>CM033118.1:830046-1184707 GCA_019321725.1 Paulownia fortunei | reverse complement strand
GGTGGTCCAGTTCCCTATCGACCAGCTGAAGATTTGGCGTTCTCTGTTGCAAAATTTATCCAGAAGGGGGGCTCTTTCATTAACTATTATATGGTAAATTGACTGTTCAAGAATTTGCTAGCTGAATGCAATTGGTCATGGATTTAGCTAAACATTTTCTATTTTTTATTTTGGTCGGTATCATGGAGGAACGAACTTTGGTAGGACAGCTGGTGGTCCTTTTATTGCAACTAGTTATGACTATGATGCACCTCTTGATGCGTATGGTATGCACACAGGATGGACTCCTAAGTTGTGTTTTTTTTTTAAGTTATTTGCTTTAGGTATGGCATGCAGCCATGCATTACACCTCCGGCATATTCTGCTATTGATTTCCAATATATGTAAATTTGAAATCAGTTAAGCGGGAGTTGACTTGGTTATGCTTAAATAAAACGCATACATTGCTAGACCTTTCTGAAAAAAGAAAAAAAATACACATACTGCCATTCTGGCACAAGTAGTTTGCCAAATCATCTTGAGACTGCGACTTCTCTCGTTTGACAACAAATAAGAGGGACTGTCTATAATATATTCGACTAAATAACAGTTATCACCCTCAATATCACTGCCATGGTGGGCTGTGATTATCACACATGATGACAAAGTGAACTGGGGATAACTAACCATACACTGAGAAGTCACACGTAGGTCTTGCTTGAAACTTTGAGGCAATAGTTGGTTGGAAGGCCTACACAAACTGCACTTATCATTTTGACATGCTATAGGCAGGTCCTTGTTTTCACAAGGTAGCCAATTCCATGCTATCTTCATGATTTTAGAAAGTCCTTATCACCTAGTTTTTGACTATCATGAATATCTCAGTGGATGAATTAGTTTTCATTGTTCTTGTCTCTATTTGCCTTCTATGTTTCCTATCTCTGTCATGCAAACTTAAATTTCGTTGGAAGTTGTATATATATAGCATTGTAACCTGTCCTGCCTGCATCAGGTTCCATGGGTTTATGTTAATTGGAAGCATGCACATCATCATCTTTCCAAAAAGATAGTGGGCAAATTATTGAGGCAGCCTAAATGGGGTCATCTGAAAGATCTGCATAGAGCAATAAAGCTCTGTGAGCCAGCTCTAGTATCTGGAGATCCCACTGTTACTCCACTTGGAAACTATCAGGAGGTTGGGTGTAGTTTCTGTTCTGTTGTACTGATTACTCTTGTTTACAACTAAACCACACATTCATTCTTACCATACAGGCCCACGTTTTCAAATCGAGATCTGGAGCTTGTGCCGCTTTTCTTGCAAACTATAACCAACATTCATTTGCAAACAGTGTTTGTATTATATAGGCATATTGATAGCACAACAAGATCATCAGAAAAAGGTAAGATGTGTAATGAAGTAAGAAGCCTGTAATAGCACAACAGAAGACAATGGCGGAGACCCCACCCATGTTTCCTCGATTCGGATTCTCCACACCGAGTAGAAGAAAAAAAGGGGCCTGCTGAAGAGGTTTTGTCTGACCTGCGATAGAGGATTATTTATTCTAGAAGTTAAACATTTTAAGTCGCACCCACAGACATGCGATTTTTTTGGATGGTTTCATTTTTGGCATTTCTCGTGTTTGATTGCTTGGCTTTGTTTTATCGAGTATTTGTTGGTGAAGATTCGGTAATCAATAAAATAATTAGAAAAAATTAGCCTCACGTGTGTGGTAGAGTTGTTCCTATGACAGGTAATGAATGGGTTCAGGTTTAATTTTAAATTCGCTCCAAACTCAACTTGGAGCGAATTTGAGTAGTTATAAACGAGTATAGGGTGAATTTTATTTTTTTTAATTTTTAATTCTCTCCATCCGAACTCATATTGTTTAATTTTTTATTTATTTTTTATATTAATATATGTAATATTATATTTAAAAAAATAAAATATTTTTAAAATTATAAAACAAGTGTAATGGGTTCAAGGCAGAACGGATCTCAAATTTTGACAAACTCACCCGTTGCGATCCCTAGTTGTTACTTAATTTGGATTCTACTTTTACTCCTTTTGGTTTGATTAAAAGTGAAATTTCAGTTAAATCCTTATTTGCATGTAATATTCCTTAAATCCAAACTCAATATAAATAAAAAAGTCGATAGAGTTTAACTTCATGTCGATTTTCATGAACCCTACCTCCTAATAAAGTTTGAGCTTGGGTTAGACTTCGATTGGAATTCAACTTATTAGTAATCACATTAATCTTTTTGCCGATTAGCGATTCAATAAATCGTGTCACTTCAATCGTCAATTCAATTGATCTAATAAAATTGACTATATTTTTTTATTATATTTTATAAAAAAATATATAATAAATTAATTATTATGTACTAAATTTTAAAAATAAAAATAAATAAATAATTGATTAAAAATAAATATAATAAAATTCAAAATTCAAATAATCACATATATATGATTAAATATCAAGTTTAAACTTTTTCAGAAAAATAAAATAAAATCTTTTTTGAGCGATTCTTAACCGATTTGGACCCATTTAATTGAAAATTCGATTAATTAAAGATGATTCAGACTGATCACTGATCATCGATTGAACGACTGATCCAATTCTAAAAATACTGAAAAAAACTTCCTTAAATAAAGCGCAAAATTGTATTATTTAAGATGCTGAAAGTATTCTCCTCAAAAACCTAGGCTTAAGAATCTCAAGAAAGCAAAAATGAGATTGATATGCATTACAAAATAGAGGGACAAAAAAGACATTCAGTAATATGCAAGTCTTTCGTTCTCCTAATTTAGTGAATTTTTTTGACTAAAAATTATAAAAATAAGAGCACATGGAAACGTGAAGCACTTGGCCTAATCAATCTCAAATGCTTTTGGGTTTTGATTAGAGCAATAAGAATTAGGAAGTCTAAGAACCCGTTTTGGCCTTTGATTAGAGCAATTAAAATTAGGAAGTCTAATAACATTTCCAAACTTATTTTCAATATTTTCAAAATTAAAATTATTTTTACTAAATTTTCATATGAAAATAAAAATATATTTAAATATTATATGTTTCTACGTGTACTATATATATTTGAAAATGAAAGTATTTATTTTATAATATTTTTTTATACAAAAAATGTAAAATACTAATAAATTTGATAAGCACACAAAAATACGTAAAATATTAATAAATTTGATAATAAATTTTAAAAATAAAAATAAATTATACTTTTGATAAAAATGAATAAAACAAATGCATTTATGGAATTTCGAATAGTAAATATAGAAAGATGATTTGTGAAAATGAGAACAAGATTCTTCCCAGCCATACAAAATCACATTTTTAACAAGCAGTAAAATCCGTGAAGAAGTTGATATCAAATCGAGCAACTTGAGGGCATAAAGAGTTTGGATTGACAACGTGTGTGAAACTCAAATTTTGTTTGAACATAAATAAGGTTTCGAAGCCCGAAGAAACTTGGAAAGGAGGATGGAGAATATGGGGAAATACGCCAATACGACACATTACTAGACATGAAGACTCTACTTTGACAACATCTGACATTTGAAAGAAATAGTGGGGAATGATGACTATGGTCTCACCTAAAAGGAACATGTCTACTTGAGTTATTCATATTTTTCCCAAAACTTAATTAACAAAATGCACACATGATAAAGATAGATTCAAGAAGCCAGCAAATGAGAGAGATAGGGGCACAATTTAGCTGCATTGTCAACACACAAACTATTCAATCCTGAACGAATTTTGAGGACAAGCCCAATAACTTCATGTTCAAATGTATTAAGGGTTTGCTAAATAAGATTCACAGCTTCCCGAATGTGAAATCAAGAAGTAGAGCATGTCAGGAGATGAGATTTGAACTTATCCAGCTCCGCTATGACCTCCTCTTCTGGCCGGTAAATCAGGTCAATCATTCGCCATATCTGCATAAACAGTCAGGTTGGTGTTTAGATAAATGAAGAATAGATAATAGACTTGCCCTTGCATTAAACAAAACATGCATGTATGGCCAGGTTATGAAGCTATACTAGCAAAAAAAAAAATGGTATTTATAACATCAAAAAAGTATCCAGGTCCATTTGTATATTGCAGTATAGCATTCTCGTAGGCGGATAATCACATATTACTAACATAACATAAAATGACTAGTTATACCCATATATATGCTATATGAAGTTTTCCCAGGGTCCAATAATGAGATATAGCATAATAATAGGGACATTTAGAGCATCTAATACAGGAAAACTTTTTATTACCTGAAGTGTACCTCCCCCACCAGTCTTCTCTCCATCTTCAGACACACTAACAATAGTCCATGGATCTGCTGCATTCCAGTGAAAGTCAACCACCTTATCCCTGTATTTTTATTCAGACAACCATGATTTAAAGTGAGAAGAAAACATAAGGAAATTGTTTGTGAATGCCAATGCAAGAGATGGAAGATTATACACATAGCACCTGTGCCCTGCATGTCGAAAAAATAAGCCAGGGGGATAACTTGAATTTCCTGTTCCAGCATGATTCTCCAGCTTTCCAATCTGGGTCATGAAAATTTTGTTAAAGCACAGCACAAGATAGATCATCAAGTAAAAATGGTTAAAACACACGGCAGTCTCAATTTTTTTCAAAAAAAGAGTGAGGCAGAAGCTTTTTCCAAAACCCCCTATGGATTTTAAAACCTCCATGTGCTTTATAATTAATTTAGTCACCACACAAACTTTTTCACACTGCAGAGAGAGTCAAGCAAGCATTAGAAATAGCTAGAGATTTCACCTTTCCATGATCCCAGATATTCAAGATGCCATCCTCTGCAGCACTGCCAAAGACAGATGCCTTAGCTGGAGACCACTGCAATATAAGATGCCAGTATTCATTGCTAGTTAAAATAGAAATACAAATTACAACCCAATTGGCAAGTGTGTACTCAGGCTCTAGTACCTGGACACACAGGACAGAAGCAGTATGGCCTTCAAATATGTGAACAGGGGATCCAACTCCTCCAGAAGTAAGATTCCGAGGGTCATACATGCGAACGGTATTATCAGCAGATCTAAAAGAGGCAGAGGATGTTCAGTCCCAAATAAAACTCCACATGATTCAATCAAATCAAACAGACACTGTTGTGGGTACCATAGTCCTAGCATCTACAATAGCTTTATCATTGATGTGATGATCTGACACATTTTTGTTTTAAACTGGACTGAAAGTAAAAATTACCCTGTCAAAATTAGATTCACATCGTTGGGATTCCAATCAACACAATGAAGATCAGCATCATGAGCCTTTTCAACCTGTGAGAAAATAGCCAAAATCAAGGCAAATCAGAGGAATATATCTGAAAAATGAACTACTAGGTGCAATTAGTGAATGCAACAGCACAAAAGTGAGCTAAGTAACTATAGATTCAGTGAGGAAAAATAAAAAAGAAGGAAATTAAAGTATTGCAAATGACAAAGCATAAGCACAACAAAATTCATAAGGTCAAAGCATCCTCACCGGAGTTTTACTTGAAGTAAAGCACCATTAAGAGACATAGAACACATATTAGCATCATAGGAGGGCACCATATAAAAATTCCAATATTAGTTGGCCATAAGGTGATTTGCAAAATACAACAAACTTCTTTTTATAACTATGTGCCACTTAGCTCCTGCCCTGGAAGTCACAACGCCAAATTTTTGAATATTTTTTATATCACAAGTATTCCCAACTCATCTTCCATGCGTTCTGCAGAACTGGTTATGAATAACAGAAATAATGGCCATAAGGGAGATGGCCAGTGAAAAAGTTATCTGAACAATATAATGGATAATAGACAGTACTTTTTACACAAACGTTATTTTGATTGGCCTATACGTATCCGATATTCCCAATACGTGAGATGTCATATTCAATATGTCAACCATTATATCTATAATAGCAATTACTTGTTAATTGACCATATTTTCCATGTTACCTTCAACTGACACTTTATAGATTCAATACATTTGAAAAATTGTTATCATATTGCATACACAAAATAAATGGCTACAGGGCAAAAGATAACAGAACACAAATGGAAATTTTGGTCTTCTGACGGGGGAAGTTTTCAAAGTCATGTGCCATAAGAATTTCAGGATGCAAAATGATGCCCTAAAATTGATGAAAAACCAAGGTAGAAAATTAACCTTTACAACAGGAGAAGAGCCAGTTCTTGCATCCCACAGAATAAGGCAAGAATCATCACCAACACTACAGAACTCCTGTGCGCTATATCACGAGTTGAAATGAGCTAATGTAAATACTTCACACTACAGATGCTTTACAAAAGAGAGGAAATCTTTAGCAACATGAAACAAGATTCTTCAGCATTTAAGATGGAACTTCTAACATGCGATTTCAATCATGTCCAGCTTTAGCTATGTTCAAATTGCATGAGTGATACTTCCGCGTACAGATAGGTTAATTTCCATCTCAAAATCAATAACAGGTTTCATTAGACTGCATCACTACCTTGATGGGTTAAACTGGACATCTTCAACGGTATCTTCATGCCCTTGGAAAATCCCTCGAGCTTGAACAGTGGAGCCATCTGCGGGTTTACCATTGACTGCACCACCCTTAGATCCTGGAGACTTTTGAGCTCCCTGATCTGCTGCCAAAGATGATATATGGTCGTGGATGCTCCACAAAACAACAGACTTGTCCTTGCCTGGCACAAATGTTTCATTGTTAATGATGAACTAGGAAACTCTTACATAAGTAAAGAAAAGATAGGTGGAAAGACAACCAAAAGAATGAGGTAGTTGAATTAAATGTATCGAAGGTGGTGAACCAGTAATAGTATTTTCTAAAGGTAATGGAGACAGAATATGGTTACCTAAACTCAGAATAAATACCAACACCGCCCCAGTAAAAAGCAACCAAATCTCACCAATACTTGGCAAAAAATAAAAACTGTTTGAATAAGTTTACACAGCAGCAAAATACAGGCTAATTTGCGTTAGTAATTGAAAAATTATTGGGACTAGGAAGCCATTTCATGTTTTAAAGCTGTCTATGGGAGTAATAAGCTTCGACATTCATTTGAGTGGACTCTCATTGTATCAATTAGCTAGAATCATCTTTCCAAAACCCCATGCTGATTGTTGTATCCATCTCACAGCCAATATGAACAAGAGAATGTAAATTATTCAAATAGCAATTATGTTTATAAACATTTTTTTAAGTATGATTAAGTTATCATACACAAATTTAAGGACATTTGCAAGTACACAACACACACACACACACAGAGATTGAGAGATTTAAGAGGGAGATTGTGGACCTCCAGAGAGCACAAACGGTTCTGTAGGAGACATGGCTAGTGCAAATTCAGCATTATCTTGATGTCCAGTTAGTATCTGCCAGATAATGGGTATAAAAGTTATCAAACACCATAGTTGAAGAATGACAATTAAGCAAGAAAATAATATATCAACTAAAATTGCTGGGTGGCTATTTGGGAAAAAGAGAACAGCCAAACAAAAAAAAAAAAAAAACAACTTGAAATTTGTAATGCAAACTTGAGTATCATCACTGAACAGTAATACTTCAAGATAATGCAAACTTAAGCATCTAAGCCTCTCTGAATAGTAATGCTTCAAGATACAATCAGTAGTTCAGAAGTCAGAATATAGACAAGAATCAAGACTCAAGTGGATCAAAATAACTCATAAGTCACAAAAATAAGACCAGAGCTTCTTTGAGAGCATACCAGATCAGGACGAGATGGTGTGGCGCCTAAAACAGGCTGACGATTAGATTGAGTTTCAACATCCCAAATCAGAACCTAACCCCAATTCAAAGATTTAATTCATATAAATTGTTCGCTGAATTTGAATACCAAACCAAGAGACAGAACACAACATATCTACATAAAAGATTGGCAGAAATGGAAGCTATGCAAGAAATTAAATGCTTACATCAGGACTGTCAGTGTGAGTAGCCACAATATTGCTATTCTGTGGCAGTTCCCTGATTCGATTCACCTGCAATAAAACACATCACATGTTAACAGACACTCCATTGTTCCATTTCTTTTTTGTGTGGGCCTTTTGTCTTTCTTTTCAATATAAATCATGCAGGTCCATTTTCTTGCTCTCTATTTCTTGGGGTAGACGACTGCTATTGAATTTCCATGAGTCCACAGCGGATAATATATATTATGGTGTCCACATGCAATGCAGAATTTTTTAGAAGATGGCCACAAGTTCGGAATTATAAGCAGAACAAAAACAAGTCATCTATCTATGACCAGAGGAAAAGAAGAGCAATTCAATTCAGTGGCAACGGAATTCCTCTGGAACCACGGAGCTGCTTCTTTATGCCGGCCACGGATCCTCACCATGATATATTCATTTCACCTTTTTTTGCTATATGAAAACTAAATTATGGGTTTTAACGGTGAAACAGGTTACAAACTGCCATCAATCACCACTCTATTAGTTGTCATATTTGAAAACCAACAGTATGATTCTCAACATATTTGAAATCAAAGTCTGCCATAATCAAACTAAGATGATTAATATAAACATAAAATATAAGTTGACCCTGCCTATGAACGTTCATAAAACGGGCAACGACCGCGAACATCCATGACCATTTATTTTATAACCATCAGGCAATAATATGAAAGATACCTCGCCAGGATGTATGATGGTCTTGCTCTTCTTCACAAAAGGTGAACGTGATTCTTCATTGAACTGAAATATTGACAAGCAAAATAGAGGGAAGAAAATCAACGAGAATCAGGTCGCATGCAACAAATAAGCAGGAAATTTCCTGCAGATAATTACACAAATAGAAAGATACAATTGCACGCACGCACGCATGCACATTAGTACTGGCTAAATAGATATAGGTATAACCTTCCAAAAAACATGCATTCAACTTTTGTATAGATATATCACCTGTGCTATGTGCTCTGCAGCTGCAACCCTAGCTTTCACAACTTCAACATTTGCTATGACAAGTGTATTTGGAACACTACCATCCGTCTACACGAGGAAAGGAGCAGGAGAAAAAGGCAAATTAGAGACGATCAAGATTTGACAATTTATGGCACACAACTAGGGAAAGAACATGTGCTAATAGCTTAGGTTGACCCATCCAAGCACGTCAAAATGACAAACTACAAATGCTAAAAAAGACGTCCACAAATAGCTCATGCACACACGTTCGGTTTGTTGAAAATGAAATGCAACACATAGGCTATGGTTATTGGTTGATAAAGGGATGGGGAAAGGCAAAGGAAGAGGATTTAGTAGATCCTCGCATTAGGGACAAAAATCTGTATTGCCCAGTTGCTAAGAAGGCTGAAGACAACAAGAATAGTTGATGAGCATACTGTTTCCATGGTGCTATATCAATCTAGTCATTTATTCCTGATACATTTCAGTTATTTCTTTAATTCCCATCCAGTGAAACTTTCTTTGTTCAAAATTACCATAGAAGTGTGTACTCATAAGCAGCCAAAACCAATGCGACGTATATGAAAACAGATCTTAGACCACCCATATATGCTGTATAACAGAAACAGCACACCAAGACAACCTTTGCTAACAATTATTGATCAAACATGTCCAAGCTCCAGTTCTTGCCATTGGATTTTGTTCAATGAAACTATAACTTCTTGACAAGTTATCCATATCAGTACAGTATGTTGACAACCTACCATCCAAGATTTATCAAATTCATACATATTTAAAGGGAGTAGTTGCAATCCGCCATCTTTCTCACAAGTATACCCCACACATTAACAGAAATGCGAACAACAATATTCTGAAACAACATTAGTTTGAGAATTAGAAAAGTCACTACAAAAGCCACTTGCTTGAAGCAGAGAATGAGATAGAAAAATGAGAATATGTAAAGTCAGAAAGGCATATAACTTGCACAATGCCAGCCAATCTGAGTTTATATTGGTCCTTTTCTCTGTAAAACTAAATCCAAACAGGATTCCTTATCAAACATGATACATGTCCCCACATATATAATAGCTTTAAACGATCACAATAGAATTCTTTTCTCTTTTCAATTTTCTCTTTTCAAAAGTCATGATGTTAATTTACTGAATAAAAGAATCCACTCCTGAATGTGATAGTTAAAAGGATATGAATCTTACCTGTTCAGAAAGGTATAGACGCTGACGATTCTTGTATGGATATTTAGGGTGGGTGCTAAAATGTGATATTGACCAATGTGCTAATAGCCTTTGTACCAACCATTCTGAGATGGTAAAAAATGAAGATATAAATATACAATGTAATAATGATGAATTATAGCGAAATTTTGTCTCTTTCCTTTTCTTCTCTGCAGTGTCTCAGCAACCAAAAATGGGATCAATTTTATAGCTAATAAAATCACCACTAATTTCTCACCACTTATAGCAACGGCCAGAATTAAAACAAGTAGGCAAAGAATATGATCATGCGTATAGGAAATGAATCTTTTCTATTTTTGCTGTTCTCTCAGCAAATAAATGAGTGGTCAGACTAATGATAGTTAACATGCTCCTAAATCATAAAGAAATAGATTACATTTTTTTTCCCTTTTTTAGCTAAAGTTTATCGGCAAATAAATGACGAACCAATTTATAGCTAGCAAATATGCCATCAGTCTTCCTTTGTTTGTCTCTCTCTTATTTCTGTCTGATGTGTATTTGATTTGGTGGGGTAAAGGTAGGGGTTAGCTGAAACCTTTACCCAACAAACATCCATAAAATGAAATTTTATATTGTTGTCACATTTTCTCAACTAATTTATGAAGGGATCAAATTAAAAGTTGAAAAGAGAACTAGCAAAATAAAATAAAATAGATAAATTAAAAACAACATACAAAGCCGAAAGAAGATGTAGAGACGAGATGAAGAGACGGAATTAATAATTTCCAATTCCCTTCCCTTCAAATATCTCAGTAACCCAGCGACACGGATGTTAAAGCCAATAATGAGTGGAGATCAAAAAGATCTAACTAAACCCAAGTGCATCATGCCATCATACATAAAAAATTCCTTATATTGCCACAATTATTTGGTAGTTCAATTAAGCGATGAAATACCCAGAATGACTCTACGATATAATCCAAAGTTAGAGGTCAAAAAAGGACAGAATACAATATAGATGACAGATGCATGCATGTATACACAAAGGAATGTATCAAAACGAAGAGAAAAACTGAAAAATAGAGAACCAGAGAGGGCCAAACAAGGTCGCGTGGGAGAACCAGTCATAGAGGACTAGGATTAAGGATTCCATGAATTATAACGATCCTTCACCAAAAAATCCTCTGTGATATCTTTCCATTTCCTAAGTTCTCCTTCATTTTCTGTCTCCATTTTTCCACTCTCCTCCTGTCTTTGTGCTTATTCTGTACTATAATGTGTGTATTTAGCCTTCATTGTTATTCCCATGCATTTATGAGTATCGAACACAACACAAGTCCAGCCAATAATAAATAAACGACCCCTCAGCACTTGCCTACCTGGTACTTGTCAAAAGTGCAATCCCCCCACTAACAACCCCACCCACCCACCCCCACCCCCAAAAAAAAGCATGACATTACACAACCCCAATTTCCTTAAAAGTGGCACCCTAATATATGTCTTATTTTGATGTTGTTAACAATTGCCAGGATTATAGGCAATAATAAATAGCCATTATGGGTATCATACAAAATCCAGCTCATCATGCATTGATAAATCAAAAGTTCTCCATACATTTCCACAATTCCCAGGAAGAACACCAAGAAATCGTGAAAATTGAGACAAATGTAAAAAGCAACCGACAAAAATAACTCCAAAAACCTAAAACATGGCACGGTGGATAACATGCATTTATATAAGAAAACAAACGACACAATGTATAAAGCTAATTGATGCCACTACTATCCGTCCCGAGTAGTTGGGTCAGGATAATGAGTGGCCGAATTGATGGAGGTAGGAATCACTCAACCATATATCTGTCCCAGCATCTAAACCTACTGAAAAGCCTGAATGAAAATCACTAGAATATCTACCTGCAATCTCGTCGTCTACAGACACTGCTCACCAAGTCCACTCCAAGATAGGGACCAAAAGCTCAGCTCAGCACATGAGCCAGCTGCTGTTTTTGCAAGCACATCAGCAGTCCTGTTTGTTTCTCTATAGCCAAAACAATAAGCTCTTTAATTGCTAGCACCTAGAATTAATCCCTCTTTTAACTGCCCAAATTTCTGCTACACTGTTCGAATTATTGCCAATATTGATTGAAAATCTATGAATATACTTGCTTTGTGAATCTCTTATAAGGACAGCTATACCAGATTTCTTACAACTAAAGAAATTTGAATCATTTTATTCTGTTTTATTTTGTGAAGTATGATCAGAAAATTTAGCAAGCAAGAAATCTGCATTTAGCTTTCAAAATATGGAAATGCAAGGTAGAAGTATTGGTAAAAAGACCCCAGCAGCTGTCAGCATTCACTATGTATCATTCACAAAAATTAAAAAAAGTCAATTTATCACAAATCCCAAACATCACTGCTCATTTGGAGTATCTTCTTCCTCTTGTTCCAAAGACAAGTCAAACTCATCTGTGAAATTTTCATCCAATGAGTGTTCATCCAACAGAAAAACGAATGACCGGCAATTGCACATCTGCAGCAGACCAGGACAATGGCATCGCTTTATTACATCTCCTCTTTGTTGACCTCTAAGTCTATCGAGATTAATTGTGACACAATCGCCTACCCATGAACTCAAGTAAAGAATTCGACTTGACTCACGTGAAGGACACACATCATTTTGAGCAGAAGTCCTGAAACCGGAGGAGTAAGCAGCAGCATATATATTCTCACCTCGTAACAAAGGCAAATGTGTTAAGGTACAAGTATCCCAAAAGTATAATTTGAAAATCCCATCTCTAAAAACTACGAAGGATTCTAAGTAGTCTTCATAAACAATGCTGGACACCATCTCAGCATGCTGGATTGAAGGCCCTAACACGAATTTATACAATCTTGGCCTAGGATTGCCCCAATAATTCCTGAAGTAGAATAAGACTCCTCTTTCAGTGTCGACCCACTGAAAGCGGGTGGATGTGGTCACATGGGCCATCGGCCTCTGGATGTAATGACAATTGTAAATTCTCCCATGTGTCCACCCATTTAAAGCAGGGTTGTAGTGAAAGGTCAACACCAAATTATCCAATATTTCGACAATAAGTACCTCAAACCCCCTATTCGGTTGTCCTACAAAGCTCCCCATTACATGGCCATTGAGCTCTTCAGGTAAATCTGGCAGCGGGATGACCTGTTGACCGTTGTATAATATGACTTTACGGTGCAACTGGGCGACCAGAAGCAGCCACATTCCATTTTGTGGTAGAGACTGGCCAGCAATGGTATAATTTCTCAAGTCTGCATTCACCGAGTTGGAGTGACGGTTATTCGGAAAGAAAAATTCGTAGCGGGGCAGTGTGTAACTGCTTGAAAGCATGCAGGGCCTGCGACCTCGCAATCCCAAAATTCTCGGAATATGTGCACGTAACCCACAAACCTTAACTGTCATTGTTGAATTCTTCTTTGAATCAGATTGAATGAACCCAACTCCCTTGCTCTTGCATTTTCCCTCAGTAACTTTGCAAGAAAAGGTCACCCTATACTCGAAAAAAACCTTCTTGCGTTGATGGGTACAGATTGTTCATAAAGAGGCTTGCTGTAGTCATAATTCGTGTAACAGGGTCTGTTTGACACCAAAAAAACACATAAATTTCTTGCACTTTAGAGCAGCAGAAGCCGGTTAAAAACAGAAACTATTGATCAGCAACGTGGATTAAAGTTAGTGACTTATCTAACTTATCCTAAAAGTTAGTTATTTGAGCAATCTCTAAGAAGGTAATTCAACTGGAAAATGATCTAAGTTTTAGCAGTCATTGCATTCAAGTTTAGTCGTAACTGGAACTTATCTAACTAGCTGAAATTTTGATACAGGAGAAGCAGTGCATTTGCAAGAGGTGTATCCAAGTACAGAGTTGTTGCAAGGTACATCACACATTTCAATTTTCAGCCAGTATTCTGTTCCTTGTCTTTTCTTCCCAATTAGCTAACCAGCAGTTGGTTTTGTTCTCATTATGGATTCGTGTTATTCAAACTTAAGGCACCATCAAAATGGAAGGTGGGAAGCAAGAATAGGCGGTGTTTTTGGAAACAAATATCTTTTTATTGGTGCTTACGGTGAGTAATCATACATACATTTCCCATCCCTACCAGTCTATCTTGAATTTCCTCCTAAAACTTGAGTTGTATGAACCTTAATCTTAAACTGAAATCTTCCCTTCATTACCTGTAATAGGTACCCAAGAAGAAGCTGCACATGCTAATAACTTTGCAGCAATGAATCAATTCAGTGGCTAACTTTGATTTGAGCACTTATATCCAGATTCTTTGGATAAAAATCAGGATAAACAAAGCTCATTAACGGGAAAGAAATTTTATTCATAATCAAGAATTACACATACATTACACAATCAGTAGATAGATAATCAGTGACTTAAAGTCAATACAGAAAGAACAATGGTTCTTGGATTCAAGAAGAATACAAAGAAAACCCCATTCTCTTGATTACATTACACATACATTACTCATCTAAACTGAAAACCCATTTCTTAATTACTGCAAAAATGACAAAGTGGAATTGAAACATTACACACAAAACACATGCAAAAATCCAAAATCACATTTCTTGATATCAAGATTCTCATTTCTTGATATCAAGATTCTCAGGAAAAAGAAAAAAGAAACGAAAAAGAAGAAGAATTTCGTAAAAGCAGAGATGAGAGCAGAGGGACTTACAGGAGAGCTTTGCATGGCAGAGATCAACCGAAACAGGTGGGTCTATCCACCGGAACGTCTCCACCAACTCCCTTTCAGTAATATCGGGGTGCAAATCACCCAAGTAGAGTGAGGCCTTGATCATGGAATGAGCCTGGGACTTTCTGAGGGCTTTTGGTCGATTCCAACCGTTAGCTAACACGAGCCTGTATCAAAATTTATTATTATTTTTTTATGACAACAAACCAAGGTGTAACCATGGTTAAATATTATTTGACTGAAATGAAAAGAACCACCTCTTTTATATGCACCCAAAACGTACCAAAAGCTTTCCCTCATTCAACCGCTCTCGCTGAGCCGCCGCACCGGACTTGAAGAATAAGTATTTAGAAACTGGGCTAGAAGTCGGAGGACAGCATCTCACCTCTGATGATGATTTATTTAGAAACTCTGTTGCCACGGTTTTACAAGATCATATATAAAGGTAAGTATTTTCCATTATTTCATTCTTTTTCTTGCTTGAGAAAATAACTTGTAAAAATTTTATGGTGTTCTTTTTTTTATTTTTATTTTTATTTATAGCAAAGTAAATAACTTTATAAATTGTATATTCAAGAAGAGTAAATCGTCACCGCACTACAGTATTGTCGCCTCAGTAGTGTTTAACCACCACGTTTGGGATACACTTGATCTTGCGTAGAATTATCAATTGCAATCCAAAATACAAAAAGCCACTTATATTACCTTGGTAATGTTATCTTTACAGTTCCTGTTTTTTTCTATTGTTCCAAATATCTGTCAAATTAGACATATATGTACATTTAACTCTGAAAATCACTCAACTAGCTAAACATGTTACTAGTTAGCAGCCCTCTTGCCACAACTAGTGCCCTTGCACCAATTCTCTAACCCAAATTTTCTAGCGGGAAAGGAAAGAAACAGAAAATTGAAAGAAATTGTCAGTGAGATCCAAACGAGGCTTATCTCCTTGGAAATGATTTCGCACGAGAGTTCTTCAGAGCTTCAGCATATTTAAGCAAATCGTTTTTTGCTGCAATTTGAGCATCTTGATGAGGCTGAATACCTGGGGACCAATCGTGATCATCTTCTGTTAGCGAGTCAATTGTTCTAAGTATACTCGAGGAACCATCATCACTGGTTCTTCGAGAACAATTGCTGCTTTCCCCTGTAATACTCTTTGGACCTCGGGAATAAGATCTATGGAGATCAAAAGAGCGTCTACTAGATGGACCCCCAGATGAATTTCTCAACATCTTCATGAGATCATCGGTTCCAGCATCTACACCTACTGAAAAGCCTGAATGAAAATCACTAGAATATCTACCTGCAATGTCGTCTACAGATACTGCTCTTTCCAGGGGTGAGGTTGGTCCCTGAATATTACGAGGACTACCTTTACCTCGTAATAGCCTCATCAACTTGGCAAACACTTTTGTTTTGCTGGAATGGTTCGTTTTGTTAGCTGACGAAGTATCAACAGACAAATCATCATGTTAACCAGGGTCCGTAAGACAAGAAGCCTGTGAAGATGACCACTGGTCAGAATCAAAATCGGCAATATCCAACCCCTTTTCCCCAGAGCCTTCTTTATGTGCATACTGAAGTATGAGCTGTTTGGCTTTCTCTTCTGACTTGGGGCTTAGCGTCTTGCTGAGGTCCCTGGCAATGGTTTTACCTGGGCCAGGCTGATAATTTCTCAGTTCATGGCGCAAACAATCATTTATCCATCGGAGATAGACTAGCCCTTCTATATTTGTGCACCAATCAGCTTGGAGTCGCTCAATTTCCTTTGTTAAATCATCATTTCGTTGTTGTCAACGCCGACTCTCTTCTTTAATTTCTAGTACCTGATATAGAAAATATCCTGTAAATTCACATAGAATGCTCTTTAAATCGAAGAATCAAAGAAATTAATATATATATTTATATATATCAATATATATATCATAAACAAAGAAAACTACCTCTTCATTGTCTAAAGCAGTTGTAGCAAGCATTTGTACATACTCTAATTTCTGAGCCAAATCAGAGTTTTCCTGCTTCAGACCCTGATTGGACTTCTTCATCTCGTCTAACTCCTCCTTTAATTCCTTCCTTTCGCGTAGCTTCATTTCCACATCCTGGTCGATTTCAACAGCCTTCTTTTCCTGGTCCTGCAGTTTCATTACTCTTATCTTGAAGTGTTAAGATCTGCTGCTTCAGACCCTGATTGGACTTCTTCATCTCCCCTAACTCCTCCTTTAATTCCTTCCTTTCCCGTAGCTTCATTTCCACATCCTGGTCGATTTCAACAGCCTTCTTTTCCTGGTCCTGCAGTTTCATTACTCTTATCTTGAAGTGTTAAGATCTGCTCCCTATTCTGTTCAGCTTCACATTTAAGTTTCTTCCGTAGCAGCTTTATCTTGGCTTTTGCAGCTTCAAGCTCTGTCACAACATTTGCGTAATCAGCCACTTGTGCCTCCAGTCTTCTGTTATCTGACAGCAAGGACTCAATCTTAAGATTATAAAATTTAGTTTCCATATTGTTTAATCTTAGCTGGTTCCGGAGCTCCATGACAGCAGTTTCCTGATCTTTAATGCCATAATACTCGAGCAATTGAATTTCCAGCCTCCTCTTCCTTTCTTCAAGAATTTTAACCTCGCTCCGTAGTCTCGTAATCTCTCTCTCGTGTTCATTGTGTTCAGCACATTTGTATTCTCTAGGTGATTCTATGTCCGAAACTAGAGACTCTCCATTCTTCCTGGGAGAAATATCATCCATTATGACAGCCATATTACATTCCTTTACAAGCTCATTAAACTCTGGTAAGAGAAAATCATCTCTATCTCCACTGTGCCTACCATTTGAAGAGCGATCACTGATGGAATTCTGAGTAGAAACTTTTCGGAGAGATGAATCCTGCAAGGTAGAAAACAATGTCTATTTCAAGATGGGAAATTTGTCTGACATCTTAATCAACTATAAGGGGAAAAAGGATGAACCATATAAAATCACTTTTGGACACAAGCTGACAATCAGACACTAAATCCAAATCTCATCTCATCCGTTGCCCCCAAATCCAGGAAATAGCTTAATTTTTTTATACATATTTTATACTCATCGAGTCGATCTCAAACTATAAGTATGAGCTGTTTGGCTTTCTCTTCTGACTTGGGGCTGAGGTCCCTGGCAATGGTTTTACCTGGGCCAGGCTGATAATTTCTCAGTTCATGGCGCAAACAAGCATTTATCCACCGGAGATAGACTAGCTCTTCTATATCCGTGCACCAATCAGCTTGGAGTCGCTCAATTTCCTTTGTTAAATCATCATTTCGTTGTTGTAAACGCCGACTCTCTTCTTTAAGTTCAAGTACCTGATATAGAAAATATCCCGTAAATTCACTTAAAATGCTCTATAAATCGAAGAATCAAAGAAATTAATATATATATATATCATTAACAAAGAAAACTCTCTCTTCATTGTCTAAAGCAGTTGTAGCAAGCATTTGTACATACTCTAATTTCTGAGCCAAATCAGAGTTTTCCTGCTTCAGACCCTGATTGGACTTCTTCATCTCCCCTAACTCCTCCTTTAATTCCTTCCTTTCCCGTAGCTTCATTTCCACATCCTGGTCGATTTCAACAGCCTTCTTTTCCTGGTCCTGCAGTTTCATTACTCTTATGTTGAAGTGTTAAGATCTGCTCCCTATTCTGTTCAGCTTCACATTTAAGTTTCTTCCGTAGCAGCTTTTTCTTGGCTTTTGCAGCTTCAAGCTCTGTCACAACATTTGCGTAATCAGCCACTTGTGCCTCCAGTCTTCTGTTATCTGACAGCAAGGACTCAATCTTAAGATTATAAAGTTTAGTTTCCATATTGTTTAATCTTAGCTGGTTCCGGAGCTCCATGACAGCAGTTTCCTGATCTTTAATGCCATAATACTCGAGCAATTGAATTTCCAGCCTCCTCTTCCTTTCTTCAAGAATTTTAACCTCGCTCCTTAGTCTCGTAATCTCTCTTGTGTTCATTGTGTTCAGCACATTTGTATTCTCTAGGTGATTCTATGTCCGGAACTAGAGACTCTCCATTCTTCCTGGGAGAAATATCATCCATTATGACAGCCATATTACATTCCTTTATAAGCTCATTAAACTCTGGTAAGAGAAAACCATCTCTATCTCCACTGTGCCTACCATTTGAAGAGCGATCACTGATGGAATTCTGAGAAGAAACTTTTCGGGGAGATGAATCCTGCAAGGTAGAAAACAATGTCTATTTCAAGATGGGAAATTTGTCTGACATCTTAATCAACTATAAGGGGAAAAAGGATGAACCATATACAATCACTTTTGGACACAAGTTGACAATTAGACACTAAATCCAAATCTCATCTCATCGGTTGCCCCAAAACAGGAAAATAGAAACATCTTTTTATACATATTTTATACTCATCGAGTCAATATTGAACCAATGTTCAAATATTATCGAATGAAAACTTGTATTTAAAGTTGATTTATTATGTTTAACGAACTGAGATTAAAGGAATTTTATCGTTTGATTTTGAATCGAATATCGAATAATTTGGTTGGAAAATTTTTCAGCTCTGCTCAATGTTAAATTCTTAGGAAGAGTCTAATTATATTGAAGATTTTTACAATTCCAGGAGTTTGATGTTACCTGCAAACCACAGTCATCATCCCTGAGCTCACCACTTTCCACTCTTGAATCAGCCTTGCTGCCATTACCTGTGCATTAAGCATGCATCACACAAATCAAAAGAAAAGAAAAAATACAAAGACACCATGAATTTCCAAACAAGAATTAATTTTTATAAAAAAAATAAGGAAAAAAGAAAATGAAAAAAATCTAACCTGGAGAACGCTGTGATGAAGGTTTTGATTTAGGGGGCTTGATTCTTTTGGTTCTGAAAAAGGTAAAAAGAATCTCACCAAGAGAAATAGCCAAAGCCACCCCAAATTTCAAAAGCACAGGCCTTATGGGAATGTCCCTTTACTCTTTCACCACCATTTTCAATAGCTCAAAGTTCATCTTTCAATCATTTGCAACAAACACATACATACACACATAAGATCAAATACAATTATATATGATATACCCTCTTCATCATCATCAACATCTTTATCGTCAATCTCCATCTGAAACAGAAAACAGGAAAAAGAGAAATGATCAGAAAACCCATTTGAGAAGAAACAGCAGAAACCCATTCTGAAACATCATTTTTGTCAAATTCAAAAATCCCAAAAAATTAGCCAAAAATTTTGAGGACACTTACGGATGGAACAAGAATTTTGCTTCTGCATTGAATATGATGAATTTGCACCAACAGATTAAGAGAGGGTGGGGAGAAGAAACAACTTGGGGACCTCTGTTTGATTTGGGTTGTTGTTTCAGGTTCAGATTGTGTGTTTGTCTTTGTTTATTTTAATGTTTCTTTCTCATTCATTCACGAGCTGAAACATGAGGCAACCTTTATTCAATGATTCTCTTGAGGTGGCTTTTACTAATTTTAAACTGAGTTTTGGTTGGCCCATGACCAAAGAAAATGCCATTGAATATTGGGGCATATTTGTCTTATGTCAGATTTAGCAATAAGTGGATATTTGACTTTTTTTTAATTTTTCCTTTTTTGTTTATTATTCTTATTTGGACAACAGCAAATATTACACATTCTTGCTAGGTATATATCAATTTCGATTAAGTCATATCCAAGTCAATCATAGATAAATGAAATTATAGTAATCATGTAATCCACTTCAGTAACATTCCATTTATTTATATTTGCCATATAAGTAACAGAATGCACCCAAATTGAATATGTTATAGAATTTTTCCTACTCTTTCTTCCATATTATATATAAGTAACATCTAAATTTTATGTTGTATTTTATATTATATAGTATATGTTTCTATCATGTGTATATGATTGATTAATATCAATAGTATATTTAAAAAAAATTATAAACCAAATGTACATATATATGATAATGCAATATAAATTGCAATAAAAACTTATAATAAAATATTTAAATTATTTTTATAATAAGTTAAGCGAGCAAATTATTGAATTTGACGTGTATAAACTTTTGCAATTCTTGAAGCGCGTTGAGCTTGAAGTTTGATGCTTCTTCAAAACATCAAGCATATATAATGAGGCCAACTAGAATTAAATAGATACTAATTAAATTCACATTTAACATCAATGTATTTTGTGATTACATTCCCCACAAGAATTTATAAAAGATCCCACGTTGTGCACTTCATGTTTTCGCAAGAATGTACATAAGATCGATCACACACAGTATACCTACCTTCGTGTGTAACAAAAAAATTTAAAAGTTATTATATAGGGATATAAATCAAATTGAGTCTAACTTAACATGTTACAACTTTCGAAATTTTATTGAATTTGTACTTAGTTGATGGTCTACTTAGTAAATTTATAAAGTTTTATGTTATTTCATATCTATCGAGAAATATTTAATGTTATTAAGTGACAATTCAGTTTTATTAGTTGAACATTGATCTTATTTGCCTAATTTTACGATTGGCGGCATGCTCAACACATGCAAGTCGGATGGGAAGTGGTGTTTTCAAATGAAATGAGGCGACATAAAATAGTTATTCCAATTGAATTTCAATTATTAGTAAGATGGCTAACCTTACAAGAATGAATGATCAGGCGAGACAAAATCATTTGAAACAAAATTATTCATTAGATATGATATCGGGACACCAAAAGTCAATCTATTCACTCATCTTAAAATTTTAAAAAAAATAAGAATTGATTATCAAATGGAATGTTTTGATTGTACTGAATTTTTGTTTGATGACTTTCCAAACTGCCCTTCACTCTTAACTAATCTTCCAGTTGAAAAGGACAGGGAGAGGAAAAACACAGTGTGCAGCCATAAACTTACATAATATGCAGCCCAATTAAAAAACCTCAAGAGGTGTTCCACTTAGTAGTGGATTTATTGCTATCATATAATTCAATTGCCTGTTTTAATGGATGATCTTTCTTTGATTAAAGTAAGGAGCAAGAAACGAAAAAATAAATAAAATTTTGGAAAAATAAACTCAATAGCTATAAATAATCCAATAATCTTGAATCATAATCCACTTATCTTAAGTTTGCACTACACTTTCATATATAGAAAATTATAAGGCTCAAAAGGGGGCAGAGAGGGGCTCTTTAACTCTACACTCCTCTGGGGAGGACTCCATTGTAAGTGCAGAAGAGGAACATTGGCAACATGTCTCCACAGTAATCTGTCCCTTAATAACTTCCATGCTGCCCTCTTCCACCGCCTTGTCCGGTGGATTTGCATCGGAATCCACCACCGCCGCCGTCTCTTTGATTCCAACAACCACCGGCTTCAGTCCCTGCATGTGTGCAAGCAGCTATTGAGGCATGCAACTTTCATCTATACATATATAATAGGCTCAAAAAGTAGATTGTAGAAGACTAGCAATTTTACCTCATTGAGTATGCTTGAGGCTTCATCACTTTCCTTTTTCTGAACTATGTCAACAGCAATTTCCTGCATCAAATTACAGCACAAAATCTTGTTAATCACATATTTATTTATTTTCACTAGGTTGATCTTGATAAGGTATATATAATACGATTATAGTACATGTGTGCAGAACATATACTAATGTGCGTGTCTGAACTCCGTACGTACTCTGGCATAGTTGAGTTGCCCTTGGTTTAAGGTGCGAGGCTCCGTTTCAATGGAGCAGCAGAAATTTGCCATGAATGAAATGCAAATCCAAGATTATTATTCTTTTCTCCAATGGTAGAAACAGATTTTCAGTTGATTTTGAGCAGCATTGGCTGTTAATTTTTGCTAGTAATAGATACAGAAAGCCCTTCATATTTAATTTTCACAAACTGGGAATTCACGGATTATTTTGACTTTACACCACAGAAATTGAGGTGGGGAATTTACATCTCGTGCCTCTGGTGTTTGACAACCCTTTTTTTTTTTTTTTTTTTTTTTTTAAGTTCATGAGATTTTGACTGGTTTTTTCCTCTCGTGAACTCTGGAATCAAGTGCTTCACGAGGGGCCAATTAATACTCCAGCTTTTATTTCAATTGGTTGGGGGGTACATTTGGGTCAACACTTCTTGAAGAAGTAAATGCTATCATTGGTGTTATTTTCCCAAAAATATTTTCGTTTTACTGATTAAGATTTTTGAGAGGAAAATTTTTATTTCTCAAAATATTTATGAATTATTATTTTAATTAAATAATTTTGTACTCTATTAAATATATATGTTAAATATCTCTCAGAAAATAAAATTAAAATATATTTTAATATTTTTCGAGAATGAATTACATCAAATCATTATTTTCCATGTTTCATCATGTAATATGTTAAGGAATGTAAACAAATCGAATAGAGTCGAATATGTTACTATCTAAACTTATTTAATTTTTTTATTTAATTTCATAAATTGAGTTTGAACTTGATTTGATTGATAATTGAGTTCAAATAACTTGATATTTTTTTAACGATTGAGTTCGAGTCAAAATTCAAATATAGAAAAAATATATTTAAATTTAATTCGTTAAGTTTAATGAATCAAGAAACAGCATTTAGTATTTGATCTTTAGTCAAGGATCAAAAGATTAAATAGTTTATTTTGTTTTTTTAATCCTAAATATGTTGAACTATATGGTTCTGCTTTCCCTAAGATTTTGTATTTTTACTGAAATAAGATGTAAGATTGTAGGTCGTACCAAAAAATTGAAATGATTTGCATCTGCAGACTGTGATAAATTATTGGACAAACCAAGGATTATTCTGGTAAAATCAGAATTATGATAACAGGATGTGGTTAAGAATATGCATAAAATATCAACTTAAGATAATTAAGCATTAAATATTATTAGCGATTCAAACAAAGAAGAGGAGACTAAAAACCCAAAAAAGAGAAAAAGAAAAATCTAATACATACACGTGTCATTATTTGGTTGGAGTTGGAAAGAACCCAAATATATATTTAACTATATATTTTATATATATATTTTATATATATATATATATGTAAGTATATGTAAATATATATTAATATATAATCGATTCACATCATCAAATTATATATAACACCGAAGCATCAAATGAATCAGTTTATCAAACTTCCACACTTCGAATTCGACATGCCTATTTTTCTGCTGGTTAGATAAAAAATAAATAAAAATAAATCATTTTATAGTTAAAAATTAAAATGTTATATGAAATCCATTGTTCTTGATCTCCGGGCTTTGGACTGTAAACATCCAGTCTGCCCATTTTCTCGACCCAAAAATTTTCGGATTGGGCCGTGACCTACCGGTGAAACTCAATAATTCCAAGTAATCTTCTTTCTCAACATTTTCAGGTTTAAATGTTGATGGTGACCTCGGGAGGTGCTCGTGTTACACTTCTTAAAGAAAAAAAAAAAAAAAAAACTGTTAAAAATTAAAAAATGTGTGTTAAAAATCAGTCAATATCATCTTTTAAAAAAAAAATAAAAAATATTAATGAGTTAAAATAATTTTTTTAGTAAGCATCTTATACCTCCAACATTATTGATCATGAATCAAAACAGTTTTATCGATAAATATCTTGTACTTACGATTTTATTGGTACTGTTGATAAGTTGATTTAATTAAAAATTTAATTAAAACCAAATATAACTTAACGAATTTATTTCAATCTAATTAAAAATATATAATAGTACTACATAGAATTAAAATTTTAGTAATTTTAAAAAATAACTCAAAAATCAACTATGTTAAGTTAGCTTAAATTAAACTTTTATTATTATCCATCATTATTTTTTAAAAATGAAATTCCAAAGGCATCAAAAGAAAAATTATTTTTATCCAAGTCTCCTCCCAAATTGAGTGGAAAATAAAATGAAACATTCAAATAATTAGATAACATCATATCAACCACGAAATAAATGAGAAAAGAAGAGTGAAATTCTTGGATGTGATGGGAATGGGAGGCGTTTGTCAACAGCTGACGTTGGGAATAGGCATGCCATACCACACTGTTTCTTCTGCATATTTATTTCACACATTAAATGAGACTAGTGTGATCTAATACAAAATTTTAGGTTAAAATTGATGAAGTATAAATAATGTAAATTTTCATAAAATTATTTTTAAATATAATAATTAAAAATCAGTGATGTCACGTCATTATTTTGTTGGAATGATAATTTTAATAATAAAATTATTTTAAGAAATGAATTCTTATTTTCAAGCATCCAAAATAAAATAGTTTGATATACTCTATAATAATTTGGAGAGACCAATGGTTAAATAAGTCTAGTCTTTCATGTCGAAGCGAAATCAAAACTAGGAATTTTTGACGAATAACATCAAAAATCATTACTCTTTCGACACAAAAAAAGGGGTTTAGAATTTTTTTTTTTCTTTGTCTCGAAGACTAGGAAGACAAATAATACCTCATAGACTTATTTATTCTATATTTATTTTATAGTTCATTCTTTTTACCCACTTACTTGATCTTGCAATAATAAAGTAGTTGTACCAATTCAATTTAGTTAAAACCAAAAAACCAAAAGTAAAAATGCATTTATAAATACCTCATTTCCACTCATAGATACTTAAATTCATTAAATATTTTTACACATTATACTCTACTTTAATATTATTTTTTCTTATTCTAACTACTTTATTTCTATATTCCCTTCTAATATTTTTTAATTCTAATTTTAATTTAAACGTTTGGAAGATTATGTCAAAATAACTCTGACACTTCTAAGTACGGTGTTGCAAATAGGATGAATAAAGAGAAATTAACATTCGCCCGACTCATAAGTTATCTGTACTCTTTACGGCTTGTGAAATTAGGGACGTGGCCCCTAAGTTAGAGGTATACTTAGTGGGTGGTCATGTGTGTATGGAAATGGAAATTGATAATGCTACAACCTTGTACTTTCCAATTTAATGCTCCAAATGTAAGACGCACTTTCCAATTTAATGCTCCGAATAATCTTGAATCCGCGTTGACAGCTCCACTGAAATTCAAATTATGGGCGGCTTCCGAAACACGATTTACCCTAAAATCATTGATAATCAGCGAGGAATAAGGAAAGGAAGTGAAGCAGCAGCAGCAGCAGCAGCAGCATGATTGGGCATTGTTTGGTGCCGAATTAGTTTGTCAAGAAA
This sequence comes from Paulownia fortunei, assembly GCA_019321725.1. NCBI lineage: Eukaryota > Viridiplantae > Streptophyta > Magnoliopsida > Lamiales > Paulowniaceae > Paulownia > Paulownia fortunei. Next base: position 1,158,661 of record CM033118.1, on the reverse strand, counting down.
AAGTGCAGCAATAGCCACTTACCCCAAATAGTATTATCCAGTATTATGTGTAAAATGATTTCGAACTCTCACCTACCTGCAAATCACCACTAACTGAAAATTTTCACTTATTTATAGAAATGACATTGTGATTTTCTACCCTCTTTTTTGTCAAATAATTTATTTTGTTATAATTGACATATAGTGTGAGATCTTTTATTATTTTAGAAGAAGTGCTCAGTAAAATTAGTTGAATAAATTATAGAAAATACTTTTTCTTTACTATGATTTCCATAAATTTATCCCCAGTAAATAATTACATGTTTTGACGTTGAAAATGAAGTCAAGAAATATAGTGTTTATTGAATATACAACCTATGGTAAAAATAATTAAAAGAACAATATATTTGGACAGTTAAAGACTATATTCGGTATTCTTTTTTCGCTCACATTTCATTCTTCATTTATTCTCTCACAATAAAACCACACATACATCTAGTTTTCTAATACATTTTTCTTCATATACACATTTTTCCAAAATACATTCTCCCATAACACCCATAACAAAATCAAATATTCGTTAATTTTTTTAATTATAATTTAGTCTATATCTTAAAATATATAGTTTATGAGTTCTAATAAATAGGACAATGGAGCTACTTACAAGAATATACGACAAATGCAAAACCAAAAAAAATAAAAAATGCGCCTCATAGTAATAGCTTAGAGGATTAAGTGAATTATTTATTTATCATTAGCTTTTTATCAATATATATTTTCATACAAGAGTATTTTTGTCATAAAAAAATATTAATAAAAGTAAAACACACTAAACTATTCATCTTGATAATATACTAAAGATATATAAGTATATAGCTTTACATGCATAGAGGTGGCATTTTTTGTAATAAAATATAAAAAATAAAATTAAGAAAAATAAATATCCAATCAGTCGAGGAATAAGGGCAGAAATGTCATTCCATTCCCATTTTAACTATTGACTAAGGGTCAACCTACTGTATGTGGTTATTAATCAAAATTTCATACATCTGGGGGGTTATTTGCTATGATTCAATACTTTAGGGTTGGTAGATGCAAAAAACCATAAAACCATTTAAGGAATATTAATTGTAGATGGAGAATTAATCTTGGAAATTTGCAACCCTCATCAAAAATAATATTTTGATTTCGCATGAAATTTAAGATAAGAATTAAAAAAATAATTTTTGGATATTTCTAACACATTTTCCTCAAAAATAACGGTTGTAAGTAAGTATAATTACATCATCAATTTAAGTGGGATGATAATTTTGAACAAATATATTACTTTAAGAAAATGAGATATTATTTATAAATATCGAAAAAAAAATATGAATATTATTTGGGACAAAAAATATATATATTTAATTATATTTTTGATAAATGAGTGGTGTAAAATATTTTATATTAATTAAGTTTAGGTGAAAGTTATTAAGTAGTAATAAAATTATTGATCAATTAGTAGTACGTACAGAGTGCATATGTGTATGTAAAAATAATTTTGCAGCCCCAACCAGACTTATCATGACAGATGATAGATGTCACCATCTCCCACCATCCCAACATCCATCATCATCTCATCCTCCACATCTCACTTTCCATTTGTCTTTTCACGTTTACTTCTACAGCTCCTTCCATTCTTCGTCATCATCTCAATATATCTCATGTTTTATGTATGTAACCATGTTATGCTGCAGATAGTGAGCATGCATACATGCTGATGGTGCATGCATGGTGCTAGGTGATCCAACGTCCTCCGCCATACAGACACTTGATGTGCAGTTGCTAAAATAATATTTTTGTAGTTTTTAAATTTATGGTTTTTGTTTTTTTGAAACTACAAAATAAGATTTTATTTCTTAAAATAATTTTTTTTTCAACTATCATACTGTTTGAAATTAATAATATGTTAAGATTAATTCACAAGCCCTATATTTGTGCATAATTTTATAAATATATTTAATTTTTTTATTATTTTAACTATCATCTAAAATTTTATGTTATTCTATTTAAATATACAACAACGAGACAAAAAAAGATCGTTGCATGTGTATGAATGCGTGAGTGCGCGTGCGTGTTTGAGTCATGTGGAACTAAACTATTCTTTGCAAATATCTTTGATAATTTTATTTAATTTTTATTTAGTAATGCCAAGTTTATTACTCAACATTCCATCATTCCCAATTAAGTGTTCAATTTTCACAAATAATATTTAGTTTCTTGAAATAGAATAAATATAAAATTATTCACTCAAGATTATCAACTTTTAATTACTAGTCTTATAATCATAAGAGGATACTCATACTTTCACTTTATTTAACTTTCACACAAAACTACATGCTTGTTCAAAATTTATAAAAAGCAAAAAAAAAATGCTTATTATACCTTTTTTTAATACTTTTTATCTAAAATTCTATATTTTTACATGAATAAATAACAAACACTTAAAATATTGGCCAACACCAGTCACACCACTAGCATAAGATGATACTACAAGCAAATATATTTACCTTCATTTTGAAATAGTGATGAAAATAGTGCAGATTTGAAGCGAGTTTGGCTAATTATAAAATTTGTCTTGTTAAAATTATTTTTTTTAGGACCCGGCCTATATTTAGACCTATTATGAGTTCGAACGGATTAAATCCGTTAAATTCATTTTATAATTTAAAAAATATTAAAATATATATATATTTAAAATATAAAAAAATAATATCCCATATATATATAATTATAAAAAATAAAGATATTAAATGGGGAGGATTTGAGATGAATCGAATCTAAAATTCATTTTAAACTTATTTATAATAATAAAAATTTATCATGAAAAAGTAAATCTAAAACGAATTCGAATTTAAATTCAAGTTAGTATCATCTTTATTTTGAAGAGAAAAATTGAATATTTAAAATAGAAATAATAGAAAAGAGTGGACTATAAAATATTAATAATATATTGTAGTAATAGAGTAGGATCGAGGGGGCGCATGCAAAGCCCTCATCATGGTGTCCTCTATGACCCCGCCCCCCCCCCCCCCCCCCCCCCCCACGTCCCTCCTTCCCTGCCTCCTCGTTCTACTCTTCATTTTACTTCCATCCCTTCTTCATTTCCACCAATTTACCCTATTGCCATTTATTATACTTGCCATTTTCCCTTTTTCCAGTATCGTATTTATATATGTACACAATAATATCTCGTGTATTGTTATACCAAAATATATATACATATAATTTTGTGAAATTCTTGGAATATCGGAGGGGCGAATGGTAAAAATCACCAGTCACTTGTAATTCAATAAAAAAATCTAATAACGCATCCCAATCACTATATAAATAGTCCTCTAATTTTTATTTTCATGGGTGCGGAAGATTGAGGGTGCTCAAAATTTGCAAAATTAGACTTTTATTAAATTTCGGTGGAAATTCACAAGTTAAAAATTGAAGTAAATAATATCAACATAACACCATAGAAATAATAGTAAGAAAATTAAAATTATTTAATATAATACTATTTATTCGATGTATTTTGTGTCAAATTGAAGATACTAATGCGTATAGGAGTATGTAAACTTACAAATCCAACATGTCTAGAATGAATCCTTCAATACTCAATTAATTGATGCACAAACTAATTCTTGATTTCATTCATGGAAAAATAAATTGCTACAAGGTCCCTCTTGGTGAGGCAAATTTATAAATTAGTGAATTTTCATAATGTGGATGGATTATGAAATTTGGATAAGAATTTTAAATGATTCAAATATTAGAAGTCTGTTTGTTCATTTTCAAAAAGATTCTTTTCAATTTTTATTATTTTAAACTTCATATGTAAATTATTTTATCAATCTTTATCAGAAATATTTCTCATTTTTATTTTTAAAATTTTATAGTCAAAGTTAAAAAAGAAAATGCACCTATTACATATTTTTTCAAATCTAATGATATTTCACTTCTTTTCATAAAAAAACACAATAAAATAAATATATTTTTATTTTTAAACTTATATAAAAGTGAGGTTGAAAATGAAACCAAACTAATTAAGGTGGACTTAAAACTCACTGAAGTTGAAAAATAATTTAATTTATTACATATATTTTGATTTACATATAATGTATTTAAATAAAATTGATCATTTTTTTTCAATTATGATGATTCTTTGATACAATAAAATATTATCTCCCAATTTGCTCACGAAATGTGTTGTCCTCTTTAATTAGTTGGTTTTTTTTTATCTCTTTTTATTCATTTCTTAACATAATACATTAATAAAATTATAATATTAATAAAAAAAATAAAAAATATATAAATAATTTAATAAAAAAATATATCAAAATATACATTTATAATAACTCAAAATAGATAATAAAAATTTAAATATTTTTATAATTTAAAAATATCCAAACAAATTCATAATAACTACTATTATAAGTTTAAAATTTTCACTTTAAAGGCAAACTTATTCTCTAGTGCTGACCCATGGAAAGGACAATTTAGTCCTGACAGGAGTACCATTCATAAAATATTCCAAATCCAGTGTCTGCCTGCACAGCACAGTATCAAAGAAAGTATCTAAAGCCACACATATACATACATAAAAAGTGAAAAAAAGCTAACGAGCTAATGAAGAAAACACAGTAGCAGAGCTGAAAAATCATATCCAAAGAATAAACCAATCCGAAATAGTAAAAGGCTCCACCAGGCACCAAGCACTCTCCTTTTTCCTTCCATTTTCTTTACCAACAACTCCTTTTCAGTTTTCATGTCATCACCCCAGATCCATTTTCCTCCCAAAGGTCTACGCCTGTAATCATATGGTATATACATATATGTATGGGTACATGCATGGGGAATCTCCATTGATTGAAGAAAGTTTTGATTTTTAGAGAAGTAGAAGAAGATTCTTGGAACCAGCTATGGGATGTTATGTGTGGTTTGCTTATTCTGTTTGGATTCAGACTCTGAGGCTCAAAGCTCCGATCTTTGAATGAATCAATCTTTTGTGGTAGAGTAATAGATTCTCTTTTGTGAATTCTTGAATCAGTTATTATGAAGGAAAACTTGTGGGATTGGAGACATGCCTGCTGGATGGAAGAGATGATATAAAAAGAATTTTTTTCTATTTTTTCGGATTTTGATTTTGTGGCGGTGTGAATCTGGGGGCTTCTTTTTTTTCCTTGTGTTTGGTGCAGGGTAATACCACCGTTTCATTTCAGCAATCTGTTGTCCGTTACACATCAAGATTTCTTGCTTTCCGTGATCAATCAAATTTAAAAAACTCATATTTCTGCCCCTGAATCAGAAACATTCTCCGCTTGTCCTCTCTGTAATATGGTGTTCATCAGCCAAAGAAAAACTATGGGTTTATGCTTGAGGCCTTAGAATTTGTGTCTTCTGTCAAAAGGATAAATTCTTGATAATAGCCCACAAGTGTTTGAACTGTTGTGAAGTTGAAATAATTGAATTGGAGTTTTAAGGATTGGTGAGTTTCTAGGATTATTTGAGATTCTGATTGTGGGAGATGGCAATGTCTTGCAAGGAGAGTAATAAGGCGGCTGCGGCTGCGGCTGCAGCAGCCGCCGCCGCCGCGAGCATGGATGGTAAGTATGTGCGCTACACGCCTGAGCAGGTTGAAGCCCTTGAGAGGCTATATCATGACTGTCCTAAGCCCAGCTCCATGCGCCGCCAGCAGCTCATTCGTGAATGCCCCATTTTATCCAACATTGAGCCTAAGCAAATCAAAGTCTGGTTCCAGAACAGAAGGTAACTTGTCTTTTTTACAAGATTATTGTTTCTGTAGGTACTACAGTTTGGTTGGTTGAGTGGAAAGTGAAGTGAAAAGTTCTTAGAGAGGAATGTGAAATTTGAATCTTTAATTGAAGTCAAGGTTCATGTGGTGGATTCATAGTACACTCTTTGTTGGGTTTTTCTATGGTTTATGAGTTTTGAGTTATAAACTGTGTGTGGTTTACTCTGATTTATTTCAGTTTATGTTCTTCGTGTTTGAAAATGGAGTTGTTTGTTTGGATTTTGTGGTAAGTTTTAATGACAGGATTTTTGAGTTATTCTTTTTCTTGGAAATACAGATGCAGAGAGAAGCAAAGGAAAGAAGCTTCAAGGCTTCAAGGTGTAAATAGGAAGCTGACAGCCATGAATAAACTCTTGATGGAGGAGAATGATAGGCTGCAGAAACAGGTCTCACAATTGGTATATGAAAACAGCTACTTTCGCCAGCATACTCCAACTGTGAGAATCTTGAAACTCCCCTTCTCACATACTCCATGATTTCAATCTTAGCATTCTCAATTCTAATAACAAGATTGTTGCTTTAACCCTTAATTTGGCATAATCCTTAGTGATTTGAGATGGGGTCTCAAGACAATTAACAGGGTTATTTGTATTGCTTTTCAGAATGCACTTGCTACAAAAGACACAAGCTGTGAATCAGTGGTGACGAGTGGTCAACAACACCACTTGACGCCTCAGCATCCGCCAAGGGATGCAAGTCCTGCAGGGTGAGTAGTGGGGCTATGGTTGTTGGGTCATTTTCTTGATGTAAGGAAGAGTATATATGTCTTTATCGTGCTCTGTGACCCAATTACCTTGTGGTGCGTGTTTGTGGGTGGCTTATGGAGGTCTGTTTGCTTTTTGTATTTTTCCCAGGCTTTTGTCTATTGCAGAAGAGACTTTAACAGAGTTTCTTTCAAAGGCCACTGGAACTGCTGTTGAGTGGGTCCAAATGCCTGGAATGAAGGTACAGTGTGTCTTGAATTTGTAACTATGTAGTATTATTTATTTTGTCATGATGTATAAGTTAATTTAATATTGTTTATGATTTATAGCCTAGATATACTTTGATATGCATGCGTGCACGCATACACATTGTACATTCATTAGGCCTATTTGCCCAAATTCACTGCAAAAATTACTAAGTCTCTTCATGTTATTTAAATTTATCAGCAATTATGGTAATTTGTTTTCATAGATTTATTTATTTTATGCTTGAAGAGCATTGCTTAATGCTCCAGTAAATGTTGGTGGCATATAACGGGAATAGGAGGGTACACTGTTTTCTTGAAAATGGCAATGGATTTGTTTGCTGAAAATTTCAATTGGATATAATCATTTTCACCAATTTAATTTTTATTAATTTGGAGTAGCCTGGTCCGGATTCCATTGGAATCGTAGCTATTTCTCACGGTTGCACTGGCGTGGCAGCAAGAGCTTGTGGTCTGGTTGGTCTAGAGCCCACCAGGGTAAGTTCATTATATTCGTGTTCTCCGCTTGTTCCTTATATATGATCTTTCTTTGGGTTCAAGTTCAAATGAAGGATTAATTACCGATATTTATTTCAGGTTGCAGAAATCCTCAAGGATCGGCCTTCGTGGTTTCGCGATTGCCGAGCTGTGGATGTTCTCAATGTGCTGCCTACTGCCAATGGTGGAACCATAGAACTTTTATACATGCAGGTGGTTATTATCATAATTAAGGTTTTTCAATTTATGGTTGCCTTTTGTATATATATTAACGGGCTTATGGACTTTAAATTTTAGTTATATGCGCCAACAACTTTGGCGCCAGGTCGTGACTTTTGGTTGTTACGGTATACTTCCGTCATGGATGATGGCAGTTTAGTGGTATGTGAAACTTAAAATTCTTTTTATTTCCAGTGGTTTTTAATCTTGTATTTTGAATTTGATTTAAACCAATTTAGTGGCAACAAATTTATTGGTTTTCCAATATGATATTCAGGTTTGTGAAAGATCACTTAGCAATACTCAAAATGGTCCCAGCATGCCACCTGTGCAGAACTATGTGAGGGCAGAGATGTTGCCTAGTGGTTACCTAATTAGACCTTGCGAGGGAGGAGGATCAATTATCCACATTGTAGATCACATGAATTTGGAGGTAATAACTGCCATGTCCAACACTACACTATCTCAGTCATGATATTTTTTTGTTACTTTACAGTTTTCTAGCGCATCAGTGAATTCTTCATGAGTTGATCATTAAAAGGACATTAAAGAACATCTAATTTTATTAAAAATCAATGCCATATGGATTTTTTTTTTGTTGAATTATAGATGGACAGATTTCAATTTTGGACAGCTTTTTCTCAAATTATTAGCTTTTATTGACATTATAAAAGGGCTGAAAACAGAAAAGGCCGAATTGTTTGATATTGATAGAGCTTTTTATTTCGCATCTGTTTGCAACTTTACTATGTTGGTAACCCATTATTTTTACCAGGCATGGAGTGTTCCTGAGGTGCTGCGCCCACTCTATGAATCTTCAACAGCCCTTGCCCAAAAGACGACCATGGCGGTGAGAATTTTGTGTTACTTTCTTGAATAATTTTGACAGAGATAACAGATAGGCTGATGATGATTCTTTGCCCCAACTAATGTCTTTCCTACTGGTGTTCTTTGTCTCCCAATGCAGGCTCTTCGTCAACTTAGGCAGATAGCTCAGGACATTTCGCAGTCTAATGTAAGCAACTGGGGCAGAAGACCAGCAGCTCTACGAGCACTTAGCCATCGGCTGAGCAGGTCCGGCTATTCTATTCCTTTAGGAGTTTGCTTTTAGTTCTATGTGGTGTGTTGCTGTGTATAATTTTCTTGATAATTATGCAGGGGATTCAATGAGGCTCTTAATGGATTTAGTGATGAGGGGTGGTCGTTGATCGGTAATGATGGCATGGATGATGTTACGATTCTTGTGAACTCCAATCCAGAGAAATTGATGGGGTTAAATATCTCCTTCACAAATGGATATACCTCCATTTGCAATTCTGTCTTGTGTGCCAAAGCATCTATGCTTTTACAGGTCAGTCCACTCTACACGTTCTCATTCTCATTTTGGATTTTTATTTATCTATTTAGTTATTTTTTTGAAGAGAAAATGCTTCCCTAGGTGATGGGATTCAAAATGGTCCTCAGGCAGTTTACCGTCTAGTTGGAAAGTGGGACTGAATAAAAAAGCATGCCTCAACTGCAGACAAGTCATTATTTTATGTTCTGTGTTTGTATTCTGTCACGAGATCAATGTCTTTCATATAAAAATGTTATTATGCTATGGTTCATTAGATTTCATATTTTGAAGGGTATAATGGACACCTCAGTAAGGCCTTATCCTTAAAGTATAAGAAAAAGAGATTTTGGACGAAAATAAACAAAACCCTGAAATCCCTTCGGGATGAAGGGAGTAACTTGCAAGCTAAATCTCTAAGAGTTTCCTGTTTGATTTTTTTTATGAGGAAGCTTTGCAATGTGTAGATTTTCTTTCATCATCATTTATCCCACTATGTTTGCCAAACATTTAGGGTTTGAGCAGGATATTAACTAAAGATCACATTTCACAATAACGGTAACAAGATGTGGTCTTTTTCACCTTCTTTGTGATTCAACAGTAGTAAATAACAAAATAGGTTTGAGCTAAGTATGAGCTGCCACTACTCTATCTGCTAAAGAGGACTTACATTTCCAAAACTTTTGAAGACTGGCTTATTGGGGCTCTTATTTTGGTATTTCCTGGATGAGAAATGCTCTTACACTTTACGTGCTTTTGAGTTAAAAAGCAAGTGGTAGCTATGATGCTTGTGACTAGTCCTCTATATTTAACAAGTTTCTTCTAGTCTAGAAGAAAAAGGCATTTAATAACCCTCCATTCCGAGCTTTGTTGCTAAACAAAACTACTTTAAAGGAGTGAGCTAGGCTTTATATTGATGTAAGGTTAAATTTGCCTTACTAATTTGACCTAGGACTTCATCTGCATATTTTTTTCTTGACATAATGATGTTAACAATGTGGTGTTTGCTCAATGTCAGCATTTCACTTTGGGTTACACAATCTATAGTAGACAAATTCTTCTCATTTAGTTTAGAATTATTGTTAAATATTGTTTAAGATAGTGACAGTTTTTGATTGATTTTGAAATTTCTGGCGTCGCTGACCAACTGTTTTCCTCATATAAGGTCATCCTTAGAAGTTTAATCTCATTTTCTTAGATTACTATCCATTCACAATAATATTAACTATTATTATTTTTATTATTTTTTTGGGTACGAGTCTCTCATTCAGTTTCTCTTTTTCCTTGGGGTCAGAATGTGCCTCCTGCGATACTACTACGGTTTTTGCGGGAACACCGGTCGGAATGGGCAGACAACATTGATGCTTACTCAGCAGCTGCTGTTAAAATTGGTCCCTGTACTTTCTTAGGGACTCGAGTTGGTAATTTCGGGGGTCAAGTTGTCCTTCCATTGGCTCAGACTATTGAGCATGAAGAGGCAAGATCATTGAATTGCTTGTTAACTAATTTGATGTCTAAACTTTCTTTATCTATTTGAATTCTCATGTATGTAAAATTCGGTAGTATTAGACGGTTGTCACAATTTGATTTAGTATTACGCATTCTATGAAACTTAATAGCTTCTGGAGGTAATTAAGCTGGAAGGTGTTGGCCATTCTCCTGAAGATGCAATGATGCCTAGGGACGTGTTCCTCTTGCAGGTAAATATTGTTCCCCAATTTCTGTCCTATTTCTAGCCATATGAAGAATAACTGTGATTCCTCTGTGAAGTGTTTTAAACTGGGTCAGATATAGCCTTTTTCATTTGAAGACTTGAGCACTTTTAGGGCTCAAAGTATTAATAATCACCAAGGATTAGGGCACAAGTAAATTTTTCATTATATATTTGAACAATATGGTGTAGGCAAAGCAGAAACTGGATGCTAAGTGAAACATTGAAGGATTTAGGAGCATCTGAAATCTTCCGGTGATATACTTTTCAGAGATCCAAAAGCTTTTTCCTTGCTTGTACTCTTTATGCCACGCCGTTGACAACCCTATTGCCCTTCCTGTTGAGTTAGGATTTCATTTTCTAATTGCAAATAGTAACTATTTATCTGCATAGAAATACAAGAAGAAGATCCACTCTAACATCTTCTAGTTATTATCACTTATGATTTATGTATTTCTTGATTTTAGAGAATTCTGTGGGGCTATCTTTATATATGATGTTGCTGTTTTGCATCCTTCATTTGTTTCTTCTGGTGCTCATCCCTTGGAGTTTGGCAGCTGTGTAGTGGAATGGATGAAAATGCAGTTGGCACATGTGCTGAACTCATATTTGCGCCGATTGATGCTTCTTTTGCTGAAGATGCTCCTCTCCTGCCCTCTGGTTTCCGAATCATTCCTCTTGATTCTGGCAAGGTGAGTGCTCTTATTTAAGTTCGGTCTTTTTGTTTGTGTTATTGCCCTTTCTAGTTCTAGGGATATGACAACTCTATCAGGTGGAGCACAATAATATAGATTGAAACTGTTATCTAAATCTCAAATTGATGAATATTTAATCTTTCACTTGATGGATCCTTGATTGTCATTCATTGAGCCTGTCATAGACATTTGTTCGAAGTTACAAATATCTAGCAGGATTCTGTTCTGTGAATAAGCATGTAGGGGCAGGATTGGGGCTCAACGCACTATGCAGCGATGAATTTTTGTTTAGCGGATCGTAAATTATAAGGAACATTGAGCTTTTACTCATGATATATTGAAGCTTACTCGATTCCTATTACTAACTTCTTGAATCCCTTTAGAAACTCTTTGTTGGACTTCTATCTTTTGAATAGCTGCAATATTATGTAGGAAGCTTCCAGTCCAAATCGCACCTTGGACCTCGCTTCTGCTCTTGAAACTGGGACAGCAGGCAATAAACCATCGAATGACCTTGCTGTTACCAGCGGCGCAACAAGATCTGTCATGACAATTGCTTTTGAGTTTGCATTCGAAAGCCACATGCAAGATAATGTTGCGTCAATGGCCCGACAATATGTACGCAGTATTATATCATCAGTTCAGAGGGTGGCATTAGCTCTCTCTTCAACTCACCTAGGTCCTCATGCTGGTCTTCGATCACCACTTGGGACTCCTGAAGCACATACCCTTGCTCGGTGGATTTGCCAAAGTTACAGGTACTTCACATCAGCATATGATTTTCAAAGTACTAAGATGTAATTGAATCTTATGAACTTGGACAACCAAAGCTCACCTTTTTTTAATGCATGTTTTAAGGATATAAAAAAATCAGATTTAAATGGCACTATCAATAGGTCTCGTTTGAATGGCCACTCTCAAGATATTATTTTGATCATAAACTTCAAGTCATTTGACCTTTTCTGCATTTCGACTTTCTGGTGAATGCAAGGCACTGGCTTTGCTTGGTGAATTCCTCAATTACTTCAAATTATTTCAAAAATAATATTATACTAAACTATAAAAGAAAGTGATTTATTATATAAAGGTAAAGACTTAACCTCTTTGTCTGGATCTTACCTTACTCAATTTCCGCTGAGTGGAGACTCACATTCAGTATTAAACATTTGGCTGAAAAATATTTAAAAAAGCTCATGTTACAATTAAATGTCCTTCCCGAAAACATGATAAAAAAAATTGGTGCAGCCATGCGATAGCTGAATGCAACTTGACTGACATTCCCAATTGTAAGAAATTTATCCTTGAACCATAAGCAATTTGGTTGCTCTAGCTAAAGAAAGTTTGTTCTTTATCATGGTAGGAGCTATATGGGTGTGGAGCTTCTCAAATCTAGTGGTGAAGGGAGTGAATCCATTCTTAAAGCTCTATGGCATCACTCAGATGCCATTATGTGCTGCTCCATGAAGGTATCTCACATAGCTCCTCGTCACTTGCCAATTGCAGCTGCAAGTTTTGAAAAATGCATGTTATTTTTAAAGTGATAGTTCTTATCACTTCTTTTCAGTTTAGACGGCTAAGTTTTTCGGTTAACTGCTCTTAGTTCATCTTGATATTGTTCGGGCAATTCATCCAACATCTTTCTGTAGTTGTTTACTTTCCCTTTCCAATTGTTTTGGAACACCTCACTTCTGTTGGACGGTCATTATCTTATTATAGCTGGGAACTTCTGAACTTCTACAGGCAGTGCCCGTTTTTACCTTCGCAAACCAGGCTGGTCTTGACATGCTCGAGACAACATTGGTTGCACTTCAAGACATATCACTGGAAAAGATATTTGATGATCATGGAAGGAAAAATCTCTGCTCCGAGTTTCCACAGATTATGCATCAGGTCAGTCATCCCCTTGACTTTTATATTATCCGCTGATAAGATAAATCTTAATCATTATCAAGGCTGGAAAACCTTAAACTTGGCAAGAAGTTCTAATGATTAATACACATTTCAGAAACTATTATCCTTCCGTGCTCTCTTCATATCGCAGTATAAGCAAGTAAAAAGTCACATTTAGATTTTTCAGATACTTTTATCAAATATCATTTAAGGACACAACTTGGGAGCTCACAGGGTTTTTATGTTGGCAAAACTTGTATTACAGGGTTTTGCATCTCTTCAAGGTGGCATCTGTTTGTCGAGCATGAGCAGACCCATCTCATATGAGAGAGCAGTAGCTTGGAAAGTTCTGAACGAAGACGATAATCCCCATTGCTTCTGCTTTATGTTCGTCAATTGGTCATTTGTTTAACTTTATTGGTTGATATCTATTAGAAACAGAGACGGTTAAGGACTCAGAAAAGTTTTTCGTTTTCGTTCACTGTTTATGGCACAGAAACTCAGATGTTTGATCTTGCTTTTGCTTTGATTCCATGAAAAATGTTGTTTGTGGGGATGCTGTACCTCTATTTTCTTTTCTGCCTTAGGTTCTTGATCCATGGTAGAGAAGTTTGTTAGTAATGCAGTCCGGATCTGCTATTTCAACTTAGTGTTTCCTTCCATATTCTATATTTCTAAATATACTGTCTCCTCATATTCCACGTTTTTAAACATACATTTGATGTGTATTTAAAAAAAATATAAGATGAAATATCAAATTATAACATAAAATACGAATTATACATCATATTCCACATTTCTAAATATACATTTGATATGTGTATTTGAAAAAAAAAAATGAGATGAAATACTATATTGTAACATAAAATATGAATTACACTTCGGAAGGCCTGAATTTCTATTTTTGTCCAAAATTTTATGTTCTATACTTTAAATGGAAGTATTTTGATCCAAAAGTTCCAATTCTATCCTTGATCAGTTAGTAATAATAGAAAGGAAACTAATTCTTTCTCAGTATAATGCGTTTGAGAAATTTATCTTTATATTGTCACATTAGAAGGTACGGTTGATTAAAACTTTACGCCAATCCAAACACAAAATTTCCATAAATATGCCATATTCATTTTAGGAGTTAATGATACACTAATTTATTTTTTTGAAATTCGTAACATATCAAAAGTAATTTTGGAAGAGAAGTGGAAAATGTTGACTTCTCTTTGTTTTGTAAGAAAATTAGGAAATGTTTTAATTTATTATAGATGTTTTGAAAGAATGAATTATAAATCTGATATATTAAGAAAAAAAATGTATTGAGTAACATAATTTATGTTTGATTTTATTTTGAATAATTAAGTTAACAATTAAAATAATTTTGAAAACAAAAACAAATATGGTTCCTCAAATTGACATCTTATTAAATCTATCAACTAATCTACTGAACTTGAACTGTCATATATATGCTTGTGTTTTTCGATTGTGTTGGAATGAACTCGTAACTTTGACTCAGATAATTTTCTATCTAAATTTATTATAATTTCAAACCAAATTAAGCTAGATCAGAATATGAATTAGACTCAAATTAATTAGAATTAGATAAAATATAATTTAAATATTATGTATTCTAGCTAAATTTAAAATTTTCTATTTCTATGGAGTTTTTTATAAATCGTTAATTATACAAAAGAATATTACTAGAAAAATACGTACTCGGCTTTTCATATTATAATTAGTTTCAATAAAAAACAATTGTATCACAAATGTTTACTGATGAAATAACATTTTTTCTTTTTTTATTTATTTATGAAAAACTGGATTATTTACAAAAAAATAATCACAAAAAACAAACAAACCGTAATACACTTTAAAATCAAGAGTTTTTCAAGAATAACCCAAATAAGCCATGGAATTTTGCTGCCTCAAATCCTTATAGAACTTCATTATGAAGTCTTCAGCAGCTTCGTCTACGTGACTATCTACTTCCATATCCCTTAATGGGAATGGGGAGTCAGTAACCCTCAGCTGCCTCACCATGGGGCTCGGCCCGAACCCCGGCAGAGCCGGTGACGCCGCCGCGCTGTTGATCATCTCCATGGCCGCCGCCATTAGAACTTCTTCGGTGGGCGGCGGCGCGCGGGAGCGTTTGCGCTTGTTGAGGTGGAAAATTGGGTAAGCAGGGCTGTTACTGCAGCTGAACTCGTATTCGTTTAGTGGGTAGGGGAAGGCGAGGTTGCTGTCGTGGAAGCCGCGGCCGGAGGCGGCGTGGTGGTGGAACATGAGATTTTGTATTGCCTCTTTGCCAGCAATCTTGCCACGCTTCATCATCATGTTGAGAGCAGCTAATAATTTCCCCTTTGAAATGCCTTTTCTCAACATGAAATACACCACTTGGACAATCTTCCAAATCTTTTTGGCTACAATTGGTAGATTTTGCTCCATTTCTGTATTTTTGGACCCTTTTTTTGTAGATTTTCAGATGGTTTTTTTTAATGTTAATTTGTAGAGAGAGAGAGAGAGAGAAAAGGACTTGGATTATTAGGAAGGGAAGGTAGAAATTGAGGAGAAAACTTGGGAAGAAGATTTGTTTTGATTTGATGAAGTGAAAGGCACATGAGAGTGGTATTTAAAGACCTCTGAAGAGGGAAGACGACACTTTTAAGTTGTACTCACAATATTAAGTTGTACTTTGAGGTTTATTTGGACTAAAATGCCCTTAAGTTGCAAGAAAACTTTATTTTATTTATTTTTGTTAAAAAATATAATTTATTATTTTTTTACAATTTATTTTTAAACCAACTAATTCTCATCTTTTTATATACCTATTAAAATTACTTTCAAACTTACATAAATATCACATCTTTTTTTATAAAAAAATATATAGTAAAATTTTCAACTTTGAAAACATGAAACTAAGTTTGGAAATGAAACCATCAAGACAGTAAGATTTTCAGTCTCTATATTTTTAATCGCTCAATTATTGATTAATAAACATAATTAGAGGAATTATTGGATTTTAAATCATAATGTGATTTATAGAAATACCAATTATATATGCTGAAATGGGAACTATCAAAATTAAATAATATTTTTGGTTAAATTAGATTTAAAAATTATGACGATTATATCTAGAATAAGTGATTAATTAGCAATATTAAAATGAAATAATCTTATTTGTTTGATGAATTTATATTGTACTTATACGTCTCTCTCCCATAATCATTGGTGTAATAATATGAGGTAACTGTTGTCTGAAGAAAACAAGTTTGCAAAAAGTTGGCTGATTTTTATATGTAATTCTTTCATTTTCAAGCTGCCCAGTTAAGGAAACAAGTGTCATGTAAATTTCACTTCCCTTGAACTTTTTTGGGTTTCTGCTGCGACAGGGTTTACTTAGCAAGAAAGGTAACCAGGGGGACACGTGTCCCTTCTTCTCCAAAAAATAATTTAACAAAAAAAAAAAAATACCGTGCGAATGAACAAACCTAATGTCGGAAGGAAAGCACGTAGTGTTTGGCGTGTTGCCTGGGAGAATCACCCGATTCCGTAAAACGAAGCAAGAATCGTTCTTCCGAATATTCCTGTATATATATGTGTGTATGTATATATATATATATCACTTAATCTGATTATTTTTAAGTGAAATAATATATTTGTTTGTTAATGTTAACAGAAAAATATTGAAAAATTTAATAATAATAAGTTATTTCAAAAAAATTAAATAATTTAACTTTCAATTGTTATAAAAAGGAGGAATAATTTTGAAAAATAAATAGGATTATTTGTCATGCATGAGAGACACTTCTCGTATAGAGACATAACTTAGTACTTGTGGCTGTACTCGTGGGTTTAATTGCTTCACCTAAACCCCAACACGTATGTGTCATTTATTATTTATTTAATTTTAATATAGGATAAAGCTAATTGTACTGGTGTACTCGTTTCAATTTTAAGTCCAAAAACAATGATTTTTGGCTTTAGCCTTTAGATGCACCCTAAAGAGCAACATATGTATTTTCTCTAAATTTTATTAGTATCAAGAGCTTATTATTAGGATAAAAATTATAATTAGTGATAAAAATATAAATTTACTTGGTAACGATTGACATGAGACGACTGACTATCATAAATATTATGGGTCACATGAGCTAATGTTCGTATTACACCTATATATATATATATATAAGTATGATGTGAGACTTTAATTTAGTGTAGAATAATTTATCTCCTAATTTACAAAATGTTTATAAAATAATTAAATAAACAACAACTCTCTCTCTATATATATTAGGTATGATGTGAGACTTTAATTTAGTGTAGAACAATTTATCTCCTAATTTACAAAGCACAAGAAACAAACATTTTAATCTGAAATAATAACCATATATACTTCTTGACAATTATAAAAATAATTTAATTTTCTGAAAAAATTTCTTCATATGCCAATCAAAAGGCTAATTATAAGATAACAATTATTAAAAAATTGGGTGGGCACCTTACTTCCCAATTGCAATACTCAATTGAAACAACGTGGTCAAAAGTCTTTTCCTGCTATTATGGCCTTAACAAGTGGCTTAATTTAGTAATTTTTCAAGCATAAAAAAATGAAGACAAAAGTAGGGTTGGAAATATTCATAGCATATACAAAAAAAGTTAACAAGGAATGCATATAAAATATAGAAATATCTTGGCTTTATAGCAATGAAGTGGTACTGTGTGTAACTTTAACAGGCTTTTTTTTTTTTTGCCATGTTTTTAATACAAGTTGTGAACAGCTGGGCTAAGTTGTGGGCTGAAAACTAATCAGGTGGCACTACCAACCTAAAACACCTACATTGAACAACTATTTATTCTTAATTTTCCATTGTAACTTTTATAACATGGTGTTGTGGAAGGAAGGGAGGAGGAAGTTGCATAAGATAGAAAGTTGGGAGTTAAAGATAGAGGTAAAGGTTCTAAATATATTATTGGCAAATTGACCTAAAATTTTACGGTCCAGATTTTTGTTCTAATACGGTGTTTCATTTCATATTCGATGTCACAAATGTTAAGTACATGAAATATTTATTTAAAGATAAATTTAACATATATCTATAAAATTAAATATAAAATAAAACATTGAATTGGAATAGAAGAAGTGACAACCTAACACTACTACTTCATGGGGAAAATTGCATATGCTATATGTGTGTCCTACTTTTAGGTTTAAATTTTTAGAGAAATTACAAAATTTGATAAAAAAAATCTCATACTTTATGGCCTTGTTTGTTTGGCAAATTGACCTAAAATTTTACTATATCTTCGGTCTGGATTTTTGTTCTAATACGGTGTTTCATTTTATATTCAATGTCACAAATGTTAAGTACATGAAATATTTATTTAAAGATACATTTAACATGTATATGAAAAATCGAATATAAAATAAAACATTGAATTGGAACAGAAGAACTAACAACCTAACACCGCTGCTACATGGGAAAAATTGCATATGATATATGTATGTCCTACTTTTAGGTTTAAATTTTTAGAGAAATTACAAGATTTGATAAGAAAATCTCATCCTTTATGGCCTTGTTTGTTTGGGTTGATTGTGCGTGATATATAGACTATCACATCCAATATTTTGTTTGGTTAGATATATCGAGGCTTTGTTCTCAACATACCTAAATATTGAGAAGAAGAGAAGTGAAAATGTATTTAGACGACATAATATGAATTTTGATTTGGCGTGCAAAAGTGAGAATATATTTAGATGTTTTGTTTTTATTTCCTGTAAAATTTGAAAAAATTATTTAATTTTTTGAACTGGGTTTTTTTATGATTCTAATAATACTAAAATTTTGAATCGGGTTATTTGTTATATATATTATTTAGTTTGATTCAAATGCAACAAAAAAAATATGATTAAATTATTTATTATTATACTTATATTATTTATTTATTGACATGAGTGGTTAGAAACCTCCGTTGCTAAGTAAACCTTTACGAACGCGGGCACGAAATATTTGACTATCCTGCTTCCCTATACCACCACATGGGCTCTTAATAAATAATGACCTCAAGAACTATTTAATTTTGTTCTTGGCTACTTATTTTTTATTGAACAATCACTTTAGTAAAAATAATAATTAATGCCTTTATTTCATTCTACACCACGAAGTCTATAACTTTATTTTAATATTCGATTGGAGGGAGGGGCATTTTTAGTTCACAATCCACTTTGTACCGATCACAGTCGTTTTGTTAAAAATCGATAATAAGACTATTCGGATTACGAATTAATATTTTTCATCTAAAAATTTAACGAACAGAAAAGAGATATATGCATTCAATTGATATATCACATATTTACCATGATTATTATTGATATTTATCTAATATACTATTAATATTTACCAATTAGAACACACAATTGCAATATTTTTTTTTAGTGGGGCGATTAATAATATCAGTACAAACCAATTAACCAAAATTAAGATTGACTTAATGCCCAAGTAATATTAAGGAGAAATATTCATCTTCATTTCCTACTTTTTCTATAACTCATGCTCTTTTATTCGGTGGTTTAGCTTCAATCAGGGAAGGATTGGGGTAACCATCTCTCTTCAACTCTATATAATTATAAATTATTTATATAAATTTATTATAGTTTAAATTTTATTAATAAAAAAATAATAAAATTATATTTCATATAAATTTAAATATAAAAAAACTTAATTTCACCCTAGTTTAAAATTTATGACTCCGTCCCTAATTTAAATAATTAATAAAGGCTCTTTATTATTCCTACACAAACTAGAAATTGAGTTTATTTCTTGATCCCATGACCAGGCCACAATTTTCATGTGCCCTTATGTGGAGATATTTTCCACAGTAACATAAACATGCGTTGAACATAAAAAGCTTATTAAAGCACTATCACAAAATTAAAAATTAAAAATAAAAATAAAAAATGTAGTAGATGAAAAGCACTTTAAAAACTGTGGTTAATTAACCAATGAGAACTGAGCAAACCTTTTTGTTCAGTTCAATGAGGAGTAGTTTACGTAAGAGAAGTGTAGTACTTTATTTTTTTAGTAGTTTAGTATGAGTTTAGAAAGTAGATTTTTAGTATTTTCTCTTATTTTCTACAGTGATGATAAGGTAGAGATGAATTATTTTTTCTTGTTTTTGCTAATTCATCATTTTATATAACAACAAAATTAAATAAAATTGAGGTTTTTATGTCTTTTGATCAGACATGTATCTTCTTTTCCTCCAACTTTCAATACACATAAAAGTGGATAGGGATGGGTGGATATTTTAAGATATTTGGGTTCCAGAGTATTTTAATTTTTAATTTTTAATTTTTAAATTTATTTTATATTTGAATTCGCTCTATTTATTTTATTTATTTACTATTTAAATATATATAATATTATTTTCTAAAAAATATTTTTAAAAAAAATAGTGTGTTATTTTATAAATTATGTACTTTTAATATTTTTATAATTATAAATGGGTCTAATAAGGTCTAAACCAAATCCAATGGTTCCAAAATTGATTTGGGTTCGAGTTTTTGAAAACCTAAACAGAGAGGGTTTCAATTTTGACAAACTCACTTCAAACCCACCTCGTTACAATATGTAAAATTAGAGTTATTTAATTTGCATTCATTTTGATTTACAATTTTTTTTTTTACATAATCAAGATACTAGATATAACTAATTTTGAATAAATATTTATCAAAATATTTTATATATTAATATAGTATAATAAAAAATTCAAACTATGGTAGATTTTAAAAATGCCGAAACACTCCATACTTGTTAAAGCTCAAGTGTTCAATAGTATTAACTAGTACTCCCGTTAATAATTGAGGAAAATAAAATATAGATTAAAAAACTTGAAGTTTCCGTGAAAACGTAGGTCAGTTTAATTGAAGTACAATTTCGTGTGTCCTCTTCCTTCTCTGCCTTGGCCTTTAAATACCACTCTCAGTCTCAGCTTCAAGTATAATCTCAAGTCCCTTCTCTCCCCACCTCCCTCCCCCCGACCCCCACCCCCAAAATTAACATCAAGAACCATCTGAAATCCAAAAAAAATACAGAAATGGAGCAAAATCTACCAATTATAGCCAAAAAAATTTGGAAGATAGTCCGAGTTGTGTATTTCATGTTGAGAAAAGGCATTTCAAAGGGGAAACTACTAGCTGATCTCAACATGATCTTGAAGCGTGGCAAGATTGCTGGAAAAGCAGCCATACAAAATCTCATGTTCCACCACCACGCCGCCTCCGCCTCCACCTCCAGCTGTCACTCCCACGAGGGCCACTTCTCCTTCCCCGCCCCACTAAACGAATACGAGTTCAGCTGCAGCAACAGCCCTGCTTACCCAATTTTCCACCTCAACAAGCGCAAACACTCCCGCGCGCCGCCGCCCATCGACAGCAACATGATGGCTGCAGCCCTGGAGATAATCAACAGTGCAGCGGCGTCACCGGCTCTGCCGGGGTTCGGGCCGAGCCCCATGGTGAGGCAGCTGAGGATAACTGATTCCCCGTTCCCATTAAGGGATATTGAAGAAGATAGTCACGTAGACGAGGCTGCTGAAGAGTTCATAATGAAGTTCTACAAGGATTTGAAGCGGCAAAATTCCATGGCTTATTTGGGCTATTCTTGAAAATTCTTGATTTGGGATAAAAAAAAAATTCTCATGAAAATGGGTTAATATTCCAATCTACCCAAAACTTCATGCATGGGCTTTCTCCCTTTTGTGGGATGGTTCAAGAATTGGAGGAGAAGACTGCAAAGATGAAAGCTGTGAACAGTGCTTGTGATCAAAGCATGAAGCCATACAGCTCTACGGCTTTACCTCCTCCAGTCCATGCGAGTCCTTTGTTGAATTAAGAATGATTTCAATATCCAAAAATCTAAAAAAAAAATAAAAAATTGGTTCTGGAGTAAAGAATGTAGTATTCAATTTCCTATTGCTGCAGAAAATAAAAAATAAATAAATCCCTTTTATTGAATTTTATTTCTATTTGTGATAGTTTATGTGTAATTTATTAAGGAATATGGTCAACAGCTCATATGTCCATTATGATAGAATATTAATAGGTATTCTGAAATTTCATGTTATACAATAATCAATAAGCCAAATTGTAATTAACTGCCGTTATGATAACTTTAGTAGTGAAAAAAATTTCAGTCTGGATGAAAATATATAAAGAAGATCATTTTTAACTAGTGCCTTTTACGAGTTACTTCGAATTTTTATTTTAATGATAGTATTAAGTATATAAAATATTTTTTAAAATATATATTTAAATTAAATTATATGCAATTAGCATACATTTATAATATACATCAATGTTATTATAATCGGATCGGACTAATTGGTTCGATAGAGAATCGATGGACCGATCCGATTGCAAAAAATTGAAACTCTAGTTGAACTAGTTAAAATTTTGATCAAGAATCGGTCAAAATCGATTTTGTATTTTTTATATTTTTTTAAAAAAATTTAAACTTGATATTTTGTTATATAGATTTTAGACTTTGATAGATGTATTTTTTAGTTGATTATTATTTTTTATACAATACATAACAATTAATTTATTATATTATTATTTTATATATATAATAAAAAATATAATTAATTTTTATTAAATTAGTCAAATAAATCTAATTTATCTAATATAATAAAAAATATATAAACAACACTCCCTCCATACATCATCAAATTAAAACAGAAGTAAGGGGAGTAGTGATTGACCAGTTGGGATTCCACTGTACAATATGATAAAGTGCATCTCTTGGATCCCTTCTGTTTAAAGTAATTAAAGCCACCAGTAATTAGGTTCAATTGTGGTCTTGCCTTTTCTATTTTCTATTTTTATTGGCAACCAACTTTGCTAATTTTAGTGTTGCTATTTGACTTGGTAATCAACTTAGCAAAGTATCTTAAAAAATTGAGATTTTCTAGATATTCCAAATTAGACTTTTCTTCAAGTGATTTGGTACGATTAATTTTCAGAAAAAAAAGGAAAAATGATTATTTATTTATTTTTTGGTGCAGTTAATAGTCATATATAATTAATAGTCTTGGTATTTCATATATTTGGTAATTTTGGTCTCAAAATTGCAGCAATATCAACTTGTTAATGTTGATAGGATGTTGAGGGAGCTTGACATACTATCAAAAATTCATGTTTGATTCGATTTTGTATTTTAATTTCGATTATTAGAAAAAACATAGGGAATTGTATTGTATGTTTACTTTTATTATTTATGAAAAATATTTTTTACTGTAAATGTCATGTATTTTAAGATTTTATTTAATTAATATCGTCACATTATTATTATATATATTGTTACGATTTGATGAAGTAAATAAAACTATTTTTTATAGATAAAATTACGATATATATAATCATGATAAGAACTTTTTATAATATTTTAAAAATAATGAAAATGTGCTTTGAATGATTTATTATTTAGATATTTAATTTATTTATTTTAAAGATACTACAATTACTGGAATTGAAAATAAACGAGCCAAAAAGTTTCGGTAATTTTATTAGGTGAAAGAGTGAAAAATGAAAAAAAATTGGACACTTGTCACTTTTTGAACTCGCTTTTCCATTCTTTTCTTGTTAGACGTTCCATTAAAATTGCGGCTTTCCAGAAAGTCACCTTTCATTTTAATGAGAAAATAACTTTATTTCTAAATATAATTTTTTCTTTTAGAACTTGGTAGTTGAGATAAATTTCGTGTTATTATGTATAATTATGTGATTTTCGTGATCCTTACAACGTGTTAAGAATCTTGAGATTTGAAAAATAATAAAATTATCGAATAAGAAATTGACGTTTGTTAAAATATAAAATTTGATATCATTAGAAAGATTTTTTTCTATTTATTGAACATCTAATGAAAAAATTAGAGTAAATAATTCTAATACATGAATTCTAGTCCAATTTCAAATCATTTTCTTTCTAATTCAAAATCCAAATAACTTCCATTCTTGTTTTTATTTTCAAATAGAATGGTTGTTATGAATTTGCTACATTTATGTAATTTTTTCTTCACAAGCCAATCTTGAACCATATTTTTAATTGTGGTGGAATTTATTAAAATTACTAAAATTCATGCCTTAATAAAACTTGTGATTCAAACACCCTCAATCTCACAAAATCTAATCTTAATCTTTGACGACTATACAAAATTAAACTATAGTTGAAATATTACTATTTCTTGTCACAACAATGATCCCACTCCATAATTTGTAGGAATCACGTTCGGGTTAATCCAAACTCAAACCCGCCCGTTTTAGGGCAAAATTTACAATATAAATGGGTTTGAATCGTGTCCTAAATTTTTTATTTTCATACCTGACCTATCACATTTTTTTATATATATTTATATGATATTTTTTTAGAATAATAAATAATTTAGAAAGTTTAATTATTTTATTTTTTAAAAAATATAATTTATAATATTTTTTAAATTATAAAGCGTATTAAGTGAGTGGGTTTAATGGGTCACTTACTTGAGGTATTGAAAATCTTATCAAATTGAATTTTGAATTCAAACATATCCGATCTTCGACCCATTATTATCCCTGTAATTTAATCAACTACCACGACCAATTATTATAAAAATTGAATAATTTGTCCACCTATCTCGTGGGATTCAAACCAAAAAACTTAAAATCTCGGCTTTCACTTAATCTATGTTTCATGAAGAATTTGCCTCTCAAACTAATCTTTTGATCAAATCAACCTCAACATTTATTAGACTTAGCCACGTATATATGTGTTACAGAACCGTCTAGAATTTCAATAAAATGTCCACATCATATAACTCTTTTTTTTTTTTAATCATCTCAATGACTTGGTTATGTCGTATAGATATATCTCATGTTGGTCCCATTAATAAATTTATAGGGACACTTATTTCCGATTTAAATCATTTAAATAATTTTTGGCGCTAATATTAAGCCACATGTACAAAGTGTGGGGCCTTAGAGTAACTTCGTAGCCTTATGCATTAAGCGAAATATGAAATTCAATAATTTTGGGTGTCCTTTTCAATAAATTGAGTCAGAATTTGTGTGAATAATTTTTTTCTTATTTCTGGATTATTATACGTGGATTGCGGATTGCGTGATAAACATGAGAATGTACACAAGTGGTATAGATTACAAGAATTTCAAAATATTTTAAAAATAATTACATTTTTCGATGTATAATAAAAATTACCTATTTTTCCATTTAGTCTAAACTATATGGCAACTTTTTATTTTCATAGTACTTTAAGATAAATTTTGTGTATTTTTATACGGATTGTACAGCCGTCCATTGGCCCTAAGTTTAACCTTATTTTTAGTTTATATATTGAGGTATTTTTAAGGCAAATTTTATGCATTTTTCGATTCTGTCCAATTTGGGCCGATTTTTACCTAAGGTTTCCAAGTCATGTATAAATATGTGATGCAATATATTTCACTCACTTAATACTAATATGTCTTATCTCATAAATATATTTTTCTCATTCTTAAGACTTGAAAACGTGTTCTTCACTTCGCCTCCAAAATTTACTCCCTTTTAATTTGTCACATTATTATTATTATTATTATTATTATTATTATTATTATTATGATCGATGTGTTCAGACTTTGTCCGATTAATATTGGAAGAGGACGACCTTCCCTTATAGTTCGTCATTCAGGTAAAATTGAATGCGATCATAGTTTATGCATAATTGAAGTAGAATATTCATAATGATCAATCCTCCTCGTCTATTTCCTTTACGTCACGCGATAAGACTTTTGGACTTGTACGCGCCAAGGCAAGTGCGTCTAACAGGATCACCACATTCATTATTTCTCCCATTTAAAATAGGTTTAGCTTAATGAATTGTCAAAACTAATGCCATCATAGTAAAAAGTCAAAATAAACCACCAAGCATGAAAGCTCTGCTCAAAAGCCGTGGACTCATTCATAAAGTTATTATTGCATTATTGCGTCCACAGTTATAAAAAAACCAGGAGCTTTTTATGCTCATGAGACTTTTTTGATGGTGGGAAAAGTTGGCAATAGGTGCTAGTGCAATATTGTAAAGAAACTTTACAAAAAGTTTCATTTCTTTCACGCCAATACGACAATAACTTTTTCTCCAAGGACCCCATTGCAAGTTTCAAAACTAAGACGGTGGTCCAATCAAATTACAAATTTCAAGATTACTTTTGGGAAAATTGAAATTGAGTGTGCTCTAGGTCAATATTTGGATATTTTAAGAAAGAAAACTCTATGGAAAATAGTTATTTGGAACTTTGAGGTTTCTTATGATTTGGAATTGAAAATGGGATTTTATGAGATTTCCAAGAGTTTTAATGAAGCAAGAATTGGAAAAAGAATATTTATTTGATGGGATTTTACTAAAAGTTTTAAATACTAGAAATCCCTCAAAAAAAAAAAAAAAACAGCGGATTGGTTGAGGTGTGGATTTCAATTTTTTTTTAAAAAAAGAAATTTATTTTTTCAAAATATATATTGTCCCGATAATAATTTTAAAAAAAGTAAAATATTAAATAACCAATTTTAATACCTCGTTAAACACTAAAATTGAATTTTAATTATGTCTTCCTAGTTCAAAGTGGGGGTTATCCACATTGAAAGTTTGGTGTGAATGGAAAGAATTTCTAAATTTTAAAAAGTTTGTCCTTTTTGTGGCAGTGCATTCCACATTGAAAAATAAAGTGAATGTAACTTGCATATATAAAATTTTAAATTAAGAGGAGAGTAAAATATGTAGTTCTCCTTATGGTGCACCATAATAGATTTAATGGATTTTTGGGTAGTTTTAGATAGTTCAATAAGTTACGACGGTGGTACGAGGTACCGCCCGAGCCTGCATGTTGTATTGGGCGCTTTAGAGGTGCATATTGCACTTGTTTGGTCCTGGCTCGGTGATGTGGCAGATTCGTTCAAATGGCGCTTGCATAGCATGACATTGTGCAGTTGAGTGTCGAGTGGGCGTGACCGTACACACGAGTGCTGACAAGGTGTGACCGAAGTATTACGATTGGTCCTCAATGCTGACGGGGTGCGGGGTGAGTGTACACACCCGTCCAGTATGGTAAGGTTGTGAACCTTTACGTAGAGATGCAATCTGAGCTATTAGATCACAATCACATATCAAGAGATGCGATCTAATGGTCCAAATTGATCCGAACTAAGAGACACAACCAATCATAAAGGGCCACAAGAAATTTTATAAATAAGACCCCTCATTCATTTCAATCTCCACCAAATCAATACATATTGATTCAATTGATTTTTCTATTTTCCCTCGTACTAAAATATATTTTAATATTTTAGTATTCTTATTCTTTTGATAAGTATACAATCGAACTTTCAGTTCGTCCGATAAAATTAGTATAGTATTGTACTAATTTTAGAAAAGAAATATTGTATTTTAGGAGACAGACATCCAACTTCCTATAGCACGGTATAAGAGACGAAATTTATTTTAAAAAGATTAACTTTGTACTTAACTCACTTCAATTGAAATGCAATTTCCTTTATACACCGTACAACCAACAGTTGCATGTCGGAATTCAAATCCAAACTCGATTTCAATTAAATTCAAATTAAACATAAGCACCATATAAGATTATTAAAACGACAAAAATTGGATTAAAAATTATATTTTAATAAAAATATATTGTTAACCATGTAATTTTCATGTAATCTTATCATTTGTGAGACACCCTTGAATGATCATAATATGGAGTCGATGCATATATATCGATGTAGATGTTTTAAGTACATTTTTGCAAGTAATTACATGTGTGTGCATTTATGGTCTACAAAATTAACTTTGTTTAGCAACTAGGGTTTCATCAATTGATTTAAAAAAAAAAAAAAAGAGATAGAGCAAAATCCAGAAAGTGACTCCAAAAGAGAAAAAGAAAAGGTGGGAGTGGTGGTGGTGGGGTTGAGTGCTCAATTATTGAACTCTTATAATGCACGAAAAAAAAAAATATACTTCCAATGATTCATCATCTGGCTCCTCTTTCCTTAATGAACTTTACTTGAATATTCAGATACTTTGTGTCATTGCAGGTGCAAATTAAAAACCACACGGGGACACATTCTCAACCATACATTTCTTGACACGTGGCACATCTACACCTTTAAAAAGCAAATACCAATGAATTAAATATTCATATACTCATGGTCATATGATCTTAATTCAATCACGTTGAATAAATTGGGTTCAATCCATCTAAAAATTTACATATTTTGCATTTAATTTTTAGTCTATTGATTTTAGTTCGATATTCTATTTTCAATTAGTATTTCATCTTACAATTCATATTAAAGTTGTACACTATATTTATTTATTTTTATTTATTTACATATTTTGTCAATAAATACTTAACATGTGTTTGTTTTGAAGTTATATTCCACATAATTTTAGTTGAATCATAGTTCAAAAAAATTTCTAGACAATAAAAATGCTGCAAAGTGTTTGGCATATTGATATTTATGAAGAAAAACTTATAATCTTCAAAAAAAAAACCAGTACTATTTTATAAATTATTTCTGAAAAAGTAAACTAACATCAATTTAAGTTTTAAAAATATCCAACAAAATTCCTTGAATTTGACCAAGCAATGACAACTTTATCTTTATTATAATTGACTAATAAACATAAGCAGTTAGAATTAATTTGATCCATATTAAACAAATCAACATCTATTTTTCTAAAATACGAACCAACATTTTTTAAACCCTAAAAACTTCTCCTACAACTTATAAGCTCCAAAATAGACATGTCCAATAAGTACAGTTGTACCTTTTATCCTAAGGATCAGTTTATTCCGATTTAGATCCCAAATCATATATATATATATATAGAATTGTGTGTGTGTGTGTGTGTGTTTCTTTGAGGGACTTTAGGTATCAAAGCTTTATATCCACCAAGGATATGATCCATAATAGTATTAATTAATCGACAACTTAAACGTTAACACAAAGTTTGGGCCCTTTATTACAACTCATTCGGAGATTCACTTATTGATTCCTTCTTATCATTACTTTAAATTAAGTACAGATTAATTCTCTGTAATCTCTATTAAATTTAAATTATACACTTGGATAGTTATGCTTTCTCTTCTTTTTTTTCTGCTTTACTAAAGCTGGTAAAGCACTTTATTACATAGTTTAATGACATTGATTTGTGCTCTGTATTACCACCTAATTAAATCCCACATTCCCACTTGTATCTTGAACAGGCTCCCTTTTGTAATCATTTTAGTGGATTTATGCACTATAACTTAGTTTTTAGGGATCAAAGAAAAATATTAATTCTTGAAATAGAAACGTCGACGGCTAATCCTTTTACAGTATTTTTGTGTCCTCTTAATTTTGTCGAATATTGATTCGTTACGTCTATTTTAATTCAAATAATTGGGCTGTGAATATAAATATTATTATTAAAAAAATTATTTGATGATAAATATTTGAGATTATTGGACGAAATTTTTAGAATTGTAAACTTTTAGTCTTTGAAATTCATTAACATACCTTTTTTGTGCTCAATATTGTATCACCTGGATTTGGAAATTTGAAATAATTGTCAAAACAATTTTGTACATGGGGCCAGATTCAAATCAATAGGTCTAATTGTGGTATAAAAGCCCAGAGACTTGTTTCTTTTAGCCCGGCCCATCTTTCATCAAAATTAAAATCAGGCCCAACCACTGGATTTGGACATTTGAAATAATTGTCAAAACAATTTTGTACCCAGGTTCAAAACAATAGGTCTAATTAAGGTATAAAAGCCCAGAGCCTTGTTTCTTTTAGCCCGGCCCATCTTTCATCAAAATTAAAATCAGGCGCCCACCGTGGGGCTCGAACCCACGACCACAAGGTTAAGAGCCTTGCGCTCTACCAACTGAGCTAGACGGGCATTGTTCGTTCAATTCTGCATGAATATGATATTTTTACTTAACCAATTTCCACTTTACTTTTCTAATAGGTTGTATGATTAAAATTATTTAAAATATCTTATAACATCCGACATCTTATAAAATATTTAATTTTATTCTCAAATAAACTCATGTAGTATTTGAATAAAATATAATTAATAGAACTAATAAGGTATTAATAATTATAATTTTATAATTTATAATGTCAAATTAAAATAAAACGACAATATGCTAAAAAAATTGGGGTCACCTTTTTTTTTTCCCCCATGAAGTCTTGTGAAATCGTATAACTTTATATTTAGAGGTTGTAAGCTATCTCCTATTTTTTTGTGAAATACTTTTGAGATGTTAAAAGGTGTGAAATATTTTATAAATTATTTAATGAGCTTATAGCCTCAAAGAAGGGAATTTTACAATTTTAGTCTTCTATTTTAGGCACGCAAAGTACGTTTTAGTCCCACAAGTTATGAGTCAATCAAAATGGTCCTTTATTTTCACATGTTACTCAATTTTAGTCTTATAAGTTATTATTAATCACAATTACTTCATATTTTTACTAAATTTGAGGATTTTAGTAGAAAATATTATAATTTTTAAATTTAGATTTAAAGTATTATAAAAATGCTAATAACATAAAAATTGTTTTGGTTCACTTAAAAACAATTTAGCTTTATTTCTTATTCATTTATTTATTTACTTTTTTTTTCTGTTATGGAAATTGAAAATCTTGCTTTATCCAGATATGTGCAATGAATGGATCTGGTACGAAGAACGGAATTATAATTTAAATTTAATTATTAAAATATAAATAACTTAAAATTGTTAATTTGGTTCACTTTTGTATTTATGTTTTTTTGTTATGAAAATTGAAAAGCTTGCTTTTACCAGATATGTTAAAATGGATCCGGCAAATGAAAAACAAAAACTTTCCGCCGTTGCCGGGGATCGAACCCGGGTCGCCCGCGTGACAGGCGGGAATACTCACCACTATACTACGACGACTTTTTGTTTAGCGAGTCAAAAACGTCATTATTTATTATAAACCATTATTGTATTTTGGGGAATAATGTTGTTTTAAAAGAGTGACAATGAACTTTTTGGCAAAAGTGGGGGCTTCAAATTTGTCATTTTATAAATATTATGACATTTGTCCACCGTTTTTGGATGTATTCTCATTTGTGAACTTATAAAATATATTGTCTGAACTTTGAAGTACATCTCACTAAACTAGTATTTTTATTACAAAGTAATCTAAGAATATTTTTGCTTGTTCTAAAAAAAATAAAATAAAAACTAAAAAACAAAAAGAGAGAGAGAAAGGGTGACTTCATATTCAACTACTAGACCGACATGGGGTTTCTTATAGGGTTGGAACCAGGGGCGGAGCTGGGGGCCGGCTGCCCCTCAACTTTATTTTTTTTTTAATTTGTATAGATTTATATATATATATATATATATATATATAATTATTAAATTTTAAAAATTTATTTTCTAAATAATAAAAAATATCTTTTTATTTATTATTTTTAACAAAACAAAAAAAATTCGACCTCCCAGTATCTATTTTCTGGTTCCGATATTGATTGGAACTTCTTTCCATTTCCATATTATACACAAAATAGAGGGGTCTTTTTGTCAACTTATTGCGAGCACGAAGGTCATATGGCCCGTGGACTCTAGCAAAGCCGTATCAATTATGAGAAGCCCAACGAGGAAAATGTCCAGATACTGCCCTTGCCCATTCACATTACTTTGGACGGAATTAGGTTTTACTATATTACCCTAATTTTCTACCTCCTTGTTATTATTATTTTTCAAGTAATTAAATTCTTGATTTTTCAAACTATATTTGCCATTTTCCTCCTTTTGATCACATTTTTTCATCGATTTCGAGCTAATTTTAGTGTTAGAACATTCGTCAGCAATGACGACTTTCTCCTTTTCTCTAAGTCGAATATGTCAATATAAAGATTATATAAAAAAATTTTCGAGCAATATATTTTCATTAAAAACTTTGTTCTGCAGGCATAGAACTCACTAGATAAGCAGTTAAAAAATAAAATAAAATTGTAATTTGAGTATTATAATAGAACGTAGACTTGTATTATAATATATTATTCTTTCTCTATCAAATGATGTACATCATTAGTATCAACAGTATTTTACACATTTTTGCTTCAATTACATAATGATGACTCTATGTCTTGTCCATCTATTACCTAGGATTTGTTTGTAGTCAAACTAAATAAGTAGGGATGATTGTGAATACGAGTAAAATTGATACTTTTAAAAAAAAATATATAAATGAATCTGTATTGAATTTTAAATTTATTATTTTTAAATTTAATTTATTCAAAAAAATTTATTTAAAAATTTATTATATATATTTCTATGTTATTGTATTTAAAATAAGTATTTTTCAGAACATCTTAATTGTATTATTTGTGAAAAATATAATTTTTAATATTTTTTAAATTATAAACCTAACATGTCTACCTATCAAATTTGAGTTTGATGTGAGTTTGGATCGTATTTTAAAATTTTTAATGATTAAATTTTTAGGTCCAAACAAACTAACTCAATCAATGGGAACTCGATCTAGTATCATCTTTACATGATCACCCACCCGGCAAAAGTGAAAGAAAAGGATAGAAAAGAAAAGAAAGAGATGATTTTTGACTCGTAAACTATTTTTCATTTTTTTTTTTTTTGGGGGGGGGGGGGGGGGGGGGGTTTGGGGGTTGTTGGCTTCGCTATCCATTGGAGAACGACGACGTTTACTAGTTCAACGACTTGTGGATGGCTAGACTTAAAATCCACCAGCTGATTCTATGAACCATTTACAATAATGGACTTTTGTGGGCCAAAAGTCAAATAATCTCAACAACCTTATGTTGAAAAATAATCATAAAACTTCCAACACTGTTGACCTCTCGAGCCAGTTTTTCTCAGGATGTTAACCCTCAAATATAAATACGAAAAATAAGATCCACCAGAAATCCAGTTTTGTTTGAATGAGTCATACTTGTGGTCCTTGCAATCTGTGAAAATTTCATTTGATCACAAACACGTGACATAAATATTTTTCCACATAATCCCGACATCAATCTTTAATTTCTTGACATCACCAAAAGTGACATTACATCGATTGGCGCGGCAATAATCGTTATTATCATAAATCCGATGTTTGAATTATTGAATGATTTGCGTTCCTAGTAGAGTGGGAAGAAAATTATTGGTCTACGAGGCAATAATTATTTTTGTGATAGGATCACAATCGAAACACAATTATAACTTTTGGTATAGAAATAAACGTTCAAGAGTTAGAAATTATTATATTTTTTAAATTACTAGTAAATTTTAAATATTGCTTAGATAAGTTTTGGGTGACATAAGTTTAAGTAATTTCTAGTATATGTATTTGTACAAGGTACTTGTCTTGTTTTGCGTATTACAACGTTTTAATTGCACTAAACAGACATTTCTAATCAGCTGACATTGCAAATATATTTTCCTCGACACTTTGGGCTTGGAGGGTTTAATGCTTTTTTCTTTGTGTCCGTGGGAGAGAAAATGAAATCATATTAAGTAGTAAAATTCAAAAAAATTATAATAGCCAATAATTCTTGCTTTTAGCAATGACATAATAAAATCTCATCAAAATTTTATAAATATGCATCAAATTATTTCATAAAGTTCATGCACCAATCTGTAAATACAACAAATATCATATATCAAAATGTCTCCTTCTCTCTCTCTTTTTTTAACTATTATTTCTCTAGCGAGAACAACTTATAGTTAAATAATTTTCCCCGTTCAATAATTCGTATCCATAGCATCCGATTATGAGGTTGTAAGTTTGAACCGACAAAAAAAATATAAATATTTATTTATTTTTATATTACTCATTTTGTAAGTACTCACGAGATCTTGTAAGTACTTTTCAAATATAAATAATTGGATTCACATCCCATCATCAACGTGTGTGGATATTTATCTTACTTATATAAATTTTTTATCTCATTATTCATTATATTGTTTTAGTCATTGATGAGTGTATTTTATTTATTATTGATAATATTTTTTTATAATAATATAATTATTTTTTTAAAAAAATAAAATAAAATCTCAAATTTACCACTAGAATTATCTCCATTGGTGATTTTGATTTGATTGTTACTAAATGATTTTTAATTAATAATTAATTTAATTTATATTATGAGTAATTATGTGTCTCACCATTTTACTTCAAAGAAAAAAAAAATAGCAATTATGATGATCTTTTCATTAACACTATAATGCGTAATGCTTACCAATGATCACGACTAAATCTCTTAGATGCCCTCACCTTGCCACCTACCCACATTATTTTTGTACTCGTGGCAGTGTGGGAGAGAAAGAGAAAAAGAAATAATGCATAATTAAAACTATTGAAAATGGTTGGTGATCTATACATTCATGCCCACATATATTAAAGTTATAATAGACTTTCTTCTTCTTTTTTATATATTTTTTATATTTTTTTATTTTTTATTTTTGCAAATTAAGTATATGAATTTGAGGGTGGTGGACCTGCCTAACAAACTAAACTTGATGAAATTTCAACATAGAAGACTCCAAGTGGTCTAATCCTAAGGCATTCTCAACTTGGTTTTGGTGTCTAAACTCAAAAGGTAGCAAATTTTCACTTATGTCCTTGATACTACCTTTATTGGTGGATCAAAAGACAACCTATTTTTTTTTTCTTTTTTATTTAGGGAAGGGAAACTCAAATTTAAGCATGGTTGGATTAAAATGGGTTTTTCTAAAGATCCTTTAAAATTTTTAAGAATTTTGGACTCAGATCTGTTCCAAATTTAAATTCGGTGGTTAAATTTTTTAGACTAGCTTTATGATTTAAAAAATATTTAAAATTATATTTTTTAAAATAATACTATAAAAACTTTTTTAAAAAATTATTTTTCTAAAAACATATAAATATATATAATATTTTTAAAAAAATTAAATGGGTAAGTTTTTAGGTCGAGTCGAATTTGAAAATAAAGAACCCATAACCCCACCCACTGGATTTGAAAAATGAGGACTCAAAAGTTCGATACAAATCCCTTTATACTATTAAAATATGTACCAAACAGAATAGATTTGGAACGATTTGGGTTTGTACATACTTCATTGCCATTCTTATTTCAATTCAAGTTAACGAAAAAAAAGAAAAAAGAAAAAGAGAGAGAATAGATTTGAATCCCGACATTATATACAAGATCCGAGATCAAGTAGCTAGACAACATAAAGGGTGGTGGTTTAAGATAAACTGTGATTAAACACAAGACAAAGTGCACCGCTCTTCTGAACTATAAGGTGATAATTTGAACAAATTCAACTGTTTGTGGAAATATCAGGTCCCTTTTTGACATAGACAAAAAGTTTTAATATTATAAATCTATAAGAACAACTCCTTGGTCCAAAATGATGATGTCTGGCTGAAGTAATATTTGTTGTATTCATTTGGGATCTTTATATCAAGAATGTTATCCAATTATGTAGTATATGTAATAACTACATATATTATTTATTTATTTCTTATTTTATGGAACTATTTGTGAGATATAATAGGGACCAATATATTCATTTATTATTTTGTTTGGTCTCCCCAATTATATTGATTGTTGCTGTCTATGATCTAGGTGGAGTTTCGTCGTATTTAAATGAATTTTCTGTGGATTGATGGTGAATTATGTATAAAGATTACAAGGTCTAGTTAACCTACCATGTTATACAGAATATACTGATTACATATCATCGTTAATTAATATTTTTTTTTAATGAAAAATATTATCAAGAAAGTTTTTTATTTTTGTATAAATAAGCTTGTCTTCACAACGTCATTTTTTATTAAACGGTGAATTATTGTAAAAATACCTGTTCTTAGTTTTAAAAAAAAATTAATAATTATTATTTGTTGAATATAATGTTAGTACAAATAAGAGTGGAGCCAGAAACCAGATGTCGGGGGTAAGAAATTATTTTTTTAAAATAATAAATGAAGAGACATTTTATATTATTTAAGGAGGAATAATTTTTTAAAATTTAATAATTTTATGTCTAAAATTCTACACAAATTTATAAAAAAGAAATTAGAGTTAAGGGGGTGGACAATGACCCCTAACTCCGCCCTGAGTACAAGGCATCGTGCACCATTATTACAAATACTATTCTCTCAAAATATTGATAAGCACATCAATTCTATTTGTTCAAATTAATTTTATTTTTTTCTCAAAATAGGGTTCTCTTTGTAGTCCTTGATCCTTCTCAAATTTTAACAAGTCAAAATTTATTATCCACTTAAAACCTCATCATAAATCTGAAAAATATAATAGTTCTTAATTAAATACACAAAGATATAAGAGTTCTCATCTTCTGTAATCTTATTTATTTATTTATTAATTTATTTTTGGAACACTCCAATCTAGTCATATGGTGTCTCATGTCTTTCAAGATTAATAAATCTAGAACCGCCAATATCGCAACAACCCTCTAGGCTGGTGAGAGATGGAGGTTTCAAACCTCCTATATGAATATGTGATATATTTATAAAATAAATAAATATTATAAATTATTTAAATATAATTTATCTCGTATTATGAATCTAACAATAAAATATAAATATAATACAAAAAATGGAACAGAAAATTCAAAGTCAGAGAGATATATGCCCTTAATTTACTTCATCATGTTTATATCCAATAATTTATAAATTCATTTATAATTGGATACAATCGAATTTTACGAGGTGCTTGCTTCTAGGTAGACCTGACCACGGTTCAGGAACCGCCGGTTACGGTTCGGAACCGCCGGTTCCACGGTTCAAGAAAATTCCGACCCTTAACCTTAACCGTCAAGGCCGGTTACGGTCCGGGTTCCGGAACCGCCGGGCCGGTTCCGGTTAACCGCCGGTTCCGGTTCCGGTTCCAACCCTTGAATTTTTTATTTATTTTTTTACCTATATTTTAAAAATTTGTAATTTTTTAATTAACTATTAATTTTATAAAATTGTAACTTTTGTAAAACAAAAACAAGGGTTTGAAATTTTAAACATATATTTGAATGAAAAATTTTGAACTTAAATTTTAAAAAAAATATCATTAATTTTTGAATTTAATGAATGTTTAACTTAAATTTGAAAAAAAAATATTATCTAAAATTTAAAGTATCAAATATTCTAATTATAATAAATATATAAAAAAAAATATTCAACTTGAAATCTTAAAGTTTAAACTTAAATTTTAATAAAAAAAAATTGCACTTAAATTTAAAAAATATATCCACAAAAATTTAAATTATATAATTAAAAATTATTTTAAAAATAAAAATGAGCTTGAACTTAAATTTAAGTTGCCTACGTATCCTCTTAGGGTATAGAGGAATCAAAGCTCACGTAGTTCTCTTACCTTTAAACCCTTCTTACCTTAGGGAGTGGCGTGGCTCAATCACTCCCACCCGTTCCCGTCGTTGTTCCATCTGTGTCCTCCTCTTGATCTTCCTCTGAATCCGGCTGATCTTGTCTTCGTACTGAGGCCTTGATCCAATCATCAAGACATGCTTGGGCTTCTAAATTTTCGGGAGACAACGTTGAGCGTTTCTCACTCAATATATTACCTCCCGCACTGAAAACTTGTTCCACTGCAACGGTTGAAGCAGGTGAAGCAAGTATCTCCTTCGCCATTACGGACAAAATTGGATACGTTTGCTCCTTTTGCGACCACCATCGCAAAATATCGAACTCTCCATCGTCATCTGTATCATTAAACTCAAATGAAACATTAAAATAACTCTCAAGTTCTTGGCTAGAACTTGAGGATCCTCGAGGACGTTTAGTTCGTTCCCTAAGTAAAAGTTGTGCTGCCGTAAGTTTAAAACCACTACTACTACTAGTTTTATGTATATCAACTTGAGTTGATTGTGAACCATATTTGGAACTGTATTCATTATAAAATTCATTTAAAAGTGTTCTAATTTTAAATATAATATTATTAATATCTATAGTATAATCATTTTCATTACGTGTTAAAGCATTGTAATAAATTAATAACAAGTCTTGTAAACCATCTAATTTAAGTCTAGGATCAAAAACAACAGCAATTAAATTAATATCTGGAATTTCATAAAAATATTTTTTCCATTTCAACTGCATTGATAAAGTACAATTTACTAAATTTTCATCTTGGGAGTTAATATTTTCATGTAAAACTGATGCAATATTACAACAATTTAATAATACTAAATGAGAAGTTGGGGAATAAACACTAGATAATTGTAAAGTAGCATCATTAAATATTTTTAAAATATTACAAATTTTTTCACATACTGTCCAATGATGTGGATATAAATGAAAAGGAGTAGAAATAATTTGTACAAAAAATTGACATAATAAATCTTTATAGTCGATAGATTCTTCTAATAATCTATATGTTGAATTCCAACGGGTTGGAACATCCCGTGGAAATTTTTTAGGCCTTACACCATTAGCCTTACAAAATCTAAACCATTGTTTATTAATATGTGGATGTGTCCATAAATAAGAAAATGCTTGTCTAATTGGTTTAAGTTGATTATCTAAAACTTTTAAGCCATCTTGTACACATAAATTTAAAATATGACATATACATCTAATATGAAAAAATTTACCACCAATTGATGGTTCACATACAACTTTAAGATCACCAATACTAGCATTATTAGCTGCAGCATTGTCAAATGATATTGAAAAAATTTTATTAACTAAATTATATTCTTCTAATATTAAAAATATAATTTGTGAAATATTTGCCGCTGTGTGTGGACTATCAAAAACTCTAAATGCAAGTAATCTTTTTTGAAGTGTCCAAGAATTATCAATCCAATGACATGTAATACCCATATATGAATGTATTTGCCAATGATCACTCCAAATATCACTACATAAAGAAATTTTATTATTTACATTATTTAATAATTCTTTTAACTCTTTTTTAGATTTATTATATAATTTTTTTACATAGCGTGTTAGTGTGGTTCGTGGAACACCTTTAGCTGCCGGATTATATGTTGTTTGAATTAATTCATTAAAAAAGAATTTATTTGCAAAACTAAAACTAAGATGTTCAACAGAAATAAATCTAGTTAAATTTTCTCTACATCTAACATCATTATATTTAAATAAAGAAAGATCATTACCTCCACCGGCGCCGGAAGAAGCGAATGATGGCATTTGAGTTTGGGTACGATCAATGCCAAATTCTACTGGATGCTTCTTCTCCACATGTCTTTTCAATGATCCATAACCGCCTCCGGATTGAAATTTGTAAGATTGCGAACAATATTTACACTTTGCTCGCATCTCTCCATTTGGAAGTGTTATTTTATCAAAATGTTTAGTAAAAATAGAAGATTTAAGAGATGGAATAGATCGAGTGTGAGCATCACTCATTGTTTCTTGAGTAGTATACAAGTGAGTTTGCTCTTCATCACTTAACTCAACTTCACAATCGATGTTGAACCTTGGTTGCTCGTCGGTTGCGGGCATCTTTCCCTTACCTCTATTGCTTGAACCGGCCATTTTTTAATAAATGATAAAAATTTAGTATATAGAATTGAATAATAAATAATTAAAGATGAAATAAATGAAATATGAAAAAAATTTAATGAAAGAATTAAAATAATATAGAATTGAGAATGAATAATTAAGAGTGAAGATTAGAGAATTGAGAATTAGATAATTGATAGTTGAGAGTTGAGAGTTGAGAGTTGAAGTGTGGAAAAAATGAAGAATTGATGGGTATTTATAGAAGAAATTAAAAAAAAAAAAAAAAAAAAAAAAGTCAAACGGTCAAAATTTGACCGTTTGACTTTGGTGGCAACGGTCAAAATTTGACCGTTGCCACAAGAGAGCCGTTGGCAACGGCTCTCTCATTTTTCCTTTCTTTTTTTTTTTTTTTTTTTTTTCTTGAACCGCCGGGCTGACCCGACGGTTCACGGGTCCAAAAAATTCGGACCCGTAACCGGCCCGTGAATCCACGGGCCGGTTACGGGTCCGCGGGTCGGACCCGTGGTCAACGGGTTTTGACCCGTTGACCACGGGTCAACCACGGGCCGGGTCCGGTTTGGACCCGGCCGTGGTCAGGACTACTTCTAGGTGTGTGCGTGTGTGTCTATGCAATATATGGTCTTGCAAATATTGTATCTACGTCTACTTTTAAATATTTTATTTTTTGTAAAATAAAATATTTGATCGAAATTTATACACCCAATATAGACATGGAATATAACATGAATTTCAGAATAGCTGCCGTACATGGTACTGATGAGATTAGAAACTTCCTGTCTTACTTTTGGACAATATTAGCCAGCGTATTGTGTTGACCAGGGTCAATCAACTAGTTCTGATCTAAACGAAAATGGCAGGAAATAACATTTTCTGCAAATTCAAAATTTCAATATTGTTTTTGAGCTGATCATCTTTGAATTCTATTCTGTTCATGAACTGAAATTGCGTCCTATATGGAACTATATAGAAGGAACATCAGGACCCTATTAATGATTTAGAAATACTATATTTATTAAGTAGGTTAACATCAATTTTTCATTATTTCGACAATGATTGTTTTTGGGTTATGTCATAAATTAATAGAGTTTTAACTATTATTTAAAAAAAATAAAAATTGTGTACCATATCTCTTCTTTCCTCACCTAATATACTAGTAAGTGGTACAATTAAATATGACAATTGAATGATTTTGTCAAAATTCAAACTCAATCTATCACAATTTTTTACAAATTTGAACTCAAACCTAATTCAACCCGGCTCGTTAGATTCAATTTTATAATTCTAAACATATTAAATATGTATTTTATAAAATTAGTACCACTCAAACTTTTAAAAATAATATCATTGAAACTTTCAAAAAAATTATTTTTTTTAAAAATGATATCAAATAAATACATATATAAATTTAAAAAATAAATAAAAATTCAATAGATAAAATTCAGAATACATATCAAATTAAAATCAAAATACATCCCAACCCATTTATAATTTAGACCTACCCTATTACCATTTGTATTGAGTAAGTACTAAGTCTATCTACTCCATCACTACAGGGAAAAAAACAAATGTCAAAATACATAAAAAAAAAAAAACCAAAAATAAAATCAAAATAGCCTTAAAAAGAGTTGGTGATATGATTAAAATATTCAATGTAATCCATGCAAACTTATTGGGTCCCAATCTGAACAACCCCCACCATCCTCCCAGAAACCACCCCCCACCTATAAAAAGCCACGAAAACTGGTCAGTTTTTCTATGGGAAAATACACCTCAAACTCCCTCTCGTTTCCACAAGAGAGTGACTTTCCAAGACTGGTTTGGAAAGGATCAAAGTACTATCAATAAACACTCTTTTAATCTTTCAAAACTCCACCAACCCTCATTCTATCAACAAGTAAGAATTCCATTTAACTGTTTGATACCATGTTATTGGTTCATTTTCGTGTCTTGTTTGCTTGAATGCATTTTTGCTTCATTTTCTTGAAACTCAAGCTGACATATTTTTTTACAGAAAATGGACGATAAAATGCGGGGTTCGAGAAGGCAAACAAGCCGGAGTGGTAGCCGGAGCTTGAGTCGGGGTAATTGGAATATGGAGGAGGTATTTTCCGGCTCAACCGCCGCCAGGCGCAGCGCTCGAGCTGAGGAAGATGAAGAAGCCCTGAGGTGGGCTGCTTTGGAAAAGTTGCCAACCTACGACAGGTTGAGAAAAACCGTTCTCAAATCGTTCACGGAGACTCCGACTAACGGAAGTATTAAGGTTGTTCACAGGGAAGTTGATGTAAGAAAGCTTGACATGAATGATAGGCAAGAATTCATTGACAGGTTCTTCAAGGTTGCTGAGGAAGACAATGAAAAGTTCCTGATGAAGCTCAGAAATCGAATTGATAAGTAAGTTTTAACTTTTTCTTTTTTCTTTTCTTTTTTACCTTGATCATGGTAAAATCTTACAACATGTTTAATTATTATTATTATTATTACTTAATGTTCAAGGAATTTTGCAGGATGCATATGAGTTGTTACCTGTCATTTTTATTTAGTCAAATTTTGTATTTGAGATGCTAATTGGTGGAAATTGTTGGAACTGCATGCAAAGTGAAAATGAAGGATAACCAGACTTTTTTTATTTGTATTAAAACAAAATCCGTAAGGTTCTAGGTTTTATTTTCAAATCTAAAATTAATAATAATGTCATGGACAAATGGATTTTGTTTAATTTGGACAGAACTTTTTATGCTTAACGTAACGTAAATATTATATGCAGCGTTTAAATTACCTTAAAAATAGTGAATGAGAATCAGCGAAACTGTTACATCATTAATTTTAGTAAATAAAAATAAAAGAAAATTGATTTGAAGGGAGGGCGTATATTACAAAGAGTTGAAAATAGTTTGTGTTTTACTTTATCGAAATAGAACAAAATAATAAGAACGACAAATAAGAATATTGTCATGCAGCTGGAGGTTTGCTCTGCATGGAATCACGGAATGACGTGTTTGAAGTTTCTCTACAGTTTCTAACAGCGCTTTACCAGTAATTAGTATACTGATTTTACTGTTGATTATTGTAGTAAGTACAACATTAATTAAATTATGTCAATTGATATAATGTTCCTTAGGTCAGAACAGTTAATTGCTAACAAGTAAAACTAAATGTCCTTGTCTGAAATGGTATTGAAATTTTAGATGAAAGTATGAAAAGTTTATACATATTTTCTTACAGTTTTATCCAAATGTAGTGGTTGAAATTCAGTATTAGTCACGTCAAAATACTTTTAAAAATAAAATTTTTATTTCACGACATTAACAACATTGTACTAGAACATCCCATAAATGGATTAATTTGTTTTGACTGTAATTAAATATTGTTTTACATTTTTGCAATTAATTGCAGAGTTGGGATTACCCTTCCTACAGTAGAAGTGAGATTCGAGCACTTAACGGTGGAGGCCGACTGCTTCGTCGGGGACAGGGCGCTTCCGACGCTGCCAAACGCCGCCCGTAACATCGCCGAGACGGGGCTGAGTTGCTTCGGGATTAGGCTGGCTCAGAAAACAAAACTCACAATACTAAAAGATGCCTCAGGCATCATAAAACCCTCTAGGTATTTAACTTATTTAAATTTAATAATGTGACAATGCCAATCTAAATTAAATCTAATTGTTCGATAATCTTGATATTAATCTTCGATGGATTAATTTTGTCTGGTTCATTGTGACAGGATGACCCTTTTATTAGGACCACCATCCTCAGGCAAAACAACCCTTTTGTTGGCTCTAGCAGGAAAATTAGACCCTACTTTAAAGGTTTGATTTTTATACATATACCTAATTTCATATTAATTCAAGAATGACTGCAATCCTCATTCACATTGTGCAACATAAGTTACACACACACACAAAAGCCCATTTATGTGGTTATTACAACTCCAAGAATGAAATCAAGAATAATGGTAGCAACAATTGTTCTAAGTCCTTAAATTTTGTAAATTTCATCTGATTCACATTGTGCAAATTTTGTGGAACAGACAAGGGGAGAAATCACATACAATGGACATATGCTTAATGAATTTGTACCACAGAAAACATCGGCATACATCAGCCAAAATGATGTTCATGTAGGAGAAATGACTGTGAAAGAAACCCTGGATTTCTCAGCAAGGTGTCAAGGGGTTGGATCTCGATATGGTACTAATATAATCATAATTTCATTCTGTATAATATTCGTCATAAGTACTACACACACACACACACACACACACACACACACACACATATATATATATATATATATATATATATATTATATATATATATATATATATATATTTGGGGTGGGGTGGTGCATTTTTTACAGTAACAATTAATTGAATGTTACTCGAAAATAAACAGATCTTTTGAGTGAGCTTGCCAGAAGGGAAAGAGAAGCTGGTATTTTCCCTGAGGCAGAAGTTGATCTTTTCATGAAGGTAATTAAATCAATTTAATTAAGAAATTAATGGTCTAAATATTACTTTGGCTTATAATTTAATTATTATATAAATTTTTAACTTGGTGTCTTGTTTATATATGCTCCAACAGGCAACTGCTATGCAGGGAGTAGAGAGCAGCCTTATTACAGACTACACTCTAAGGGTAAGGATAATGAAATTTATTTTTCTTTTTTCAAAAAAAGTGTGATAATTTTATTCTTCATTTAAATTAAAATATAAGACAAGTTTAATTAGTGGATTAATAATGTTTTGAACTTTCTATTTGATTGGGTCAAAAATCCCTCCTCACCAACTATCACACAACTTTTGTTGGGCTATGGCAGGACCCACATTTGGCTCTTTGGCCATTGCTGTGGGCCATTAAGAAAGTTCTTGGATTTTGTTGGTGAACTAATTGTTGTTTAAAAAGAAAATGCAAACTTGATTTATTAATATTTTTTCT
The DNA here is from genome assembly GCA_019321725.1 of Paulownia fortunei. Lineage (NCBI taxonomy): Eukaryota > Viridiplantae > Streptophyta > Magnoliopsida > Lamiales > Paulowniaceae > Paulownia > Paulownia fortunei. The sequence continues at coordinate 1,114,051 of CM033118.1, read as the reverse complement.
TCTAAATTCAAACAAATGCAGATATTGGGGCTGGATGTGTGCAGAGACACCATTGTTGGGGATGAAATGATAAGAGGAATTTCAGGAGGCCAAAAGAAGCGTGTTACAACAGGTTCATTTAATATCTTAAAACGTAGTTCTAATTTCTAAGCATGCATCAGAAAAAGATAGGTGCAAGTGCGTCTTCTCCACCTTGTGTCCTCTTGGCATGTTTGTCTTCTGATGGCACTAGTAAGTAATTTTATAAAATCGACAAGTTTTAGTGGAGTAAGTGTAATATCTAAAATTATAAGTGGGCCTTTGCCTAAATCTAAAGCAACAATTGAAAGAGATTTATAAACCAAAATATAACAAAACCAAATTGAAGGGCAATTCTTGTTTCATGAAAGTACATAGGGACAATGCATTTGTTGACTAAATCCCCTAGGGGAATTACCAAATCCTATCTGCACTCAGAAGGTGACAGATTAACACAACTAATCTTATCCCTTGAACAGCAATTAAAGAAATCCTTTGGTACAACACCATGGATTGGCCCCAGTGTCCCTACTCAATAGGAAAAGTGAAACTGAAACAGGTAATAAGTCCACTTTCAGTTGAATCATTTTTCAACAATCTTACCTAACACCAAACAACATTCTGGACCAAGTTTGACAGAAACTATGTATTCTGAGTTTTTTGGCCATCTTCATTTAAGGTTGATGGCTCATCAATCAACCTGTTTTGATGTAGTGTTTGTAGACAAGGATAGGCAGGTACTTCTTACAGACAAAATAAGCATTAAAAAGTTAAAGATTGAGATTAAAGTTGTTCTTGTTACTTGGAAAATGCTAGAGGACCATCAATTTAAAACTAGACCTGACTGCTATGTTTGGATCTTGGATTTGGATTTTGGTAATGAAAGACAAAGGAAAAAAAAACGATCAAAGGATAAAGCACAAGATATTATCATTTGAACAGAAAAAACATAGCTCCGAGTTATGGGATCATACTTTGGGTTCTGATAGTTAGCTTTCTGATACAGGGGAGATGATTGTTGGGCCACCAAAAACACTGTTCATGGATGAGATATCAACGGGTCTGGACAGCTCCACGACATTTCAGATAGTCAAGTGTTTGCAACAAATTGTACATCTCACAGAGGCCACCATTTTCATGTCCCTCCTCCAACCAGCTCCAGAGACATTTGATCTCTTCGACGATGTCATTCTGTTATCAGAAGGCCAGATTGCCTATCAGGGCCCAAGAGAGCACGTAGTTGAGTTCTTTGAGAGCTGTGGGTTTAAGTGCCCTGAGAGAAAAGGAACTGCTGATTTCTTGCAAGAGGTAATACATTGCAGAAACTATAAAGAGTTGAACAAACAATATGCCTAGATACCTATCTTAGTATATTGACATGATTCTACATTAAATAGCATGTGACAGGTTGTGGCATGTTACATCAAGAATAAAATCATTTGATAACAAATACCTATACAATTTCAAGGCTAACAACCTAATATGTACATTGGAAACAGGTGACATCAAGAAAAGACCAGGAGCAATATTGGGCAGACCGAAGCAAGCCATACAAATATATTCCAGTCAACGAATTTGCAAAAAGACTCAAGCGTTTCCATGTCGGTCTACGCCTTGAAAATGAACTATCAGTCCCTTATGACAGGACCAGAAGTCACAAAGCAGCTCTAGTGTTTAAGAAGTACTCCATGCCTAAAAGAGAGCTTCTCAAAGCTAACTTTGACAAGGAATGGCTTTTGATCAAGAGAAATTCTTTTGTCTATGTTTTCAAGACCGTGCAGATATTCATTGTGGCCCTTATCACATCAACTCTATTTTTGCGGACTCATATGCACACTAGGAATGAACAAGATGGCGCAATCTATATTGGTGCACTTTTATTTAGCATGATATGCAATACCTTCAATGGTTTCGCGGAGCTGTCCCTTACCATACAGAGACTTCCAGTCTTCTACAAACACAGGGACCTTCTTTTCCACCCGCCTTGGGCTTTCACTCTGCCAACATTTCTGCTAAGGATTCCAATCTCCGTGTTTGAGGCTATTGTATGGATGGTCACAACATACTACACCATCGGATTTGCCCCTGAACCTAGCAGGTAAAGTTACATTTTCCTTTTCCCACACCTCATTCACACTTGATTATTAGTGCAAATGTACATATCAAATTAGATGGAGTATCTTGAGTTGCAAGAAGTTGACTTAGTGGACCTCTGTGGACAAGGATTGTAAATCTATGAAGAGCACTGGTTCTGAACTACTTGTCACTATTTCAGGGACTAGTTTGAGGTCAAATTGAAGTGGATATAGTTTTGTAGACATGTATCTAATCTGGAATTAAAGCGAAGAACTTGATAATATAAAAACTGCAAATCAAATAATGATGTGCTCTTACTCGGAAAAGCATACGTTGTACTTTTGTATTATTAAGAAGTTTGCCAATGGCCTGTGTTGAGTACAGGTATATAACCCAGGATAACATACGGTAGCAAGAGAAAAATTGGAGAAATCTTTTGGCAATATTAAACAGGAAGTATTACTGAGTATTCCATTAATCAGGATTTTATATTGAGAAAGAGAAAATGCTCTTACCAGGATTAAATTTCTAGCTGACTATGAAGATTTGTATCCCATTCTCAGGTTCTTCAAGCAGCTACTGCTGATATTTGCTATCCAGCAAATGGCTGCAGGGATATTCAGGCTCATAGCAGGAATATGCAGGACAATGATTATCGCAAACACCGGTGGTGCTCTTACTCTTTTACTCGTGTTCCTTTTGGGTGGCTTCATCCTTCCTAAAGGTTAGCGACGGACTATAATTGCAGCCCTTCTAATATTTGCATGCATATTATGCAAAACGGTACCATGAGGATCAATTTTACAAAGGCATACATATAGCTAAAACAGTTCAATTGCAATAGAACTTGATAGCTATGCTTGTTCATACCTTCCTAAATAGTCTCGGCAGGAATGTGTTAGATTTTTTTAATAACCCGTAATTATTTAGCTTGTTTCAGAACATGCACATGAAATGAATTTAACTGGTCAACTACCTAAAGTTGAGAAATATAACTCTCCCTTCATCTGTGATCTACCCAAGAACAGCCTCCTATCCCCCAACCCCAAAAGAAAAGGAATGGTCTTAATCTGTTAAATGATATTTATAGTATGATAATCCAATGGCCAAAATGGTTCATGATATCTTTCTTATGTGACTACTTCTTTCAATTGCAGACCAAATTCCAGACTGGTGGAGGTGGGGTTACTGGGTTTCACCCCTGACCTATGGTTACAATGCCATTACAGTAAATGAGATGTTTGCTCCAAGATGGATGAACAAATTGGTGAGTTAAAACTCTGCATTTCTTCCAACCTTCTATATTTGTTTGACTATCATATAAGGGCAGACAATATGTCATCATTCCTTGGGGGAAAAACTTCATTATCAATGTTTGGTCCCTTGCAGGCCTCAGACAACACCAGAAGATTGGGTGTGGCCATATTAAACAACTTTGATATTTTCCCTGAAAAGAACTGGTATTGGATAGGTGTGGGCGCCCTTGTAGGGTTCACGCTACTGTTCAATGTTCTTTTCACTCTTGCCCTCATGTATCTTAACCGTAAGTTCTAGTAATTTACTTGATGTATGAGATGATCTGATATATACGTATGTGCGCATGTGTGCATAATATGAGAACTAATTTTCCTGTTTTCCATTTGACGCAGCTCTAGGAAAGCCACAAGCTATAATATCCAAAGAGCAGGCGAGGGAGATGGAAACTGCCCATGAAGATACGGATGATGCACCAAGACTTAGAACAACAAAGTCGAAGAAAGATTCCTTCCCTCGATCCTTATCTTCTGATGATGGAAACAACACAAGTAACAATCATTAAACATACATCAGCAAAAGATCCATTGGTTACTAAAATAGCATATTTGCTCATGCATAATTTCTTTCTTTTTATTAGTGGAAATGGCAATCCAGCGTATGAGCAGTCGTTCCAATGTCTATGGACTAAATAGGAATGAAGACTCAAGCCTTGGGGCAGTAAGAGGTGTTGCTCCAAAGAGAGGAATGGTTCTACCATTCACCCCTCTATCCATGTCCTTTGACAGTGTAAACTACTTTGTGGACATGCCACCAGTAAGAACCTATATCAAGCTCAAATTTCATTTTGAATGAAAAACAGTCTTAACATAATATTTTTTTACTTGACTGACTTGTTAATGAATTGATCTATCAATTACTCCGTTAACAGCAAACTTGTCCTGTTGTGGCAGGAAATGAAGGAACAAGGAGTAACAGAGGACAAACTCCAATTACTTCGTGAAGTAACTGGTGCATTTAGGCCAGGAGTTTTGACTGCATTGATGGGAGTAAGTGGAGCAGGAAAAACTACACTAATGGATGTTCTGGCTGGACGAAAAACCGGTGGTTATATTGAAGGTGACATCCGAATATCTGGATTTCCAAAGAATCAAGAAACTTTTGCAAGAATTTCTGGATACTGTGAACAAACTGATATCCACTCACCTCAAGTAACGATCTATGAGTCTTTGATTTACTCTGCCTTACTTCGGCTCCCTAAACAAGTTAGCAAGGAACAAAAGATGGTAAGAGCATTTGTGACCCATAACATCACGTAAATATTAAAAAAACGGTGATACTTTATGCAGTAAATTACGCCCCTTGTTTGTACCCATTGCAGGCTTTTGTTGATGAAGTGATGGATCTGGTTGAGCTAGACAATCTCAAGGATGCCATTGTTGGGATCCCTGGAGTTACTGGATTGTCAACAGAACAGAGAAAAAGATTGACAATAGCCGTTGAACTTGTTGCTAACCCTTCCATCATATTCATGGATGAACCAACTTCTGGTCTGGATGCAAGAGCAGCAGCTATTGTCATGAGGACTGTGAGAAACACAGTGGACACAGGGAGAACTGTGGTTTGCACAATTCATCAGCCTAGCATCGATATCTTTGAAGCTTTTGATGAGGTAACATACAAATTGCCCTTAGTTCTTTCCCCCTAAATAATTTACCTTTCACTCTGCTTGGAGCACATCTTTCTCTATCGATCAGTCTACCTCTTTTCCAGTCTGACATCCTCTATCTTACTATGCATCAGTTACTTCTCATGAAAAGAGGAGGGCAAGTAATCTATGCAGGACCGTTAGGCCGGCACTCACAAAAAATCATTGAATACTTTGAGGTATTACATAAATCAGATTTCAAAAAACGATTTTCTGACTTACCATAAGGAAAATAAATAAATAATAAAGATACTGCCATCCAATGTAGGCAATTCCTGGAGTTCCAAGAATCAAAGAGAAATATAATCCAGCAACTTGGATGCTCGAAGCTAGCTCGGTGGCAACAGAAGCTAGACTTGGAATGGATTTTGCTGAATACTACAAATCAACAACCTTATATCAGTAAGTAAAGAAATTTACATCTCTAAATATGTCCACAGATTGATAATTATAGGTGCTGATCCCGTGTATATATGTGGCTATTCCAGGCGAAACAAGGCTTTGGTGAAAGAATTGAGCACGCCGGCTCCTGGGGCAAAAGACTTGTACTTTAACACACAATATTCACAGTCCACATGGGGCCAATTTAAGTCCTGCCTCTGGAAGCAATGGTGGACTTACTGGAGAAGTCCTGACTATAATCTTGTCAGATACTTCTTCACTTTGGCTTGCGCACTCCTGGTTGGGACAATCTTCTGGAGAGTCGGCACGAAAAAGTTTGTAATCTATTCTTGGTCAATCACCATATATTTCAGAATTTTAGCAACAGGCCTTGAAAGCCATATTGCTGATTTTTTCTTTCTTCTCTTATGGCTTCAGGAACACCGACACAGATCTTTTGACTATCATAGGAGCCATGTATACTTCTGTCTTGTTTGTTGGAATTAATAATTGTTCAACAGTACAGCCTGTAGTAGCCATAGAAAGAACAGTGTTTTATAGAGAAAGGGCCGCAGGAATGTACTCAGCACTACCATATGCCATGGCACAGGTGAAGCTTCCATACTCACAATCTAACAAGCTTATTGTATAATTTTTCACAGAATTTGGGATGAACTTGCCCTCACAAAAAGAATCAGGCATATTTCTTGCTTCTTTCCACTTTATACCTTAAGATCACAAGTTAACGAAGCAGAGCTGAAACCTCTATTTTCTTATATTCCTACATCAAGGATAGCGCCAGGCACAAACTTTATAGTGACTTAAATGTTTAACTAAGAGCTCTTCTGTTGCCTGATATGCAGGTCATCGTAGAAATACCTTACGTGCTTATTCAGACTACATACTACACCCTAATAGTGTATGCTATGGTGAGCTTTGAATGGACAGCAGCTAAATTCTTCTGGTTCTACTTCGTGACCTTCTTTTCCTTCCTATACTTCACATATTATGGGATGATGACTGTATCCATCACACCAAACCACCAAGTAGCAGCAATTTTTGCAGCAGCCTTTTATGCACTTTTCAATCTGTTTTCTGGCTTCTTCATCCCCAGACCAGTAAGTTATCTTCACCTTTAAGCATTAAAATCTACAGATGATCTTCAACACAAACATGGCCTTGATTCTTTTTCCTATTTTGGATGATCAGAAAATTCCCAAGTGGTGGATATGGTATTACTGGATTTGTCCAGTGGCATGGACAGTCTACGGACTAATTATAGGCCAATATGGAGATGCGGAGCAAACCATTAAAGTTGCTGGGATGTCTACACAACCAATGATTAAAACCTACATTCAAGACCATTTTGGCTACGATCCCAACTTCAAGGGGCCAGTTGCGGTAGTTTTGATTGGTTTTGCAGTTTTCTTTGCATTCACATACGCGTATTGCATCAAGACACTAAACTTTCAAATGAGGTAGAGTAGATATGAGACTCCAATGTGAACTGTAAATATAATTTTGAAGCCATCTTGAGTGTGGAAACAAAATGATGGCAGTAGTTTATGTCCGAGTTGCTACTATAGAATGTCGTTAGCTTTCTTCTCCCTCCCCTCAGATTAGCATGTTCATCTCATGCTTCTTCCCACAGTATGGCTGTTTACATGTAGTCTAGAAAATTATATATAGATGAGATGTAAGTAATATTACATGTACTTTTATGAATCTCACATCCAAAATATGTGATCTTCTTAGATTCTTGAAATATGTTTACTAGCTTTTTATGACTCATAATCAATGATCAATGTGATTATTTTTTGTTCCGATTATTTAAGTGCAAATTTCAATGTTGTCAAGCAAGTTTTCTGAATGGTGTTCAGGCAACTACTTCATTGTTGAATGCCATGCTCTTTCTTACAACATCTTTTTATTTACTTTCAATTCCAAATAATCAAATCTCTCTTCTAATATTCCATTGCAAGCACAATTATGGCAGCTAGTATCTTCAATTTATGAACAGTGGAAAACAGGCAAGGGTTTTATTTAGGATTGACAATGCAGCCTTAATGCATAAAGAAAGCCCGTAGAAAAATGATTCCATCTTATATAGATAACACAAAATTTTAATGTAAGAAAACATATCCAAAGGGACATACCTGAGATGTAATAATTTGCAGATTATCATCACTGAGGAATCTCAAATCTCGATTTTCCCAAATGAATTTCACTGCATACGGGATGTCTTCTGAAGCTATATTTGTTTGTCTGGAATTGGAAGTTTAGAATTGGAATTGGGATAACAGATTCAAGATTGAAAGCTAAATTTATTTTTCTCCACTTCCATTTATGCTTTCAGTTGCTAGGAACATAATAATTGACAGAGAGTCAGATTCTTCAGTACCATGACATGACAAAGACGGCAACTTTGACAATGTAGTACCAATTTAGCATTTTAAGAAGAGACTGTATTAAGGAATACAATTACATTGAAATCTCTTAAATTTACGGATTTTTATTTTTTATTTTTGAATTATTCTGAAATTAGATTTCTTTTTTCTCATAAATACTTTCCAATTGTTATATAAAATTCTAGGGAACATGTTCCATTCAAACTAAATTCTGGGTCTTTTTATTTTTAAATCTGTCACGTTCCAAACCTTGTTCGTTTAATTTTTTAATTATTTTTTATTTTATTATATATATATATTTATGTAATATTATTTTTAAATATTTTTAATAATTTTATTTTAAAAATATAATTTTTAATATTTTTAAAATTATAAAATAAATTCGAATTCAACAAATTTAATTCTAAATCCTTACAAATTTTGATGGAATAAATTCGAAAACCCAACCTTTGTCACCTCTATCAAAATGTTTACAACTTATAAAAATTGTAATATTTGCATCAAGCCACATTTCACTTGATTAATTAATTTAATTATTTAGTGTGAATTAGATAACTCGGCCCCGTAATAAGTCTAAGTGATTGGTTATGCCAAGACGGGCCGATTTTATTCATATTTGGGCTAATGATATGGGCTTGAGAAACCATAATGTGGAATCAAACTTCACACGAAATTTTCTTATGGCCCAGAATCATTACATTTTAGTGATTGTCTTACAATTCACAAACTCCGGGTCGGGTGACAAATGTGAGATTCTGGCAGGCTCCTAATTCTTTCAGCCCGACCTGTCCAAGAATAATCATGGATGAGATGGGACCGGATTAGTGGAACCTTATCCGTCCCGGGGCTATCCGGGTCGCCTGATTACAGCTACATTCCAAACCGGGTCAAATAATGCTCATGGTCTGTGCCACCTCGTGAGGCAGAAGAGAGAAAAGCGTGTCACTATCAGCTCCATGGGAGATGTCATATCGTACAAAAGCGTGTTCTGGCATGTTATCCCGCAAATGACGTGTCATCTTCTCTACCAATCGTATGGAAACCGTAGAGAGAGAATAAAAAGAGAAGCACTTTGTGCCTTTGGATATCGGCGTTATACATGCTATACTCTTGTCCATGGAATGTTTAAATAATTAACATGTTTCCACATTTGTTAATATTCTCGTAACATGTTACTTTACATTACCTTAAAGTTGTAATGGGACTTTGTACCATACAAGTATCCAATTAGGATGATTTTGAAGTTTTTTCAGAGTTGTTAATATTTTTTTCTTTGTACCATACAAGTATCTAATTAGGATGATTTTGAAGTTTTTTCAGAGTTGTTAATATTTTTTTCTTGAAAAAAATAAAACAATGAAAATATTGAAACTATGTAATATATTGATGGTTTTGAACTCAAAAAAGATCCAAAATGTCAAGATCTAAAATAGGTTGATGAAACTAAGTTCAAGAGGTCCGTTTACATTATGAATCGGAACAAATATTTGATCTAATAAAGCAAATCCAATAAAATGATTTGAAAAAGTTCATATGATAAATTCAGTCGAATATACCTAAAAGATCCATTTGATGCATGCATCGCTTCACACATGGTTACACTATATGATTTTACAACTATAAATACCCCTCATTTCATAATTGAAACATATACAATCAATTAAACTTTAAGTATTCTATAATTTTTGATTTAATTCACATACTCAACTTGTTAACTTGAGCATCGGAGGACTTTCGTCGACCTACCCCGAAACCACTAGCGTTTGTTCGTGACGCAAATAGTGACTTACTAACTTTCGAATTTCGCATCCTTACAAGTTCGCAACTTTGCAACCCATAAACTCTATAACTCATCAACTTTATAATTTATCAATTTTACAAGTAAAATGTGATACCATATAATGTATAAACACAAAAATATTACTACGATGGTGAATAAATATTTAGAAAATGAGATCAAAAGTGAAACTTCTTGCTACAAGAATCTTAACATATGTAATTGACATTAACATATCAGATGCATAATTTTTTTTTTTCTATTTTTACGTAATTTTCTATCACGCATGTTTTTGCTTCTATTATTCAATCTTTAAAACGAAATAACACGTTAGGAGGGACGCTCATGTAACGACAAAAATACTAATAAACTATATTTTTTATGGAAAAATTAATAAACAAGTAAGAAAGGTGTTTTTATCAAATAATTTAGAAAAGCATGCATTCCACACCCCTCCATAAAGAAATACAAAGCTCTGTTGAGAAAGCAGAAATCAGGCCCTTACCTCCAAAAATGTCACCCAATATTCATTCCCTATTTTGTTTCTTCCTTAAAATCAACGTCCTCATGATAAGTTTCTTGGACCACATTCCCACTTGGGCCAACACTACTGTGGGCCTCACTTCAACTTATAGGTATGGACAACCACAACAATATTATAATTTAAAGTTTTATTTAGATTAAAGAATTTTGATTTAAAAAAAAAAAACGATTTTGAGTTAAAAAGTTTAAACGATTTAAATATTGATTGGATTTTGAATGTATTTTAAAAAATAATTTAAAATCTATAGTAATTAAAATAATTCAAAAAATTAAAGTTTTAACTCGCAAATTCTTGAAGCGTGTGGCTGGCACTAAGAAAACATGTGGCCAACTTGCTGGAAGCAGCGAGCCGACGCGGTTTCTCCTAAGCCACCAACTAAAAGTCAAGGTCAGATACCGACGAAAGCACAACCATCAAACTTTTTTATTATGGGTAGTGTAGATGTACTGTTTGAATTTTTTATTATAATTAATATTTTATTTTATTATTATAATATTATTAATACATGTATAATATTATTATAATATGACATTAATAATATTGTTTGATATATTTAACTTGATGGTATTATAATATAATATTTATATTATTGAGTAAAATTAAATGGCAGTACTGTATGTAAATTTTTTACTTCATTACTTACTTTGAGGCATGCTCCAAGAAAATTTAATAGTCAATTTTTCATGTTTTAGAAGAAGCTTATTGAAAATAAATTCAAGTTTTCGGTTGGATATGTTGTTTGAAGAAATTTATAAAGGGAAGGCTTGTCTTAATTTGAATTTACTACAACGTTATACATGGTTTGCATGTGTGGTAATTGGCCGAATAATTTTAAGTATTGATAGATTATTAAACACGTAAAAATTCTACTACAAAATTAATGCTTTCTAAATGAGCGGGCCTTCTAGCTTTATTTCTTATTTGTTTTCTATATTATAATTTAAAGTTGTTGCTTTTTTTATTATAATAAAAATTCAAATTATTTATTTTTTTATTTTTACTTATCAATATTGACTTTTTTTCTATTTTTTTTTTTTGCAATTTTAATAACGCTAAACTTGCTAATAAAATCTAGTTGAAGTAGCAAAATTGAGGTAGTAAGACTTCGAGTTCATCGATTATAATCCTATAGGATGTGTGGGGTTTAGGATTTAGGGTTAGGGTTTAAGGTCTACTTTTATAGTATTAATTGTTAGTAGTTAGTATTTGTAAAATTTTAATTGATAATTGATAATTTTTATTGATTCATTAATTTTTACAACACTAAATTTGTAAATCTTAAAATAATTTATATTTTATAATATTATTCATTTAGATTCAAAACAACTGAATAATTTGTTTATTGCATTTAGAAAAATAGAGAAGTTCGACAAATTAATATACTATAATTTTAGGATGGAGTAAGTATTGATCACGTGATTTTGGGTTGATCATTATCATTCCTACTCCCTCCATCCAAATATTACGTATCTAATTTGATTGAAAATAAAATTTTAAAAGATAATTGGAAAAGTCAAGATTTTGAGTATATTTTATAAGATCGCCTTCAAATAATAATTGAGAGTTAAAATCTCTAAAAATTAATTATTGAAAGTAAATGATGTTATTAAATTATTATTTTTAAGTGATAAGACATTTATGATAAAAGAATTCACATTTTACAAAATTAATCTTATTTTAGAATATCACAAAAAATAAAATTTATAAATTTAAAATAGAAGTAGGACAAAAAAACAAATGCTCATTTGATGTCAGTTTGTTAAATATACCAAATTTAGTTTGATCACATTTTTTTAGTTAATAAGATTACAAAGTTCGACTCGATTAATAAATAAATAAAAAATAATGTATAAAATAATCAAACTATTTGAATTTGATTCATGTCTGTTTCGGTTAAAATTCATTCAAACTTGATTCGACTAACAATCAAACTGAGATCAAACATAATTTTTAAAATTTAATAAAAAATTAAATAAATTCAAACAATAAGATATCCAAATTGATTCGATTCATTTATGCAATTAAATAGAAGAACATATCATTTTAACCAACAACCTTGTGATGATCCGTTTGTCATATGTGTTTCACTATATATATTTATGAGTTTAGGAGAATAAATAAAACACGAAATGTATATAAACCGTCGATTGTCACATTGAAAGTCTTGTATAATGTGTTGGTTTAAAAATATCCTAATTAGATTATTATTTGTTGTTCAAAAATATTTGTTTGGGCAGTATTTGTTGAGGAGAAACTAATCTTTTTTTTTTTAATTTTAAAAAAAGGAAAAATTATTTCTCTACATACATGCGTAGATTCTGGATTTGAATCTCAAATTGTATTTTCCTACATCGTGGGTCAAACTTAGAAGCCGCAGAAGAAAAGATATTTTCTGCCCCACAATTAAGTATTTAAGCTTTATACTAATCGAATTTAACCTTGGCTCTTTATTTAATGGTTTCTTAATTAGTTAATTAAACATTTAATTATTTTTGCTTAATCGCAGCCGTCGACAATGAAATCAAGATCCAATTACAACCGTCTCCGATAGTGCTGGTCATTGCATTTTTATTTTTCTAATAAATAAATTGAAAAAAAAAATTATATTTTATCTTATTAGTCATGCAATATGCATAACAAAATTTTACTTACGACAACATAAATATCATATTCATATCTTTAAAAAATATATACCATTTTCTCAGTCATATTTTTCCTTCTAAATTTTTTTTACAAACTATTTTACTTGTTTTAATCCAAGATATAATTTCTAATACCCAAATGAATAATATCTTATACTAATAACTTTCAATCTGAGAATAAAATCATCGATTTATCCTCTTAATGCGAAGCGTATAAGTGTCCTATTGATCAATGTTGATCAATATTTTTAAAATCAAAATTTAATTTGATCGGATATTTTTTCTCAAGAAATTTGATACCTTTAATAATTTGTACGTATAGCACGTAACAACCGTTCATAATCTTAAAAAAATTGACGTTTGACCTAAAAAAACAGATATAGACCTTGCTTTAGGCTGAAGAATTGATAATTTCATCTATGTGGCTGGAGATTAACCACATCAATATCTAATGAATCTAATTAGCGTGTGTTATTTATTTTTTATTTAATTTCTCAACTAATATATTTGTTGTAACATCATACAATGTAATCTAGCTTTTTATTAAAGTTTCCGTAAGATAATTGAAATTGTACGAGTAGATTTTTTACAAGAGTCCAAGAAACTGCCGACGACTTGCCTCCAATCTAATGGAAAATAGAGCATCAAAATCTTGTTGATTTAATTAATTTTCCAAACCAAGTTGGCCTACTCACAACAACCCCTGTAATTACCAAGAAACCACCAACCTAAGGCAGCTGTTCATTAATTTCTTCGTGGGTTCATCCGTTTTAAGAGATATGGAAAAAAATAAAAATAAAAGAAATAATCAACAATTTATTTTGAAAATTATGTATTTATGTATGCTCTTTGTACGCATATAAAGTACTGTAATAATTTTGATGGAGATATATCCCTGAATTTTGATTTTGGCCATGAGATACAAATTGATATCCAAACAAATCAAGATTCGTATTTTTTCATGCAGGTAAAAAATATCCAAACCGTCGTGTGTTTTCTGCATAGATGATGAACCCCAAATTTATTTTTATTTTTTTCAAATCTCTTATAATGAAAATATTCAAAGATATTTCTATGCAAACATGTCGAAATTTTAGAGTTACAATCATATATATTATTGCAATAATATTGTGTGAAAGATACAATTAATCTTCAATTTTATTTTATTTTTACAAAAAATCATAGCCAAACAAAAGTTGAAAGAGGGACGGATTCTACAATGTTTGATGATGTTACGGTTCCTAAGAGTTGGTGTGAATGTGGTTGTGTGGGTGCCAATTGTGCTAATTAATGTTGTGAAATCCTGTCCACAACCTCTATTGTTTGGTGCACATTGTTGCAATATTTGTGTCATGGGTTATTGCCACTACAAACATAAGCATGTTAGAAAAACTCAAATTTTCTCATATTATTTTGTTGTTCTTTTTAGTACATCTCTAGCTCAAAAATATAATTCGATTTTTTTATTTAATTTGGAGTTGCATCTTATAATGCTATATAATATTTTTTAAAATATATATTTAACGCTCTGAAAAGTGCAATATGAGAAACAAAATATTCGAAGTGTCAAAAATAATGACGTTTTACTCATTAAGCCCATGAAATTTTTTAAATTATTGTATATTTTTTTATTTTTTTATTTTATGCTTACATTTTTCTCTTAACCCCATTTAGTACCACGAAAAAACAAATAAGTGAGACCTATACTAGGAAGGAATATGATTTTGATTTTTCAATGTTACTCTCGAGTTTCCATTATTTTTATTTTTAATTCTATTTATCAAAGGCTTTATGCTCGGATCTTGGTTTTTAGTAAGGCGAGTGCTAATCAGAACACTTTTCTCCATTTATAAATATTTGTATATATCGATGAAAGATTTTTTTAGTTTTTTTGGATAACCAATTACATTCAATCAATAATCAAACATGATCTTGTTTTTCCTTTTACCTACTAAAATCCTAAATCTGAACATGAAGCAAAAGTTAGAAATAACTTAAAACAAAATTCTTTTTTTTTTTTAATAGATAGGGAAATATTCATGATATATTACATACAACACCTAAATACAACTCAAAAAAATTGGGATTTTACCCTTCCTATCCATTCTCATTCACATGAAAACAACCAAAATTTGGGCCATGCACCTTGTTGTTAGAGCAAACCTTGAAGCAAATACCCATGAAGACAAATGATGATGCATATTTCAAGAAAAAGTGACACCCCACACATTCTCACATTGTTACACTCTCTTAGGATCCTCAAACTCACCATCATTATCATGCATGGGTCATATTCAATGGCCATGATGCTGAAAGCCTGAAACACATCCTCCTCAGCATAACCCATCCCCCCCCCCCATGTTTTTTACTTGCCTATGGGAAAATAAATTAATTATTCAAAAAAAGATTCTACAATTGTTTGGCAAACTTTAATTAAAATTTGAATACTAATTAAATATATACTGAATTAGTTGAACTTTTTTCCAAGGGAAAAATTGAAAAAAAAATTGTTTGTACGAATATAATTATTAAAGATTTTTTCTATTTTTTTATAAATTTAATTCAATTTTTTTTTTCACAGTAGTCAAAATATTCTTGAAATCCAGATGAAGAAACAGAGAAATTTTTTGTTTTTCATATTTCTACTTTTCTTCCTCATTTTCTGCAAATTATAAATCCACGCACAAACTTAAAGTTGAAATTTTTGAAAATTACAATTAGAGAAATGTGTAAGAAACCATGTTATTATAGAAATTTCATCTTCCATAATCTCTCTCTCTCTATATATATGTATATGAATATACTTCACGTTGAATATACTAAATTGAATATACTAAAATATTCAATCTAGTAGAACATTATGGTAATGATGGCCTATAAAATTTATTTTTTATGATAATAACTCTTAATAAAAATTAAAATCTCGTTTAAATTATTATTTTGACTGAAGGTGGATTGAATTATCACACTCTCTTTCATTAAAGTATCTTGAATTTAATTAGACCATAAATATCCACAAATTTAAATAACATATTACTTTAGTAAGAATAATCAATCAAATATACAATAATATACACAATAATCCATCATATTTGATTAAAATATTAATTAATATATAATCTAAATAATACACGAAATTAATTTTTTTGGATTTGTATTATAATATATATTTTTAACATAAAATTTAGAGGTTTTTAAATAGATGAGTAATTCAGCCCCCACCACGTGCGGGCCATGCAAGTTGCAACCTTCTCTAACGGGGCTTCGTTGTGTTAAAGAAAATTATGAGACGTGTTTGGTTGCGTTCTGTGGTCCATTTTTTTTTTCTTCTCTAATTTATGGTCCTACATGCTGGAAATTCGGAATACACGCTTCTATATTCTATTTATCTTTTTTCGAAAATTGAAATGGCAAATCATAAAATGGGCACCTTAAATTACTATTTGTACATGTTATTATTTTTCAATCATCATATTTTTTATTTATAATAATCATAATTAAATGGTAATCAAAATTTGTAAATTGAAATTTTTAAAAGAAGTATGAGTATCTATTATATCTAAGCGAGTGTATAAAATAAGTCCAGAAAAGGTAAAACTAAATAAAAGGAATTATTCATCTTTTTACATGGAAAATACAGTAAAATTTTGTTAATGCTATTAATTAAATTTGACAACAAAATATTTAGATGGTTAGAATATTGACTACGTTTATTATAATAATATATGAATAGTAAAAAAAAATATAAAATATGAATCAAACTCAACAAATTATCAGTCAAATTGCAAAAAATTGAAAGAAATAAGTGTATGAAGTAATTTTAAGATGCTTTTCATTTGGAAGCATTAAAACTGTAAAATTTTGAAAATAAAGTTTCTACTTTTTAAATTTTCACATAAAATTTCAGTAAATTGAGAACTTTAATTTTGAGGGGAAGGAAGTAGTATTATAAAACAAGAAGCAGGGGAGAACAAGTCAACAAATCTTTGGCTACTTCTGTGAGAATTTCCCTGATATAAAGCAAACTCAAAAGGACAAGTAGGGGAGAGAGGGGGAGAGAGAGGGAGAGAGAGGGAGAGATCGCATAAGGAGGAGAGCTACCCTTACCATACTCTCTTTTCTTTCCTCTCATTTCTCTCCATCTCTCTTTGCACTGTCTTAAGAACTCAGCATACATACCGACCAAAGACTCCGCCTTCTAAATCTTTTGCCACCATGTTTTCGTTAAATGGAAGCAGTTTTCTGGTAATTTTAGATCAAATTCATCTTCTTTACCAACCTTTAAGCAGTTTTCAATTTTTTTTTTTTTTAGCTGTCCCCTGTTTCACTGTCTCGCTTTAGTATGCTAATTTTCTTGTATGATTTTGTGTTCTGATCCCAGATTAGAAAAATGAGCACGGTCCGTTTCATGAATCTCAGTTTAAAAAATACCCATTTCAAGAAAAGTTACAATAATATGATATCTTGCAATTATAGGCCACTCATGTTCAAGTCACCAAAAAAAAAGTAATAAAGATCCTTTTTTTATTCTTGATTTCTTGAATCTTATGTTTAAGAATTTATTTTTGTTTGATTTTCTGCAGAATAATTCTCTTTCTGGGGTGTCCAAAAGCTTGACACAGTCTACACAAAGAAAGATATCGGCTCCAACAGTGGTGGTGGCTTCTGTGAGTTCAAATGGCAAGCCAGGAGATCGAAACGTCAGCGTTTTAATGGAGAATACTTTGAAGGAGATGAGAGAAAATGCTCCCTCATCATCATCATCATCGCCAGTAATTGAGAAAGAATCAAACTCCACTGTTGGTGGTGGTGTGGAAGATGTGTACGGTGAGGATAGCGCCACCGAGGATCAGTACATCACCCCATGGACTGTCACTGTTGCTAGGTGATGAATCAATCTGTTTTATAATTTTCTCTTTTGTGTCCGCGTGGTTTCTTGAGGTTTCTAGGGAGTATCGATGATTACTATGTTGAGTTTTCAGTTTGTAGGCCTTTTAGTTTTTGTTTCTTTATTTAATGAAAGATCGTGTTGTTTACACCTAATAAAGATCCTATGGTTATATTGTTCATTTTATTCTTTTTGGTGGAAATTTTACTGTGGAATGATATGCCTTGTGTTTATGTGTTTATTTATAGGCTGGTGGGCCTCTAGATAATTTGGAATTTCTACATGTTTTACTGCTTTAGTTTGCTCCTTTTGGTCGGCAAGTCAAGAAAAGTTTTTCTGTTTCCAATGGTATTTTGATGTTTTATTTGCTTGATCTCGATTTTAGCCCTTTCATAAAATGTGCTCTAATATGAATAATTTCTCATTATTCTTCGTTGTGTTTATAGAAATTTGTTGAGCTGACAGATGCTTTTCCGTTTGTTAAGAAAACAAATCAACAAAGTGTCGGATGCACTGATGTTTGATGATTATCATTGTCTATGAATGATTATCATTGTCTATGAGAATTAAGTGCTTGATTATCCTAATTTCTATGTACGGAAAGATGAGGGTGTCCATCTTTAGTATCACCATTGAAATTATGGTGGCCTGGTACCCATGTGACTGAAAATTAACAATGTTCTGAGCTTTCCGAAAAACTAAGGTACACAAATGAAAATAAATAATACATTTTAAGATGACAGTTTTGGTGGTAGGCTAATCCTTTGTGTTTTCCTATGCTGACTTCGGCACTGCATTAATAATTCATAGGATTTTCTTTTTCTAGATATGAGGTAATTCATCTGTATGGTTTCATAGTCTCTCTAATTTGCTTTACAGTGGATATCCATTGTTGCGCGACCCCCACTACAACAAAGGCCTTGCCTTTACAGAGAGAGAGAGGGATGCCCACTTTTTACGTGGTCTTCTCCCACCAGTGGTTATCAGCCAAGACCTCCAGGTTAACTTAATAGACTCCTCAAATTTCCAGTTTTTTAAACAACTCCTTTTTAAATTTTATTCATTTATGAAATTGAGTAACTATTTGGTTACATTTTTGCTCTCTTCTTCTGTGTAGGTTAAAAAAATGATGCACAACATGCGCCAGTACCAAGTACCACTACAAAGGTACATGGCTATGATGGATCTTCAGGTAATTATGTAATTACGTAATTCACATGATTTATTAATTTTATTCACAGCCCCTCAAATTGTGACAGGCTGCATTGGTTAACTCCAACACATGCATACAAAGATATAAAAGTTTGATGATTTATAAATCATAGATTCTGAAAATCTCGAAATGCTTTTGTTTACGTTTCAAGACAACCATCCTTGTATTTGTATGGGCATGCTTTGACATGCTCATGTTCAATTGTTTTCATCATCAGGAGAGAAATGAAAGACTGTTCTACAAGCTTCTCATTGACAATGTTGAGGAGCTGCTCCCTGTTGTCTACACTCCAACTGTAGGTGAGGCATGCCAAAAATACGGGAGCATCTTCAGGCAACCCCAGGGTCTCTTCATCAGTCTGAAAGAAAAGTATGTTTAATCCGACTAATACAGTACATCCCAGATTAGCTGCTGGAAGGTTCTGTTGTCACATTTTAAACTGATTATTGGTAACATTTTTGCAGGGGAAGAATTCTCGAGGTGTTGAAAAATTGGCCTGAGAAGAAGATTCAAGTTATTGTGGTGACAGACGGTGAGCGGATTTTGGGACTTGGAGATCTTGGCTGTCAGGTAACTGGATCTTTTCTTTCGTTTCCAAGATGAGTTTCATCATAATTGTAAGCGACTAGCTTACAGTTTCATCATAATTGTATGCTCCTCTTGCCTGTGCTTTCTATCTTGCTTGTAATGACTTGCATATGATCTGCTTTAACTCTCTAAATCTTTTAATATTACCAGGGAATGGGCATACCCGTAGGAAAGCTCTCATTATATTCAGCTCTTGGTGGCATCCGTCCTTCTGCTGTAAGTGTCTGCAAGACTAGAGTTAATGTTTGCTTAAAGGGCTGCTCCACAATATTGCTTTTTATTTAGGCCATTGGTTCCATGCAAATTTTGGCTCAAACTAACCTTTCTAACTATTCAATTGTACCACGAAATCGAAAGTGGCCACAGATACTTGTTGTTAGTCTCCAGGAATGGCAGGAGGGTTGTCCATTTATTGATGGCTTATAATTTGAGGATAAATCTAAGATTTGTGCACTGGTTATTTCTCCACTTTTTACCTATATTCTGGCCAGATAGCCTGTAATTCACCTAGGAGTCTCTGGTTCTTGTTGATGTTTGGGTAATGATTGAGTCCAAACTCAGGACTTCTTCAAAGCAACTTGTGATATTGTGAAGTCATAATTTCACTGTCTGCTTGCTATTGCTATTTTTGGTTGTACTGAATCTAAAATTATTGATATTTTTTATTCATTCCAGTGCTTGCCCGTAACCATTGATGTGGGAACGAATAATGAACATTTGTTAAATGATGAATTCTATATTGGGCTTAGAAGAAGGAGGGCAACAGGGCAGGTTAACAATCTTTTACCTATCATGCTACCATCTCAAAACAAATCTTGAAGCAGACATATCTTCTCTGCTAACTTAAAGTGATTTTATCTGCATGAACAGGAGTATGCTGAGCTTCTACATGAGTTTATGTCTGCAGTGAAGCAGAATTATGGAGAAAAAGTCCTCATCCAGGTTGGTCATTTTTTAGCAGTAAAAGTTGTGTTAACCAATTTGTTCTGAAATTCTGATTCTCAACAAGATTTTCCTTCTGATGATTGTGCAGTTTGAAGATTTTGCAAATCACAATGCTTTTGATCTCCTTGCTAAGTATGGAACTACCCATCTTGTTTTCAATGATGATATTCAGGTAACTATAAACTCTTCAAATCTTGCTGCAATTGTTTTAGACATATATTTAGGCATATCTGTAATATTTTGTATCTGGTACTTATTTTCTGTTTGTCTTTGTATTCTTTCCCCTTCTTTTGTGTGCATACACATGTATTGGTGTAGGAGCGGTTGAGAAAGGGCCCTGATTTCAGTTTGTTGTTTGTTTTGTATCATTATTAATTCTGGCATGTTTTTCTTTGTATCAGGGCACAGCATCCGTGGTCCTTGCCGGGCTTATGGCAGCACTGAATTTAGTAGGGGGTACCTTGGCTGAACATAAATTTTTATTCCTTGGAGCTGGAGAGGTGCCTTTTCATTACTTATCTCAATATACTGCTTTCCTATTATGCTTCAAAGTATATTAAATGAAGTACAATCAGATTTTGAATTCTATATTCTTTGATTCGGATGTTAACATAATTCCTACGTATAAACTTAGAATCTGTTTTGCCCTGGGCCCTAGATTTTATTACACTTGGGATCTTTTCATAAGTCCAGTGTAATATGTATAATCATCTCTTCTCCTTTCTCCGTATATCTTCATTTTTGTTTGATATATGGTGTTGGTTTTTGTTTCCTATGTTATTAATGCAGGCTGGCACTGGTATTGCAGAACTCATAGCTCTTGAAATGTCAAAACAGGTCAAAGAATGACAAGCATTTATATCTTCAGAAATAATTTGTTGTCCACTTCTTTTATCTGCTGCAGTCAAATCCAGTGTAAATTTGTCAGCAAAATTTATAGTCCCGTTTTATTTGCAGACTGATATCCCATTGGAAGAGGCTCGCAAGAAGATTTGGCTCGTGGACTCAAAGGTATTGAAAGCCTCTGCATTTTCCTTTGGTACTTCCATATTTTTAATCCATCTATGATATTAAACACCCAGAATTTTTCTTTTCTAGGGTTTGATTGTTAGGTCTCGTATGGAGTCACTTCAACATTTTAAGAGGCCCTGGGCCCATGAACATGAACCTGTGAGAACTTTGTTAGATGCTGTGAAGGTGTGAACTCTATCTCTATCTCTGTCTCTGCCTCTGTCTCTGTCTCGGTCTCTGTCTCTGTCTCTATCTCTATTTCTTCCCATTTGTCTGTCTACATGTGTGTGACCACAAGAGTTGGTGCTTTGAAAATGAAAATCAAGGTCAAAATGTGGGTATTCTTATCTGTCTTGTTTTGACAGGCCATTAAACCAACAGTATTAATAGGATCATCAGGAGCAGGAAGAACCTTTACAAAAGAAGTGGTTCAGGCGATGACATCCTTCAATGAGGTACAGGATCTGATATAAATTTATATTTTTATAGTCCCTGAGGAAACATGCACTCAACTTATAGAATTGGACTATTTTGGCTTTCAGAAACCTGTTATTCTTGCCCTCTCCAATCCAACCTCACAGTCTGAATGTACGGCTGAAGAAGCTTATACATGGAGTGAGGTGATTTGTCAGCTGTCATCTTTAATATGCATTCATTGAGATGTCATATGATTTATCTTTATCCTTCTCATGATTTTTTCTCCTCTTCTACTCATCATTTAGGGCCGAGCCATTTTTGCTAGTGGGAGCCCTTTTAGCCCAGTTGAATATAATGGCAAATTTTATGCATCTGGCCAGGTTCAGTCTAAACATCCATCCACTAAAATTTATTTGTTATGAAACTATTGGCACTGACTTAAGCATTAATTTCTTGGTTAAGGCAAATAATGCGTACATCTTTCCTGGATTTGGTCTGGGTTTGATTATTTCTGGTGCGATCCGAGTTCACGATGATATGCTTCTGGCAGCTTGTAAGTTACTCATATGACTGAAAATGACAAATTTGTATTTCTAGCTTGAGTTATGGATTTAATCGTGAACATGCATGGAATAATCTGCATGATAGCCTCGTGAGATTGATATCTATCACATTTCTTGAAGCAATATTCTGATCTGACGGAAATGCAACATTTACTTTCTGCTCATGACGGCTCTCATCACATTAGGTTCTCTATTCATGACGGAAACTAAGATGTCATTTCTTGATGTTAAACCGTAAATTAGGTTCACTCTGCTAATCAGGTTCTAATTCTTTCATGTATGCTCTCAAAACAGCGGAAGCATTAGCTGCACAGGTTAGCCAAGAGTACTTAGATAAAGGACTCATATATCCACCATTTGCAAACATCAGAAAGATTTCAGCACAGATTGCAGCCAGAGTAGCAGCTAAAGCATATGAACTTGGTAATATCTTCATTCTGATACCGAAATGTACAATGTGCTAGTAATATAGTAAGTTGTCATGTCATAATATTTTCCATTTTTATTGCCTTACAGGTTTGGCCACTCGTCTACCGCAACCAGAAAACCTAGTAGCATATGCAGAAAGCTGTATGTACAGCCCCAACTACCGTAACTACCGTTGAACCGGTGGAAGAATCCATAAATCATGCCATCCTCTCTAGATCGGTTGCCATTTTTTATTTATCTTTTCTGGTCAATTTTTCATTATTTATCTCTGCCCTATTGCAGTTCTCAAGCCTGTTCTTGAATTATTCACTTCAATTCTGCGAGTCACATACAGACAATAGGATTAGGTGCGTGAATGTAACATGTAGTATGCTGTATGTTGTGTAATAGTGAACGCATACACAGTGAAATCGTCGTTGTCTAGAGCTAATCTGTACTGGGATGTATCTGTTATTTCAGATTCAAAATGACAAGAACTATTAGTATGCGTAACACAAAACAGTTACTAATTGAATTAAGTAAGTATTATGTTTAATTAGGATTGAAAAATAAATTACGTTACTCACGACTGAAAAATAAATTAAGTTACTCAGTTACTCGATTTGAGATTAATTAAAACTTGTTTGATGTGCTCGGTTTGCAATTTTAATAAATTAACTTTGAATATATTTTTTCGTTTGATAAGATTGTAACTTCGGTTTGAGATAGACTCGATTAGTAGAAAAATAAAAAAATAAATTATTTAAATTCGATTCATGTGTGATTAGATTAAAGATTGTTAAAACTAGATTTGATTATCTATATTAAATGCAGTAAAAAATTAAATAAGTTTGAACAATAATTATTTTGTTCGACTTAATTTGTTTACATTCTTATGCTCAATGGCCAACCCTAGGCGCAGTTTGTGACTTACATGTGACAATTGAGAATGCATTTAATGATTTTCTTTATGGCTTAAATGGAAATATTTTTGTGCCCTTCCTGAAATTTATTTTACTTCTCTGGATGAAGTCTACCAAGTTTGTTTGGAAGTTGAAGAACATTTTCTTAGGGTAAATAAAATTTCCAAACACTTTGATGTTCCTTTAGTTGAACCAAATTAAAGAAGCAATTTCTAAGCAATTATCATCTTCAATTTCAAGTAGGAAACTTCCTCATATTGAGTTTAGCAATACAAGTCCACTTAAAAGTTCTACTAGTTAATACATCTAACAAATGGATGATCCTAATTCTGGAAGTTATCAATCCCTCCATTGAATGTCCACTTAAGTAAATAGACATCCTTCGACATCAACATGTTCTGATTCAGTTTGGATAATGTATTTTAATATAGGTTTTTATTTAGTATTACATATTATAAATACATGTTATTATGTATATAGAATATTTTATTAAATATATACTTGATATTAATTATTGCTTTTCACTTTATAGATATACGCCAAATGTATATAATTTCACCACAAATATATATTTAAGGCATTGTTATCTCTCAATATTAACATGTTCTAATTTAGTTTGAATTATTTATTTTAATTGCATTTTATGAATATATGCAAATCCAACTACATATTATATTAAATAATAAATTTATCGTGAGTTCGAAGTTGGTTCACAGAAAAATTATTTTAAAAACTTATGATTATATTTCTAAATAAAACAAAGATGAGTTTTATATGATTTAAAATCTATAAAAAAATAACGTATGCTATAACTAAAAAAATCAAAATAATAAAAGTATTGAAAATTATGGATCCATTTTTTAGTTTTGGACAGAAGAATAATTGTTTATCTTTTTATCTCTTTTAATTGTCATATTGAAATTCATACATAATGAAGGTTCCAATGAAAAAATATTATCAAATAACTCATGCAATAAGGTAATCATAATATTATTTTACTATTTGTAAATTATTTTTTAATGTCAATACTTGTTTTTGGGATCAAGTATCTATATACACCTTTTGTTTACAACAAATTAATGTTTCACATTAGCGATTCGTGTACTAAAACCAAACGTCTAGATAAATGAATTTAACTATTTATTGTACCATTAGTGATACATAAATCAATAATCACCATAAAATAAATAAAGTTTAGAAAAAAAAATTAAATCAATAATACAACACACTTAAATATTATCTATCTTTATAACCATTCATTTTCTTCCATCAAGAGGTTTCTTTATAACCATTCATTTTTCTCCATCAAAAGGTTCACTCTTTTTACTCACCAAAATAAAATTTAGAAGACATAATGAAAATAAGAAAGATTAAAAAATAGAAGAGAAAATAGAGAATACTTTTCTTTTACTACTAGAAAATTTAGTCTAAATAAACTATCTACCCCACTCTTACAAGCTTAATGCCTATTTATAGTGTTTGGAGTATGTTAAAGGCCAAACATATAATGAAAGAGTTAAACAATTAAGTGGTATGTTAGTTGTCAAGAGTTGGTAAGCTGTTATACCAAATTTTCTAAATTTTTACCTACCTGATTGAATTGAATTTTTAGATCAGATACAACTAGATTTTGATAATGAGTAAAAAGAATAAAAGTTATATATCTTTTTGCTCTGATATATTTGCATATGTCATTTGTCAAATTTAATTGGCGGATGAGAGACATATGGTCAAATTATCGAATCATGTTCAAAAGTCATCATTCAACACCAGCATGACATTACAACATGTTTATTGATATATTTTCTCACTATCTTGTTTTCAACAAACTTGTTTATCTAACTCTTGTATATAATATGTCCAAATTTTAGCCTAAAAATAATTTTAGTTTAAGGATATGACCCAATTGATAAAATAGGTTAGAATTAAGCTTAATTCTGATTCAAATTTTTTGTGATCCATTATGTACAATTATTTGTAATCCAACTTATTTGATCCTTATACGTTTGGTATGAGATTCAAAGTTTGTATGAACTTATAAGTGAATGGCTTATCAATCTATAGCCTAAAAAATTAACTCAAAATTATTTCAAAATCAAAAGTTACGTGAGTTATCAAAAACCTGCACAAAAAAAAAAAATAAAATTTTTTAATCTCATTTTATTATGTTGATTTTTTATTTTATTTCTAAAACACAAAAATACTTTAATTGAGAGTTTTAATGACAATTTCAAAGTAAAAATAATTATATAAATCTTAATTAATTATACACTTTTAAATTTTCATCAACTAGTTTTGTTTTGTTTTCTCAAATTAAGTTTATTTCCTTATTTTGATCATTTTGTAGAGCCTATAAGTAAATGTGCTCATAGGGATATCTTTGAATGAATTGAAATGTGAGTTATTATCTAAAATTCTTAGTTTAATTTAGAGTAATTTTTATATTAATCTTAGTATAGTTTAATTTAAGGTAGTTGTCCAAAGGGAAGAAATGTTATTGAGGAGAATATCTGCATAAAAGTCAGATGGGAAAGCAACCTTAAAGCTAAACTTTATATGATTGCATCAATGCCGATTAATGCATATTTGGTTTATTCTCTCTTGGGGACATTCTTGACAGGGAGACAAAAAAAAGGGTTCTTTTCTTCAAAACTAAAGTGATGTAGGAGAACAAATTATCTCTTGTTTTGAGGTCCTACAAGCTTTTGATCGATCCAATGTTTGGGAGCAGACTTGAAATCACAACATTGTTAAGCCTGTTTGGGAATTTTTCTAGTAAAAATCTTTAAATGCTTAATTTAGAAAGAGTTTTTGGAGAGAAGAAAAAGAAAGTATCTTAATAAGAGGATCACTTGTCTGGCCAGTTGAGGAGACAAAAGTGTCAATTTTCTTACAATCAGATATAGTTCTTAGTAGAGAATCTATGGTTGAGCCTCCGGGTCTTAACTTGTCTTGGAGTCGAGACGGATTATATTTGCGTAAAAAGACACAAAAATTTACATGTTTAGTCAATACATTTTTTTTTAGTGGTAAGGACGTATTCATCATTTTATTGAACGCTCAAATTAAAAATAAAAAATAAAAAATAATTAATTCTCGCACAAAAATGTATTAGTGGTTTATATAAGCATTATATGTTTTTTAGAAGATGCCAAATCAAACAATCACATTCCATACAATAACCACAACCCTTCAGTTTTTTGTTTTTTGTTTTTTTTTTTTATAAAAAAAGAACCCTTTACAAAATTGTGTGATTCTATTAGTTGTTAATCTTGCATTTAAGTTAAAAACAACAACACATTGATCAAAGTATGAGAGCACATGATTTTATTTTTCAAGTCATATTTGAATTATAAGACAGAAAATTGAAATAATTTTGCTACCAAATTGGTTTTATGTATGTATTAATGTGACCTAATTAAGTGAACAAACAATAACCAGCCTGTGCTAGTTTGTGACATCATGATATTACCTGCTTTACTCTAGGGATTTTGGTTGATGTGAAATTCATTATTATACAAATACTAAATGTAGATTTTGCCAATGTTCTAAGGTGGGATTTTTATCAATATATGCATCTTTTGGGAATTTGGATTGGACTTGATCCATGCAGTTTTAAAAGTTTGGAAAACTTAATTTGGGCTTATGATAAAAAAACGATTTGGATAATGATCATGCAACTGACTAACTAACTTAACCAAATTCCTATTGTTATATAAGTCAAGTTTTGGGCTTGAATCTAATAAAAATATATATATTTCATCTATGCCCCTGCAGGGGCGCGGAACCTAAAAAATAAATATTGGGGGGCGAAAATTATTTTTTTAAAAAATAATAAATGAAAATATAATTTTTATTATTTGGGGGAGGGAGGGAGGGGTGGCAAATTTTCAAAATTTAATAATTTGATGTATAAAATTATTAATTTAAAAAAAAAATTGAATTGAGGGGGCAGTCGCCACCATCGCTCCCCCTAGCTCCGCCACTGTACCCCTGAGATTGGTGAGTGTATTAAATAATTTTTTTTTTAAGGGACATTTCTGACGTTTTATGTATTGCTTAAATAATCTATCAATACAAACAAAAGATTATTAATATTATATTATTTTTCAAATTTCTAATCATAAATCCGAACATAAAATTTTATATATTGTTATATTTATGAAGAATGTAATCCTTATCCTATTTAATCAATTTTATCAATCATGTCAGCACAACATCCAAACGAGGCCATTGGAGACAGCTATAGTAGAACAGAGAATCCAGACTTGTGCCTGGAAATTGCCCATAATCGCATAAAGACCCCATTCCTCCAGCTATACTTCATCATACAATCAGATGTGACCACACATTTTGCAGAAAGAATTAGTGATATTTAAAACTATCATTAGATTGGCTATTAAATTATTTATCTATTTAGCAGCCGAAAAAGCTATAACATAGAAGTGAGATTAAAATAATACTGATTCTTGATTATTGATGCTCTCCTAAGCCAAAATTTCTAGTTTGAGCTTTTGGCAAAATAAGAACATACTGCATCATGTTGTTAATCAACAACTAATGAATACTTATATTCAATAATTATATTCCCAATTCTGAACTAGTTCAAAGAAGAAGAACATCCAGGGCTAAAACTAGGGGAGGAAATTGGGGATTTGATGTTGGTGGTGAGGTGATGGCGGCAATGGTGGTGACCACTGCGCCGCCAGTGTGTGTTGCATGTGAGTGGTGGTGGTGGTGGTGGTGGCGGTAGTTGGGATTTTGGAATCCGCTCAAATTAAAACTATAAATACTGTAAATTTAATGAAAACTTGAGCCCCTCGTATGATTTGTAATATTATCAAGAATTTTTAAGTTATTTATTGGATTTTATAATTTTTTTTAAAAATAAATTATCAAACACTTTTTGAGAGTTTATAAATTTGATTA
Organism: Paulownia fortunei; assembly: GCA_019321725.1. Lineage (NCBI taxonomy): Eukaryota > Viridiplantae > Streptophyta > Magnoliopsida > Lamiales > Paulowniaceae > Paulownia > Paulownia fortunei. The sequence goes on along the minus strand of CM033118.1, from coordinate 1,085,358 downwards.
CGAGAGGGTAAACTATGTTTGAGGTAATGTAATTATGAGATAAAAATGACAGTTAATTTTCATCCAAAATTAGTTTTATTTGGTACCATGTTTCGATGTTTGAGAATATGTATAGAGTTGTCATCTTTGGTGGTCAATTCTTTGAAGATACTTCAATTTGGAGGTAAAGAGTTTATGTCCAAACACGTTTAGATTTTTACACAGTACAAAACTGACAATCCCCAAATGAAAATTGAAACCAAACGACCTCTCACTCTTTCAATACCATCTAAAATTCTATATAAAATCATATGAGAGTCTTAATTTTAGGACAAAGAAGGTTAGGAAGGTAATTTCATAATTAGACCTTATAAAATTATTTATACGATGATGGTATACATTCAATGTGGATTATTCAATTTTTTTAAATGACTAAATCATATATAAGAATGTGATGATGAATACTTCTCAAAATATAAAGTGTAAATCAAACTTATGTTTGAATTGAGACACCCACACAAATTCTTGCATTTTGAATCATATGTGAAAGAGATTGATAATAATAGATAATTGTGTTGGTCATGAAAATTTTGTTGGTTCTAGCTAGAGATTGTTATTTTGTTTTATTTTTTTTAAAATTTTAATTTTCTTTTTAAAATAAATTTTAATTTTTTTCTACGGGAATAATTCCTAGCACACTTAATAATTTATTCGTATTGCAATTACAGACGGAAGCACGTACTCAATAGATAGTAGGAAGTTGACATTCGACTGCCTATAATTCATTCACATCACAAATAGTAGCAAGAAAAGAATACCACAATTTCTTTTGATCAAAATATCCTAGTAAAATACAATCTTTTAATAGGAGTTTCTTTGCCTACTTCATTCTCCATTATTATTATTATTATTATTATTATTATTATTATTATTATTATTAATTATTAGTTCAATAAAATGAGTGGGGGCTGTCCCTTCTTGAATATGTACCTTGTGATTGATTTGAGTGTTTTATGCTTTTATTTTTCAACAGTAAATTCCATCAAAGTATGATTGTGATAATGTTGTTAAATTATTATTTCATGCACTTTTTTTTTTTTTTTTTTTTGGCGGCAGGAATTTTTATTCCCAACTTTTAGATTTTTTATTTTTATTTTTGGGATAAATTCTGTCTCATGTTGAGAAAATGTTATTTTCTGCACTAATGAAACGGCGCAACAGCAAGGTGGTGGAATAAATTAATTGTAGCCCAAATAAAAAAAGTAGCATAACCAAGCAGCTTTTATGTTTTCCTTTTGATAAAGATTTTATCTTTAAATGTTTTTACCTAACAATCGAATTTCATCCATACATTGTTTCTGGCCTTTTTTTTTAATTACAATAATTGATTCTAAATCAAAATATAAATATAAGAAATTTACTAGGGTAATTTAGTGGTATTCAAACTCAATACCTTCTATATAAGTTATTGCTTATTTACATTATTATTTTTGTTTTATTAGAGAAAGTAACACTTTGGTGTCCTTAAATGTAACATCTCGACGGAGGAAATAAATTGTTATGGTCTAATTATATTTATCAAATTATACGCTTGAAACAAAACTTTTATCCGATATAATCAATGTAGTACAAATAAATAAAATTTTTATATCTGAGTGATGCAAAGATTAGTTGTCTAAAAAGTCAACAAGAAAGATGATCGAAAATTTTGGTCACTACACATTTTCTATACCTAAATTTTTCATCTCTAGCAAGCTGCGTTTTTTTTTTTTTTAAATAATTTTAAACTTTGCTACTACCTCCATTGGGTAGTCAATCCTTTCAATTGGCAAAATTATTGCAAGATTTTTCACACTATACCATAAATATAAATATCATTCACCCCTAACAAACACGAGATTCTCTTAATTGAAATCGAAAGAGACTCTTTCATAGAATTTCAATAATTTCTTCCCCTCCTCAAAAGCCCATGGGAAAAGAGTTGATACTCCCACGTCCGTCTAGTACGAGTGGTTAAAACAAGCGATTGATTTGTAAAATAATAAAATTAAATATTTTAATGAGTATGCTTATAAATTATGAAGCTCTTGTAATAAAAATATTTTTATTTAATCTGAAAAGCAAAGTAAAAGATCTATCACAAAAGAATATTTTTTTTTTATGGCTCAAATCTTAATTATTCTATATAAACATAAATCGCCAGCCGAAAAGCAGCGTTACGGATACTATGTGCCAACTGCCTCCTGCTGGCTCTAGAATTAGGCTTAGTTGTTTGGGATTATCTTGGCATATCTGGAGATAGATTGAATCGGACGCTAAAATACATAAATACAAATTTCAGATTCTGAGTGAAATATCATCTGATACACACACACACACATATATATATATATATATATATATGTTAAAGAATGTGATATTTTTCAGACAGAATCAAGTGACCTAAAACTCCATATTTCAATTTCTTACCATTAATTTTTACTACTGGAGGAATGAAATTGACAAGCATGGAAGAAAAATTACAGATCATTCGCAGAAGGCTGTCATTTGATTCTTTTATCTGTATTTTACTGTGCTTTTGTGATGTGGAAGTATATTTTTGCTTCCACCGAGAATGTGCGTGCTGCTTTCTGATATCGTCGTATAATATGCAATACAAATAAATCGTTAGAATATTAGATAAATTCTCCGACCTACACCCTCTTAGTCAATTTAGTACTTTATTAGAGAGAATTTTAGTTGAAAATTGAGGGTGTTACATCATTAATAGTGTTAACTTACCTTGTTTCTTGTCTTATAATACCCTAATTCGAATTTTCTATTTTGAATAATGTCTAATTTTCTATTTCAATGACTTCAGTACACACCAAACATATATATTAATAATGTTATCCAATACACTTGGTATGTACGTGTGAAATTGAAATAAAAGATGAAACACCATATGGAATAAATGATACGACTTGATAATACATGATGTAAGTGATGCTATATCCAATGATGTACATTGAATGTATCTTAATATTTTACATTCATCTATATATACATATGTGTGAATATATAGTGAAATATATATTCAATGCACACTGTCTGAAATACAACACCTTAATTATTTTTTTATTTTTTCTTTAATTTATTTTTTCTGAAAATTATTATTATGCTCTTATTAAATATAGTAGGACCCATCACTTTGGGATTAAAAAAAAAATACATAATGGTGTGCCAGTGAAAGATGAAGAATCGAAACGGGCTCATTTGCTTTCCTTTTCACAAATATTCTACCAACCTTTTTACCCTGGCAACTATATAAACCCTCTCAATGCCAACCTCAACTACACAGAAAGAAATATGCAGAGACAACTTGCTATCATGAAGCAGTCCCTCTTTGATCAGGTACATATTTATTACCTTTTATCACAAACTCACATTACTCTATGCATTGCAAGTAGATGTATGGCTTAAAATAGTTGCATATATGTCCCAAATCATCTGTTCTGTATTTCACATCACGAATATATGTCAAGTGCATAAAAATTTCATTAAATACATATTTTACGTTAATCATATACACTTAACGTGCATTTATAAAGTAGAATATGTGATGAAACACCGAATTTCAAACAAAAAATTCCGAAATGCATACTTCATTGAGTCATGCATGCACATGCATGACAAAGGAACAGTACTTCCAAAACCTGCAACCTGTGATGAACATCTTAAACAAAGCACAAAATGTACACATCCTAATTGTTGTGATATATATGTTTTGCAGGGATATCTGGATGAGCAATTTATACAATTGGAAGAGCTGCAGGATGATGCAAATCCCAATTTTGTGGAAGAAGTTGTCACATTGTACTACAGGGATTCGGCTCGATTAGTGCAAAATATAGAGCAAGCTTTGTGAGTTGATCTCAGTGTAATTATCTTGTAGCTGTCAATAAACAATCAGAATCTTTCTTTCTTTTTTTTTTTTTTTTTTTTAAGGCATCTGCATGTATACACTACTCTCTTGGTACTATGTAATAGTACTAAAGAATGTTTACTTTTTTTTGTTCTTGTTAGGGACAAGAACCCTCTTGATTTTGCCAAGCTGGACAGCTATATGCACCAGTTCAAGGGCAGTAGTTCAAGGTAATAAAAAAGGATTCAGGAATATGTAATAATTAGTGTGTAAAAATAACCCTTTCTCTCCCTGTACATGATTTTGCAGCATTGGAGCCAAAAAAGTGAAACTTGAGTGTACACAGTTCAGAGAGCACTGCAGAACTGGAAATGCTGAAGGGTAATTTATATTCTCTTCTACACTTACCAAAAGATGAATCTTTGGAGAAAAAAAAAATATTTTTTCTCCAAAAGTAATTCAATTACAATGAGAATCAATGCTGTATCATTCCTTTGAATATTTACAGCAGTCACATCAACAAGTGACTATTATCTTTTTGCATTGTAGAGTTACAAATTATATAAATTTTAGATGGCAAATCATAGCTAAAAAGCTACATAATCTTGAGGGTTAAAGCCTCCTCTTTGAGCTATTTACTCATCCTTGATTTTTTACTCCAACAGGTGCAGGAAAACTTTCCAGCAACTGAAGAAAGAATATGCCACTCTTAAAAAGAAATTAGAAGCTTATTTTCAGGTCCCCTTTCTTTCTCTCAATTCCATATTTCCCTCACACAATTTGTGTGTGTGTGTTTGCCTGTTATGGCGTGAACAAGATCTTTTATTACAAATTTTATTGCGTTATACTAATTACTGTCACGTAAATAATAAAATTTTATATCTTACCAATAATTAACGCAATGTAATAGAATTTGCAATGAGATACTTATAAACGAGACCGTTTGATTCTATATGTGCAGTTTGCAAGGCAAGCTGGGCCTGCTAATAAGGCATGTCGCCCAAAGTAAGGCAATCAGCCTGGACTTCAGTACAATGGACTTCAATTTTTGCACGAGTGCAATTTGGGGGTTTTGTACAGCATCTAATGCCATGCATGTAAAATTCATGCAATAAAAAGAAAGATATTTTGTATTTTCGACATATACTATTGGCAAACTACTATTTAAGTTCTAAGATGTTTTTTTTTATCAATGATTAGCACCTTATGGATAGACTACGGTAACTTAAATTACTATTCATTATGTATAAACATGGACATGAATATATTTATTTGCAAACGTCACATTAACTGAATATATATTCAAAAGTTAAAAAAAATAAAGTAACTCATGAGAGTTGCCAAGTATTTGTTTTATTATATACACTAGACGAATTGAGCGTATCGAATATACTAAAATTGATATTTAAGCACGTGTGACCGTTGCATAAGTAGGCTTAATGTAATATTTCTGTTTTTTGCATTTAATTTTGAATTTAATTGTAATGGTAATATTTTGTGAATTATTGTATATAAATTTAATTTGTTCGTATTCAAATCAATCACATAATAATTCGATTTGGGCTGAAATGTCTATTAAAGAAGCCCACTTGTCAGTATGGGGCTGAGTTTTGGGCTAAACTAATCCAGTTTATACAGAGCAAATCGGGGCATTGTTTAGAACAATAGTGAATTTCAGGAGTCCAACCCATTATACCCCTGACCCAGGAAAATTTAAAAAAAGGAAAAAGAAAAAGAAAAAAATATATAAAATCCAATATTTCCCAATTATTATCTTGTATAAAAGTGGAAGGTGCAATAGAGAGAATAGAGAAGATCGGTCTTTTAACTCGTTTCACAATAGCAAAAAATAATTAAATAAATAAAATTAATAAATTAAATGACCAAAATAGTCATGTGACTATCATATCAACTCACCCTATGCCCTCTAATGCTGTTGAAATAAATTTTAGCAACTCATACTAAAGAGTAAAGATCTTTACTGAGTATCTTAAAAATTTCTAAATTCATGTAATTAGCTCAAATCAAGTCTTATAACTTTAATTTGAAATTGTAAAAAATGTCTAAATTTATTCAAATTAAGTAAAATAATTATTAATCTCTATAATGTTGATGTGTGATGAGTAATGACATGCGTAGAAAATGCTATATTCAATTATGTCAACTGGATGTGTATCTCATCATATATTTTACATGCAATCACATGTATATTAAAATTAGTATGTGTAAATATATGATGGCATGTATACTTATTGCACATCATCGAATGTAGTATATATATAACCTTAATGCCCAATTGGAGAACATCATTTACTAGGGATTTAAATTCAGGTACCACAAAATATTATGATAAACAAATCAAAATGAATTTGGGGAGAGAGAGGGGGGGGGGGGGGAGTGTTGGTGAAGGAACAAGATAATTTATTTCATTGATTTGCAATCAAATCTCAACAAGAGTGTTGGTGAGAAAGGTACAAAATATTTAATTTTAGTGATTTGTTGCCACCAAAATTTAACATACAGTTACAGAGGTACAAAATATTTAAAATAATTCAAAATTATTTCGATCAAAGAGAAGTGGGAAAGAAACAAAAAAAAGATTAATGTTGGTGAGTTGTTGCTGAATTTTAATTAAAATTGTAATTATGCAAATAATGTCGTTTATGTTGACAATCCATAATTATTTTAATTTGAATCATCAATTATTAGTTACGAACTTCCTTTTCTTTTATTACCATTACAATCCCACAATTCCATTTTCTTTAAATTGCTACAATTCTTATGAGATTCTTATTATTTTCATAGCATGTACCATTATTGTCACTTGCCATAAATTGTATGTTCTTTTCATGACATTTTTTTGAGGTTGTACTTAAAAAGTTCAATAAATTTACAATATGCAATTCAATTTTTGAAAAGTACAATGTATAAATTCACATGTATACACTGAGACTAAAGTTAAATAAATAACTAAAAAATCTTTTATATATCAACGTTTTTGGCTAATGAGAATAGATAATGCCTTATCAATATTAGATTTATGGGTATCAAATCCACGTTGTCATCTCCCTCATCATATATTCTAATCCAATTATGCAAATGATTAATTGTCAATGATTTTAATATGTATGATCACCATTGTAATGTATAAAATAAAATCAATACTCCATAATAAAGGAGATTTGAGACTTCTTATTTCCTTCAAATCATCTACTTAGGACAATGGATTATACTACATATTATAGTTAAAAAAAAACAATAAATTCAGTTAAAATTAAATAAATACTTTTTTTTTCTAGTTAAAATTACTTCATACAATGATTTTAGGTTTATCATTGTTTACTACTATCAATCACCACCAATGCGATAGTCTTATTTACAACAATTTCTCGAGTTATATATCTTATATTTGAAAAGAGAATGTTTGGATTTATTTTGAAAATTTTAGAAAAAGTATTTTCAAAAAATATATTAAAAAATATAATGTATTATGAGAGAAATATATTGAAAAACGTAATATATATTTGTATGTGTTATAAAAGAATAAATTAAAAATAAAATTTGAGAATGAAATCAATTATTACCAAAATTTTAATATGACATATAAAAACATGTTTTCCAAAGATCTAAAATTATGTTTCCCAACAACTAACAGGCGTCATAAATTTCCTCGAAGGTAAAAAATGCCCAATAATCTAGTTCTACGTGATATCTAATTCCTAGTATTTTTGGACATTGTCAAGTGTCATTTACTGTCCTTTTTTTACTAAAATTGACAGAAAGGATCTGAGATTGCATAATCATAGACTCCCCCATCCCCATCCCCACCCCCACCCGCACCCCCACCCTGTTTATAAACCTGAGCACCTGCAAAATTTTACTGTTACTCTCCAACATACACACTGCACATAAACGTGCATGTTCAGAAAATCATATATGAGTGAAGAGCTCAATTCTTCAATGGGATTTATTTAAGTGCTAGGGTTTCTTGAAAATGAAATTGGGTTTTGAATTTCAGCCCCCAATTTTCCCTTTTGAGAGATTGGGTCTCTTTCCCGTGTCTCCAAATTCAATGCCTTTTTCTCAGTTTTGACATCTCAATTACTCAATTTGTTAATTGGAAGCCATCAAAGCAAGAACTCACATTTCAATTTTCTGTCTGTTCCTTCTTAGGGTTTTTCTTTAATTCTCCTTCAAATCCAGATTGGAAAGTTCGATTCCAATTCTTTTTCGTGCAAGGGATTTGTTTCTTGAATCCAAAAATCACCAAGAAACTTTGATCCGGCGTTAATTTTAATTTCCCCCCTTTTCGAGCCCGAGGGTTTTGTTCTTGCATGTCCATATAAATCCCCGCTGAGCATAAAATTTTGAAAAAAACAATTGGTTCTTTTGGGGTTTAACTGGACTTCAATCTTGTTTACCCTATTGTACGCCGAAATCCGTTCCATGGCTTCATACAGGCCCTTCCATCCGCCGCCGCAGTCAACATTTGCTCCACCACCGCCACCACCGCCGAATCAAAACCCTTTGCAGCCTCCAGCACCACCACCACCACCATCACGTGGCGGCAATCAGTATTCGCAGAATTGGGGTCCTTACGGCAGCAATGAGGGCTCGAATTACAATCAGAACTATTCTCAAACGAACCCTAGCTCCAATTATCAACTTTCAGGCTATGGATCATCGTCATCACAACAGCAGCATTTTAACCCTCCGGCAAGAAACCAGCATCCACCACCACCTCAACAGCAGCCGTTTCAATATCAGCCACCGCCTCCACCACCAGAATCTTCTTCTTACCCTCCTCCCCCTCCACCGCCGCAGCCTGCCCCAGCCCCTCCAATCTACTACCCATCATCTCAGTATTCTCAGGTCAATCAGCCTCCACCTTTGCAGCCCCCACCTCCTCCACCTCCTCCTTCGTCTCCTCCTCCCCCACCGCCACCATTGCAGTCCTCATCACCTCCACCATTGCCTTCTGCTGTGCCTCCCGCAGGTGTGAGCAGGGACAGTAGGCAACCCCATCCTGCTGGGGCTTCTTTTAAAAAGGAGCAAAAGCCTCCATTACCGTTGAGTGGCAAAACATCGAGTGGGCCTGGGCCATTAGGTAGGGTTGAGACAGAGGACGAAAGGAGGTTGAGGAAAAAGAGGGAGTATGAAAAGCAGAAGCAAGAGGAGAAACTCAAGCAGAATTTGAGGGAGTCTCAAAATAAAGTGCTGCAGAAGACCCAAATGTTGGCCTCTGGGGCCAAGGGCCACGGGTCAATTAGTGGATCGCATATGGGTGACAGAAGGAGTACTCCATTACTGAGTGGTGACAGAATCGAAAACCGACTGAAGAAGCCGACAACATTCCTCTGCAAGTTGAAGTGAGTATATCTGAGCTGTTCATTTGGGGTTGCTATTCCACTATTGTAATTTGGCCTATTTGTAAGATAACTGTTAATGAGTTAAAATTGTACTGAGAAATCAATGCAGGGGTCAGTGAAAATGATCAGCAACATTGTCACTTTAATTTGTTAGTAAGCAAGTGGTGCAAATCGTGAGTTGATTAGTATTTAGAGACTAATCATTTTTATCTTGTTAGTGGGATGATGACAATTCATTGAATTTTATCTTGTTAGTGGAATAATGACATATAATTTCCATGACTACTTATAGATGTCAGTAATTTATGTTATTTGTATATATATCATTAAGTCTGAATTTGGTGGTTTACTACTTACTGGGTATGCCTTTATTGCATTTAAGGCACCACCTACGTTATTTGGCTAGCGACGATATTAACATCTGATTTTAACAAACTATCACTCTTTACATGCCTTAATGAGAGAGACTAGCAGAATGTTTGGATTTGTTTTGGAAGAAGTGTTTTTTGGGAATGTATTGGAACATGTGATGTATTAGAGGAAAATGTACTGGAGAACGTGGTATCCATTTGATTTTATTTTGGGAGAATGAAAATGAAGTTTGAAAATGAAACCAAACATTCCATAGGTGGTTTAGCATTTTGATATGTGCTGATACATGGAATGGAAATGACAACTTGTAATACATGTTGCTTCTGAATTCTACAAGTTAATCTTACTCTTATGAGTGACTGAATTCAAGTCAAACCCTTGGGTTTAGTATTGAAGGTCCGATCTTTTTTTCACCCTTTGTCATTTTAGGAAAACCCACATTTGCCCTTCTCACAATCCTCACCTTGAACCGCTGGGCTGCCACTTCTTTCTCCCTCCCTCCGTATTTCCTTTTATAACGATCCCCCTTCCCTAAACCTTGTGGCTTAACAATCTACCATTTTAAAGTTTTTTTTTGTGCTTCTCGGACAATAAGGTAATGTTTTAGTTTAAATCTTTATGATTTGGCTTCTTTAGGCTAACCAAATGCTAGATCATGAAATAATTTTTTTTTATAAAAGGCCCTGGACTGTCAATCCTTATAGGTGTTATCATGCCCCATACGCAAACAAGCCCTAAGATTTCTTCAATATGGAGGAAGTCAAAGATGCAGGTTTGAGTGCAATTTTAGGCATCGAAGAAGATTTTCAGATCTCTTTTTTATTTTGCTGATATGCACTAGATTGTTTTATCTTTTATTACTACTGATGTGTGAAGTAGATTAAATGCGTTCAATTTTTAATTATTTGGTTTGGATAATTTGTTATCTTTTTCTCAAGAAGGGTGCTGGAATTGACACCTTGATTTTCCTCTACTTCAATGCTTTCCCCTATCACTAAGAATGCAACTTCAACTGCTGTTGTTGATTTCATCACGACTTTCTTTATTTGCATGTGCTACTTTACAAAATAAAAGACTGGAATTTGGTTCAAAGGAGTAACCAAACTTATCCCCTTCCTTGCAATGCTTTCCCTTCTTTATGTGTGATTGATTTCTTCGCAGCTATTCTATGATTGATAGCGTTAGGGCCGTATCAATGTGCACAAGGCACTTTTCCTTCTTCTCTTTTTGTTTTTCAAAAACAAAACATTCACTAGTAATTTTGTGCTCTTTGTAGGTTCCGGAATGAACTGCCTGATCCATCTGCAAAGGTGAAGCTTTTGTCTTTAAAAAGAGACCCAGATCGGTATGAAACCTTATTTTGTGTTGAATTTGTATTTTTTATTATGTGTCTTTATGGGGTGATAATACATTTTATTCCGGCCAAATCACTTTGTTAGTCCCTCATCTCTACTTTCCATCTCATTTTTGTCCCTCACTCTCAAATACCCTGTTTTAATCCCCCATCTCTACAACTTATTTCACTATAGTCCCTAACCACACAATCGGTAATTGACAGAATCTCTTAAAAATTGGATGGAATATTCCATTACCAGGGGTGTTTTCGGAGAATTACAATGGCTTAGTCTTCTACCCTAATTTCCCTGTTTGGAAATGATACAGCAGCCATAATTAGCAATTTGGTTATGTAAAAAAATTGTGAATTTCTTCAAACTCTGTTAAGACAAAAGGGAAAGTGAAAAGAAGCAAACAACCAGAGTAGAGAGCATTACTAATACCCCCTCCAATGCCAATAAAATATAAAAAAGATTAAATGAAAAGGGATAAAATCTATTGGAGTTGTGCTTTCTTTTCCCTTTCTCAAACGCAAAGATCATTATTTGAGCCTCTGCAGATACTGCAAATATCAAATTACGTCATTAGAGAAAAATTGGAAGCCTCAGCTATATGTTGAACCAGATCTTGGGATACCACTGGACCTTCTTGATCTGAGTGTATACAAGTAAACTTCTCTCACCCTTCATTCTCTTTTGTGCTTTAGCTTGAGGTGTTTTTCTGATTTATTTTATCAATCTCTTTGTTGACCAGTCCTCCCAAGGGTGAAAGGATACCCCTTGATCCAGAGGACGAGGAGTTGTTGCGTGATGATGATCCTATAACCCCAATCAAGACTGATGGCATAAAAAAGAAAGAAAGACCCACTGACAAAGGTGTTTCTTGGCTTGTTAAAACTCAGTACATATCTCCGCTCAGTATGGATTCAACTAAGCAGGTACCATTTAGTTATTTGCTCACAAGAAATATAAAAAACGCTACTGGAAGCTTAATTAGATGATTTGATGTTACCTGCAGTCTCTGACTGAAAAACAAGCAAAAGAATTGCGAGAATCTCGTGGTCGGAACCTTTTGGAGAAACTCAATAGTAGGTTAGTTATCTTATTTATTGCAGTTTATAACAGAAGAATTTACAGTTGAGCCATTTGTAACTGTTATCTTAATTGAGTTTCTGTTTCTTTTCTTCAGGGAAAGGAAAATTCAGGATATTGTGGCTTCATTTGAAGCATGCAAGTCCAAGCCCGTTCATGCAGTCAATCCCCATCTACAACCGAAAAGGGTTCTCCCACTCTTTCCTGATTTTGACCGGTATGGTCTCTCTTTATTGCATCTTTGTATACTTAATTATCTGCAAGCACTTGTAAGCTATTTTCCGTTGCGTGTGGGAGTGTGGGGAATAGTAATTGTATATATTTATTGTTTCTTAATGTTGTTCCTTTGTTCTCTCTCTCTCTCTCTCTCTCTCTCTCTCTCTCTCTCTCGTGGGGGTGGTGTGGGGGTCGATTGTGGGGGCAAATAGAAATGCTTATAGAAAGTATATCCTTTGCCCCGTATGCCCTACTTGTTTTCTTATGTACTTTATGTACGGTAGTCATCCTTTACATCATGTCATCGAGGTTTCGACCTCTTAATGAAAAATTACGAACTTTTATCTGACCAGTTTGAAATTAGCTTTTTCTAGTGAGTAGTAAACTGATTATAGATCTTAATCAGTTCATGTTTTAATTGTGCACAAAATCTTTCCGCATAGCATCATCACTAAGATTTTTACTGGGAATTGAGTTTGATGGCCAGTGCACATGTTATATTACAAATTGAGTCATTATTTGCCTCCAGGCATACTACATAATTTGCTAGACCTGAATATAATCTGTCGATGGTTCTTATTTTTCCAGGTTTGATGACCAGTTTGTGGTTGCAAACTTTGATAGTGCTCCAACTGCTGATTCAGAAATCTACAGAAAATTAAATGCAGCAGATCGTAACGAGTATGAACATAGAGTAAGTAATACTTAGATATTATGTAATATACTCTGTCAGCAGAGTTACATTTTCCATATATGCAAGTTTGCCCATTCTGTCATATCAGAAATGGATAAAAAGAGATTCAAAATGGATATTCTCACTGATCAGGGGATAGAAAAAAGTATGACTATCGGGAAAAAGGTGTTGGGGGGATTGAATTGGATTTTCCTGCCTTTACTTCTACTCTAGAATCTGCTTGATTGTTAATTTGCAATTGTGTTTGCTTGCACCGCTGCATGTACTTCATTTTTGGTTTTCTATTGCTGCATTTATTCTTTTTAATTACTATGTTAGTGTGTTCATCAGTTTATAGGCCCTATTTTGCTATTTGTGAACCATACTTTGATGTTGTCGTGACAATTTTGCTCTATGAGTTTGCATTTAGACTTGCCAAAAATGGGCATTCATGTTTAATGTAGTTTACTGGCAAATGAAGGTTAGTTTTAACCTTAAAATTATTCAAGTTGTGCTGCCTGAAAGCTTGTTATGTAACTGGAACCACTTTCTTAGTCAAGTCACCTTTTGTTCCATCAATCAGAGGGGAGGTTCCGAAATGGTGAGATGGCACACTTGCTAAATTTGCATCTCTGACGGATTCTCTGAAACACATTTTCTGAAATTGCTTAGCAAAATTATTACTCTATGGCTGCTTAAATTCTCCAAACTTGTCAGCGATCTGCTTTATAACCTTAATCTATTCAATCTGCTCCTTTACTAGTGAGTTATTGAGTCCTTGTGCACTTCTTTGTTTCAATTTTATTTTGGACTATCAATCGTTCTATCTTGTAATAATTGGAAGTTATGAAGGCTGATTATACAGGCACTCATCTTGGCCTTTGACAGAATAGTTTTTAATTAGGTTGGCTTTCCTGGTTTCTCACTAACTGCTGATTCTCTGGATTCTCAAAAAAGAGTTTTTGTTTTAGATTGTTTTGGAGTATGTAAGTTATAAGGACTGCTGTCAAAATGCTTCATTTTACTTTGCAGGCAATTATGAAAAGTTACATGTCCTCAAGCTCCGATGCAGAGAAACCTGATAAATTTTTGGCATACATGGTGCCATCAATTGATGAGGTAGAATTTTCTCAAATTAAGATGTGAAATATGTTACATTCAATATTGATTTTTGCTCAAGATTATTTGGTCATCTTTTCTTGGTTATGGTGGCAGCTAGAGAAGGATATGTATGATGAAAATGAAGATATCTCCTATTCATGGGTCCGCGAGTATCACTGGGATGTATGTTTATGTAACTTGGTGTTTTTTTTTTAGTTTGTATATTGCAGCTGCTTCTCATATTATGTCATGTTGATGACTTGGCAGGTGCGGGGTGATGATGTGGATGATCCTACGACATACCTTGTGACATTTGGTGAATCAGAAGCCAGATACTTGGTTTGTCTCTTTTTCTAATTAAGCTTGTAAGTTCCTCAGTTCATTGTCATGCTTGTACTGATTCGTATCTTTATGTAGCCGCTTCCAACAAAGCTCATATTAAGGAAAAAGAGGGCAAGAGAGGGAAAATCAAGTGAGGAGGTGGAACATTTTCCTGTGCCTAAAAGAGTGACAGTAAGGAGGAGATCCACTGTGGCTGCCATGGAATTGAGAGATGAAGGGGTATGTAAATGTCCACTACTCTTGATTCTACTTATTCCATCATTGAGCTATTATAGCACAGGTCCTCATTCTTCTATGCTTATCAGGATTTTGTAGCTTCAAAGGGTAGTAACATAACCTCAAGAAGCGGAAGGGGCGGCATGGATGGTAGTGTTGGTCGATTGCGCAGGATCATTCAGGACACAGATGCCGATAATTTCAGTGGAGCTGAGGATGATATGTCTGATTAGTTGCTCTTGATATTAAGGATACTGAAAGAATGCAAGACCTACATTAATGTTTTTCTTTTCCGTCTTTTTCTTTCTTTTTTTTTTACTTTTTTGGGTCTGGCCCCCAGGAACTAAATTGATGTTTTTCCTTTTTCCTTTTTTCCCTTTTTTCTCTTTTTTTTCTGGATGTGGCCGCATGCTGGTAATTGAACTACAGAGCTCTCAATTATCAAAGAAACTACAGTGTTTACATAACCTGTATGACTAATTTGTAGAAAAGGTGGTGTTGGAAATTATCAAACGAGGTTAGAGAAAAACAAAAGACTTGGACAGAGTGCTACCGAATGAGTTGTTGAATTGTAAATAATAATTGTTGGCATTTCATTTTATGATATTATTATATGATTGAATTTAATGGCTCACAAAAACTATGAGATAATACCTAAATAGATTGTATGAAATTTTCACAAGGAAAAGAGATGATACTGGAAAGCAGAATCCTGCAGATTCCATGTAAGACTAAACTGCAAATTTCTTGTCTTTTGTGTCTAAAATTAGACAAATTTCATACGAAGATTTATGCTTGTTGACTACGAATACAAAGGAGAATATCTATTTATTTTGTATACATACGTACAATCACATTCTCATCACAGTATGGATATATTACACGATTTTCTTGGAATGGAATAAAAATTAAACTTGGCCTAGCAAAAAGGAATTATCAGGTCACTGAGCATCATCTGGTTCAACTAACAGATGTGAGCAAATTTCAATGAGAAACGGGACAACGAATCTTGAATTCTATGCTTCAGATATATTTACTTCCTCATTCCCAGAAGCTGCCACTTGAGGCAAATCTTGTGTTTCTTTACTGTCAGGGGGTTGAGATTCAAGCTTTGCAGCTGCTTGCAATACCCTGCTTTGGACATCTGACGATGAAGGTGACGTGGGCAAGCCATTACGGTTCGCTTCTAACTTCCCAGCAGCCCACGAAATTGCCTGACTTCCTAGTCTGACTGGAGCTAGCAATAGCCTAAGGAGATGACAGTATACAACCACAATTTGTGTCATTTACACAAGTTATGCAGCAACCACATGCACGGGGAGATGCGAATGGAGAATATGTGAATACAGCACATAAATGAGCTAAAACAACAATGCAACTGCATGAACTGTATAAAAGAATGCATGATTCTGGAGAAGCCCTTGGCCACAACTGAATACATTGCAAAAAAAATTCAAATCTATTTCTTGAAATAGTTCTACATTCTTAATCACAAGTTCATCCTTCTAGCAACTGTAAGCAGATTTTTTTAGTAGGCTCTAATCACTATCCATGAATTTCATTGAAGAAGCAGGTTTGGGTGGGGTAACGGTTTGCCTTCTTTAAATTCATGTAGCATAGCATTAGTATGAGCACAGGATTATGAGGCAAAAACTGAGGTGCATGCCTCAGCACAATCAAACACAAGATATGGTTACGAAGGTAGGCTGTTTTCAGGATGCTATTTATCACATCCTCTTTCATTAAAATATCAATTTCTGAAGCTATGAAGACACAAAACTCTCAAATCTGGTTGAATTGTTCCTTTCAAGAAGGAACTTCAAAGCTGTTGTTATATTAGGGGAAAGAAAACCATTTTTCTGTTATTAATAGGTAATGTTGTCATCTCAGTCATTATATTTGATTTTTTTCGGTTACTAATAGGTAATATTGTTATCTCAGTCATTATATTTGGTTTGATAATATCTCTCAATCAAACGAACTACAAAATAGGCCAGCCACATCCACACACACAACCCACATGCATATGAAGTCCTGACTAAATAGATGCTTAATGAAGTCAGCTGGTACCTCACGTCCTGATTAAAATCTTCCGCATCCTGGTAAGAAGCAACTCGCCGGTATATAGTCTGGTAATTATTAAAAGCGAGAAAATGAGGACAGCGGCACACTAAATTTTTTTACTTCAAACAAAATTTGCTGAAATGGATGCAACTCACATGTAGCCTTGGAGAGGAAGACATATTATACACTTACAGCATCCAACTAGACATGTTTCAAGTACTTCATAACTTAGTGATCTTTAAAGATATCTAACAACAGTAGTTTTTCCATTTCGGTTGTGATCAATTAGAAGGCATAAAAAAAGTATTTTTCACACTAAGCAATTATTTCTTTTCCTTTTGTTGGAGTTTTGTAAACACAATAAGAGCAGGACATATTGCCAGAGGTTTTGCCAGCTCCAATTAGTTTCCTGGAAAGACAAGGTCCCACTACATATTTTTCAACTTATTCTAAGTATAAAAATGACATGAATCATCCATATTTACTTTGATTAGTTAGTTTTTTTTGTCATAATTTAATTGAAAATTAAATTAATAATAATTTATTGACTCTCAAGAGGTGCATGCTCTTTTCCTTCCTAAGTTGAATGTCTTAATTTCCTTGTTTTAGACAAACATGCATCAGGATCCCTCTCAACCACTACGCTATCTGCTTAAATCATAGCCATAACGAAAAAAATCAAGCATAATTTAAGTCAAGATTTTACTTATTTTTCAAAATACAAGACTTGAAGACATCTAACTGAAGAAGAGCTTCACGTCTAATTACCTGGCCAAGACCAATAACGCCAACAAATTGCAGTGTCTTTTCCCACTCTGCAGAAAGATCATACTTGTTGAGTTGGAAGAGGAAAAATCATAGACAAGGACCTTCATTGTTGCATTCAGAGTTATCAGTGATATTGGATACCAAAAACCATTGATATTGGATACCAATGAGGGCCAGCCTTCAGTTACAAATTTTTTATTTGAAAAATTGTCGCAAGACTTATCAAACACCAGATATGAATAAATAGATTGAGGGCATGAAAAGCTAACATAACCTGAAGTAGGCATTGGCCAATGGGATTCATCGATCATAATGAATCTATTCAATTCAATTTTCTGAAAAATAAAATAAAATATATATATACATATATATATATATAATTCATTCTTTTTCAACTTAGTTGTCAAATATAAAAAAATCTTGGTAACTAAATCAAGTTTCCACCATGGTATATCTGTGGCCTGTGCCATGAGTTGTATCTTACTTCCTATCCGGAATCCATCTAAAACTTGGCCCCTGATTTCGAAGCATCAACATATAGGGTGATTGTATCACCGTTCCTTTACAACTGGAACTATTTTTCACCAGACTTTAGTAAGTTGTAATCAATATATTGATTATCAAACTACATTTAATTTTTTGGGCATCACTTAACCATTTTAAAATCGTATCTCCTTCAGTTACATAAGTTCCTGCCATAATCAACTTCTTTTTGTTTAGCCATGGTTACTTCAGTACAGTTCTCATAAACAACAAAAGTTTCTCATTCTCACAAGATAAGAAATGTGCAAGTATATTACCTAGTAACGAAAAAGCTGCTGCAACAACACCCTGTCCATGGAGATTTCACATTAGTAAGTTGCATGTGCAAACAGATATTTAAGCTTCTAAATCCACTTAAATCCTTATTCAAAATGATAAATGACACTGTTATCCCAAGCAGACTCCATGAAATTAACCTATCTTAGTGAGGCAGAGTTTTTAAATCTAATAATCAGTAGTAAACCTGAAAAAACTTCTTCCTTTCTCCAACGATGGAGTCAATATTCCGAAAAGTAGCGCCAGATTTAACATGTTCACAAATTGTACCAATTCCTAATTGCCAGATTGAAATTAATTTCTTTGACTTGGTTACTTGGGTAGAATTAAAAATTCATGTATTATGTGAGGTTCTGCAATTAAAACCCTTGATGTGGGACATATGTACAAAGTAAGAAGTGGGATCCATGCTTCTCCAACCTCCGATGCGGAAGAACTACAAAGGTAGGGTTCCTTTAGTAAGGGTGGTTTGTATGTTAATCTGTGAGATCCCAGAAGGAATTAAGAGTTGCATACATCAGTTTGGGAATGGAGGAAGAAATCTTTTTTTCAAGTTACATAGCTTGAAAGGGCGCTTAATGGAAGAAACTATGACATATGTGAAACCGATTAAGAAGAAAGAAACAAGAATAGAAACTTGAAAAATGTTAATATCGAATCACAAATAATATACGAGAACAGAGCCTTACCACTCCATACCCAATAAGTTTCAGTGGGGTTGGATTGATTTCCTCCAAGATTGCTTCAGCTTCCTACGAGACCCAGCTTTTGTTAGTACGTTGAAAAATATACTAAAGTAGGTAGAGAAATATGTAATCAATAGTGCCAGCAGTATTAGAAATCAGATCATATGGAAAAGATGATAAACTATTTTTAACCCTGTTAGCTAAAAATAATAGGTAAGAGTACAAGAGACATTATACCCAGTAGTACAGAGTTTTAACTTTCTCGGTATCAATATAGCTAAGTTTTCATAAGTATATACATAAATCATTCTATTCACCCAAATATCCAAGTCAGGCAGCAGATTGAACTTGTTTTCCAAATTTATCGAGAATTCTCCTTACAAATTGTTGATACAGTTAGGATGACTCACTTTCCCCCACTCCATGAATCCTAAAAGTTTAGCTAACAATTGGAGAGAGATTGAAAAGGCCAACAAGACCAATTTCTTGCAGCCCCTCTTAACTTCTTTTTACTATGCAATGCCATAGGACCATGCCATTGCATGACGAGTTCAGAATGTCTCATAGAGAAGTGCTTATTCATATCAACACAGCGTATCAAAGCACTGACAGAGTTTTTCAGGTGGAATAACTCTCCAAATTATTTCTAGAGTCAAAAGCACTTCAAACCAACAGTATACACATCAACCTTCACAAGGATAAAGCTTGAATTTTTTTCCCAATAGTTAAATACTGATTATATTTACAGGATACTGTAGCTTACATTTAATTCGTTCTTATCCTTGATTGAATGCCCAATTAACTTTTCGAGATGTCTACACACAACGCTCCCATTTGTCAAATAGTTAACTTTTCAAAAGTACCGTACGTGACAAAGATTTTGGCATTTAGCTTTGAAGGGAAGATTGAAAAATTACATAACACCTACTTTTTTCCGCACTCTCCTAAAGTTTCACGAGGCACGAGAATGCACAAGGAATAGTTAACACAACAAATTTAGAACAAGAAGATTTATTTGTTCACTGAAGTAACAGCATACAAACAATTTAACCCATTCAAACTAACTGGTCTGTAAGAGTTTTATTCGATCTGACAAATTCCTTAAACCATCCCAAAATACCACATTATTTCCAGTTGATCTGAGAGCTAGAAGAAAACAAAAGATAAACTAAACCCACTTACAATCCACTCATCATGTGAAAGCTTCAATTTCAAGCGTTGTGCCATAAAATCTAAAAGAAGAAAAATTTCTCAAGAAACTTTGCAGCAAAAGAATAGAGCAGACAAAAACTTACCTCATTGAGTATTGTAAGTGTTGTCTCAGGTTTTAGCTCTTTAACACGGAACCCTTCTTTTACCCAAGAGCGAAAGCCACCTTGGACTTGATATGGTCTCTGCCTTGTGGAAAATAAAAAATTACCAAAAAGACCGTAAAAACAGTACTAAAAGTCAATGAATAGAACTAAACGCTTGCAAAAAATTATTTCCACATAATTGTGAATGAAATACACGGTGACAGATCTATCTATACTTCCTGCATGTGTTTTCAAGCAGGACGAAGCTCCATAATACTTCTTTGGCCTACATATATTGGCAACAGGGATCAACTTTCTTAGTATTTATGCTGGCCATTAACTACCTAAAAGGCACACTAAAATATAAACCTCCTGGGCTGGAAAATTCAGTCATAGCTTTTCCGTATCAGATACTACATCACATGCATATTTTCTTCTCTTGTTATTAAATCAACTTTCCAAAAAAATATAGTATGGCTAGTTTCTTTATTACATTGCACTTCTGCAGGTTAAAAGGTTAAACAAAATAAAACAGTCTTTCTGAAAGATGGAGATTAACAAGCTCCATTTTTCTCATTGTTGTAATAATTGATGTTGGCATAAATACAGATGTTACTAGTTTGTCTCTGTCATACTTGCCTTAGTTCCAAGCTTCCTCAGTGATCTCGCAACGCCCTTGGAATGAGTTCCATCCGCATCCATAACTAAAACCTTGGACCTGTCCTATAGATATGAAATTGATTTGAGGCATCACTTCTTATCGTCCACAATTTAATAGTATCACATAATATCTAACATTTATACACCTTTACAACTCATACTGTGTTTGTCATGATACACACTAGTCCGAATAACTTTTGCACAGAAATTTGGCTTTTTTCACATTAATTCAGTAATATTGAAAAGCACAAGTATTTACAAAGGAATGAAGTTTTGTCAGCAATGCATTTTACGTCGATAGCCCCAGGAAGAGAAGTAGGAAAGGAAAACACAACTCTGGAACAAAATATACTGCTTCAACATGCAAAGTGAAAAGGAATAGGAAAATCAATTTAAAAATATGTTTCATACTTCAACAATTTTAAGGTCGCGAATAACAGCAGCAAGCAAGGAGTCCTCAATATCTCTTCCTCCCTTCAGCAGCTTTTTCATGGAGTTTTCAACCTGCAAATTCATATACCATAAATAAATCTCAACTGAGATAAATTTACCATTTGTTTTTTGTCAGTCCATCTCCTTTTTTTTACACGACCCACATTTTCACAGGTAAGGTTAAGACTACAAACTGTCTTTTGGTTAAAAGATTGACAACCTCAGGCAGTGTTACACTTGCATATCGAAACCGAGCGCTCCTTCGAAGATCAGGAATGCCATCTCTATCCCTGAGATTCTTCGCACCCATAACGATGCAACCAGAAATAGTCAGCAAAAGTTATGTCACTGACAAGAATATAAAGTAAAAAGAAACAAACTAGATTACTTTTTTAAAATATGAGCACTAGTATTCATCTCAGTAACTTTCCACGTAAGGAAGTGAGAGAATACAGTAACTTTCATTTTGCAAAAGAAACCAAGCTGTCTTAACATGAAATTAGTAGAAGGAACTTGCAAAATGAACCAAACTATAAAGTAAAATATTTGTAATTTTATCAACTGACAAGAATATAATAGGGAGTATTGGAATTTATCTCAGTAACTTTCCACCAAAGGAAAGGCTAGAAAAATTCAGTCTCTTGCCTCAGGCCGAATGTCAATAAGTACAACACTCTCATTCCCTCGTAAGAGCTCCAAAGTTGACTGGGGAGATAAATCTCCAGCATATCCACTGTATTTTAACACCCTATAAGAACCCCTGCACAAATCTGATGAAAAATGTAATTTCCATGTAAAAGGGAGCTAAAAACAAGGATTATTTCTAGTTTCCTATTGTACTTTAAGCCAAGAGAAAAAATGAACAAAGACAAGAAAACAAGAAAATTTATACCAGAAAGTGGCTGACACTCCAAGGAAAAGAACAAATGGAATAAGTGGATCATTAGGGTCCAAGCCAAGACTTTCTTCAAATCCCTCCAGAGCAATGTAAACCTTTACATCACAATGTGGGAGTAGTGTAAGTATAAATTCTTTCTCAGAATTGTAAAAGCCACAAATCTCCATGTTATTTCTACACAAAGCAGGGGATAGATAACCTCAAGAAGAAGCAAGCATTTTCTAAAGTTAAAACATTTAATTATCTAAATTTCAAAATGACTAAGTTATCTAATTATCACATTTTGTAATACTAAAAAATTGATGTTTTATCCAATCCAGTTTATTCAGTTAACCACACCAGATAGCTTGAACCATCATAATGTAAATTAAAAATAACAGAAAAAATCATATAAGGTAAAATAACTTGATATAATTTCGTACTTAGAAGACAAAAAATGTCAAATATACCTGTTGAAAAGCAGTACCAACAGGCCTCAATACTTCTATAACACGTCCTTCAGATAAACTAAGTGCATCTTGGAATTCTTGAGGGAGAAATTCCTTTGCAGAATCATAAGCATATCCAATATTTTTGGCCCCCAGTACTAGAAAATCATCGACTACTATAATTGTTCGCCTCAACACATCAAGTGCAACAAACCCTGCTCTACCTGATCCTTCCTTCAACTCACTAGAGAAACCAATCAACTTATTACCAGCTGATTCTCCAGATTTATTTATAAATGAGGTAATGTCATTGATGACATTATCAACTGCTTCATTAACATTTGTAAGAGCTGTTGTCAGCGACGAGGTGATGGTATCCAATGAT
Organism: Paulownia fortunei; assembly: GCA_019321725.1. Lineage (NCBI taxonomy): Eukaryota > Viridiplantae > Streptophyta > Magnoliopsida > Lamiales > Paulowniaceae > Paulownia > Paulownia fortunei. The sequence continues at coordinate 1,062,325 of CM033118.1, read as the reverse complement.
TTGTTCAAAATATTTTCTCCTCCATTAATAGTATCAGCAATGGAGTCATTCATTTCAGCAACAATATCAGAAAAAACTGTTTTCTGACCAGATAACGAATTTACATCAATGTTTAATGAATCAGATACTGAAGGGGGATCAATTGGTACACCATTGATGGATGTACGAAATTCGGGATAGGTATTGTTTGGTTGGAGATCAGTATTGTCAATGGTATTGCTGATAAAATCCGTTAGCAGATCATCTCCAGCAGACTTACTCGAGCTCTCTACAAATATCATACTGGTTGGTCCTAAACGGCGTGATTCATCAATGACCCCAACTTGAGAACTGCATCCACTCTGATAAAATGACTGATTAATCATGTCTATGGAGCTACATTTTTCACCTTTTCCAATATAGTTGGAGTAAAAACATATAGCAGGTCTTCTCTTAGAGGAATTTGAGAAATTTCTAACAGCTTTGTTCACATTGTTGCAGTTTGAATCAAAGGAAAAAGATTTCAAACCCCCATGGATAGGAATCTGCAGAATTAATAATTGCATACAGCGTAAGCTCTGAGTAAACCTTCATCAATATCACACTAAAACTGTTACTCACAAATTCAGTAACATGACAAAATGTTATAAAATGAACTTCCCGTTAATCGATTTCAATATTCAGTGACCAAGATAACCCAAATAGCTATAGCAGACAGCCCATAATCAAATTGACTCATTCCCAAAAAAGAAAACATAAAGATAAAAAAAAAAAAAAAGTAAATGAATAAAATGCAACATATTTTACCATCTCAAATGGAAAAATCTAAAATTGAAATACCGAAGTTCACAAAACTAGTAAATTTCTTGACCTGTCTATGGCAGCAGCAGCTGGTGGTTGCTGAAGACACAGGCAACATTGTTAAATTTATACACCTCAATTCAAGCAAACCTTTATATTTTGCTAATCCCTCATTTTCAGTTCAAGAAACTCTCAAAATAATTCTTTGGGGCAACAAACACGGAAAGCTGTCAACTTTGATTTAAACTAAGCTATACTAGCACAACCCATCAACAGTAATAGCCTCGAATCAAAATCTTGAAATGGGCTTTGACAAATATTCGACAACACTGCTTTTGGGACAGAAGTAAGAAATTCTACCCTTCCTGAAAGAGGGATTTTTTTTTTTTTTTTTTTGCAGTTTTTATATATGTTTCATTTCTTGAATTTGGAGAGTTTATCCATTGAGTTGACGTGTAATCAAGCATGAGAGGTGGGAATAAATGTGTGGCTTGTTTGGAGCTGCTACTTCATCTGCTTGGATATCAACTGCCTCTCGTTTTTCTCTTGTGGGGACATTTTGGATACGGTTTAAAATTCTGTTTGTTCATGCTGGTGTTTTTTTATTTTTAGATAAAAACAATTTTCTCGATGTTTTAATTTTTAATTTGATTATCTGAATTTAGTTGACAATTTGAATTTTTTTCTCGAGAATCGTAAACATTGGAGTTCGTATGTTAATGCTATCAAGTCTCGTGAAGATTATAGTTCTAATAAACAAATTGAAATTCATAAAGATCAATCTAATTATAGGAGAGAACATATTAGAATTCAAAACAATATTTTTGGAATAAGACCCGATCAATGCAATTGGACCGAGCTAACCGATTTGATCGGTTTGATTTTGAAGAGGTTGTTGGTCCAATTTAATTAACTTTCAATAAATATTTTGCAGTTTAATCTGTTAAAAAATATTAAATTTTTTTAAATTTAGTATTTTGTATATGTACTTGATTATTTAAATTTTAAATTTTATTAGAAATTTTTTTTACTTAGTTATTTATACTTTTTTATATTTAAAATATATTATATGACAATTAATTTATTAAATTATCATTTTACATAATATAATAAAAATTATAATTTATTTTTGTTAAATCAATTGAACTCATGATTGAAACATTGATCGATAGCAAGACCGGTTTAGTCAATATGTAGGTTTCTTAATTGGACCATTTATTATTAAGCATATCAAGGAATTATTTTTTCAAATCATAAATTATTGGGACTATCTACTCATTATTTGATGCATATTATTAGTATTTCAAAATCTAATTTAAACATCCAATTATGCCATAATCAGTTTCATTATGTGATTTTGTAAAAATTGGGTTAAGTGATTCCTTGAAATGCAATTTGATTATTAATCTTTTCTTTTGCCGACTTAGTACTAACACATACAACGTACCTTAAGATGGTAATTCTTAGTGGACCTAAGGATTTAAGTCCTGCATGCATACAATACAAGTTTATTCCATCATTTTGCAATAATTAATTAATTATATCTCCAGTGTAATAACAAGTCATTCCTTAAGAGAATTATCGATAAAATTTAAATTTAAAAATTTAGCTAGAGATGACGATAAGGTGAATTTGAAACAAGTATTTTTTAAGAGAATTACCGATAAGATTTAAATTTAAAAATTTAGTTAAAGATAATAATAAGGTAAATTTGAATCAAATTTGTCTGTATTTAAGATCAAATATGTTATCCTTTAATCCACCTTATAATTTAAAATATATTAAAATTTATATTTTTTTAAAATAATACTACTAATTTTTTTTTAAAAATCTATATTTAAAAAAACATCATATAAATATATATATATAACTCTTTAAAAAATAAAAAATTAAATAAATCGAATCTGATTTTTCAACCCATAATCCGACCTAAACATGTTTATACTATTAAATCCTCCCCTATTTGTCCCCAAAACTTGCCGTGTTTGAAACAGATTGGAATTTGAACACGTTCCATTTTCGTGCCTAAATTTTAGCAATGAATAATGCTGGGAAAACCAAATATGCATAGTGGCTTAAATTTGAAACTTTGCTAGTAATATGCTTACAATTTGATGTAAGCATATTTTATGCAGTGGTTCAAGACGTTTAAATAGTTGGACCTCGTGCATGTAAAGTTGGTCTTCATGATCCAATAATATATGATTCTTGGATCGTAATTATTTAGAGACCATTTAAAAACCAAATACAAATGCAAAAGAGAACCACAAATGTACTTGGCATGAGCACCATTAAGCTACTAGCAATGTGGTAAAGAAAAGTCATTTACCATGGGAGACTTTTAGGTTACGAAGCTCAACAAAATGATATTAAGGCAAACAATTGAACACAACTTTCGGAAATGCCCATGTTGCTTCATGAAATGAGCATGAATCTTCACGAAAGTTTTTCCAAGAAGCAAGGAAACTGCAGATATATACCTTAAAATACTCAGATTTACTAGGTCAAGTACAAAATTTTTGTGCAAAAGAAGTTATGAAAGAATCAAGTGGAAGGGAATGATGTATATAATCGCAACTGGAACACCATCTTTTGCTGCTATAAACACAAACTTACACATGGTAAAAGGAGAGATCATTGACAGAGAAATGATAAGTAGAAAGTTTTGAAGTGGCTTCTGCGAATGATATGGAAATCAGTAGTCCACCTATCTTCCTTGAACGAGGCCGCTGAAGACTTGGCTGCTCCCAGCAAGAGTTGCTTCCCACTCCACCGAGGACAATAGGATCTGCGAAAGTGATATCACTACTTGCTTCATGTCCGGTCTTAAAATGGGATCGTCGTCCACACATTGCTTTCCCAACATAGCCATCTGGACAGCAATGCACATGGAACAGATGGGATCAGCTTGTTTATCTATCTTGTCCGATAATTCAATAGCAATACCTTGTTACACAAGCTATTTTCATTTATAAAATGATTTGGATTTGGCTTCTCATATGTTTTAATGCATGCTTCATTTCCATGTATCAGAGAAATAAAGGAAAAGAATTAAACTTAGTCAATTACACTTTTGAGCACAGAGGAGCAGGAGGCTGAAAGAACTGATATTTTTACGAGGCTCGAGTGTGTAGTTGACTTTACCTTGAAAAGGCAGTCATGGGGATACAATTCCATCAAATTAGGATCAATGTGATCTTTCAAGCTGGACATGCTCATGGAGTCTGGGGAGTTCCTCAGAGCCACCGCCATCTGAATATTCAGCAGTATTAGGGTAGATATATTCAAGCAACATCAAGCACAGGCACTGGACTAACTTGGGACAATCGAGACGTGCTTTTAATTTATTGAACAGCATGAGACAAATTAAGAGGCCTTTTTGCAAAAATTATCATAAAAAACTGAATGGTACAGAGATAACGTAAACGAGCAGAAGCCACCAAAAAATGAAGGCGAGAACTTGTATCTCCATGAGTTTATAACTCAATGACTCAAGTATGAATTTGGCCTGCAAAAATCTAAGTGGAACAGTAAAGTAACACAGCACCCTGCATAAATTATTTCTTAGAGCCCCTCCTCTGCTCCCTCTCCCTCAAACCCCAAAATAAAAGGAGCAAACCTACATTTTTAAGTATTCATTGGTTTTCAATATTAATTGCAGGGCAATTTCAATAGCTTATTTCTATCAATGAAAACAATATTGTTACTGTGCTGAAAAAATTATTTATTGAGTCAATCAATCGATGAAAAATCAATTTATCTGGTAAAAATGTCATTCGACCAAGACTTACAATCGATGCCAATGATCGTCTTTCAGCACTTCTAGTCATGGCTTGCTTTCCAGATATCATCTCAAAAAGTACCACGCCAAATGCATAAACATCACTTTTATTCGTTGCCAGGCCATCCCTCAAATATCTAAAAGAAGATTGAAATCATATAGTAACTGAAACAAAGAGTTGCCTGTGACTGTAAGTACTTACTACATTACTTACTCTGGAGCTAGATAACCATATGTTCCAACAACTCTTGTAACTGAATCTTCCCCATCATTGGTTGTCATGACGAGTTTTGCTAAACCAAAGTCTGAAATCTACACTAGTAAAATCGATCAGATGCAGTAACTGAACAAGTAGACTGTGAATAGAAAAATTGAGCCAGAATAACACAAACCTTTGCTCTGAAGCTGCCATCAAGAAGAATATTGCTTGTTTTGATATCTCGATGCACATAATGAGGCTTTGTGTGCTCGTGTATGTACTCTAGGCCTCTAGCAGCATCAAGTGCTATTTGAACCCTCATTATCCACGATAGTGGTGTATGACCTACCCAGATCATGAAGAGATATTCCAACAAAAAATTGAGCAGAACCAGAGTGCATAAATTAGAATCTCATAAAATTAGCCTCTAAAAACATAGAATATCAAAGATTTTCGAGGATGAGAACATATTCAGAAAACCATATGCATAAATTCTCCCCAAAAGACTCTTTATCCCATGTAGAGATGATGCAGGTTGTGGCTCTTGGTAACCAAAGATGGGCTGAGCCATTATTAGAACTAAAGAATAGTTCCCCCACAATTGTCAGACTTAAGCTTGGCCAAGATCAATATAGAAGCTCTCAGATGAGCATACTTGAGATTCTATAGTGAGTGGAAATCAGGAAACATCTTTTAAGAGCTAAAGCATGTCTTTCCTTTCTGAAGTGGAAGCATAACTGAAAACTCACACTCAATTTGCAGCAAGCATAAGACTACTATTTTAGTTTACCATTAAGTCTTTACACTTCCATTTGAGTGGAAAAATGACAATCCGAGCACCCGGAAAGGGTATGTTGCAACCCTTGTGCCCTCTTGAACCATGTAAAGTCTAAGGACTTTAGGATTTTGTTAGCATAAATCTAAGAGTAGTATTTGTTATAGTAGTAGTCAAAGTGAGTTTTATCTAAGTTCAAGAAGAATAATTCTTAACATATTATGTTGCATTGCATTATGACTTGGAGAAAATACCCAGTAGAATTGTTTCGTGATTGAGAACTTTGAAACTATTCACAATAAACAAATTACTCAAGACCAAATCTCTTCAAAAAACATAAGCAGATAATGTGGTTAAGTATATTCTAGTCAGACATAGCAATATGAGCTCACCTCTACTCTGAGGATCATGCAAGTGATTTCTGAGTGCACCCTTTTGAGCATATTCGTATATGAGAAAGAGTTCATCACCACTAGCTGCATAACCAATCAATTCTACCTTTGACAAAATCAAAAAATAAAAATAGTCAAACACTTTAATTCAAAAACATAAGCAGCCACCGCTAAAACTGCAGAACCTAGAGTCAGCAACCCAGCTTTTACTGCTAATTAGCATTACCAAATTTGTATGATGAACTTTGCACAGAACTTTCATCTCCGCCATAAATTCTTTAGTTTTTGTAGCAGTCATCTTTTTGATAGCAACTTCCTGAAATTTCATGCAAATAAAAAAAATTTAGAAAAACTTCTTTGACACCGTGCGCAGCAGCAGTTTGCTCAAGATCCAAAGTTGTGAACCTGGTCCCGGAGGAGGCCATAATACACTGAACCATATGTTCCATGCCCCAAAAGATTAGAATCAGAAAACCCATCTGTTGAAGACAAAATTTCCTCATATGTGAAAACCACAGGTTTCTCCACGTCAAAAACATCAGTCCCTATAACTGCAGGAAACAAGGCAGGTAAAATAGACAAGTTGAGATTATCAAAAACAGGTCACGAATCACCATAAACCATAAATACCACTTGCTAGCTCAGAGAAACATTACAATCATTATTGAAATTGAAACCTATATCAAGCTAAAGCTATTCTATAAGTGCAGAGACATTTTGCTTCTAAAAGTATTTACATACTGATACCTAATCTGTTTTACAATTAGCAAATATTTGTAGTAACTTTGACGCCGACCTGCCTTAATTTTGTAAGCCGGTTCAATATGCCAATTAAACTTGCATAGATAGAGAAGCAAGATGAAGAGAAAATTGCATAGTGATTTGTTAACACCCTCAAGGAAAATCAAAAATAAACTAAACAAGACAAAATACAGTGTTCCTCTCATTAGCAAGCCGCAGATAAATATCAGAAATCTTGCTTTTCCCCTCTCTAAAACATCTACTGGAGCATAACTTCACAATTCATGGAATCATCATTTTGTAGACTTATCGTCTTGTGTTTACAATCATACTGTATTTTCAGAAGCAACTAGATGAATTTTCTTTACTAATATTTACAGGGAAATGAGGCAAAAATGGGCATGAATGGAGGCAGAAGCAGATTACAAGTGAAATTCAAGAAACTAGCACAACTGTGCGTATACTTCAACATTGAAATTCATGGATCCAGGTATCAAGATGAAATTCCACTCCTATTCAGGAAAATGTAAGATTTTCATTTAGTAACTAAATATTTTTCTGGTAAAAGTTTTACCTGTCGTTTGCTATATTTGTTGTTCCAGTAGTTATTAATATAGAAAAGCATGTGATAAACCGACTATTCCTAGTCTTCAAGGCCAGTATTATGTCATTCTGACATAATGTATACAGAATAATAAACTCCAATCATAGTAATCAACATGATACTTAAGAAAAATGATCATCTTTGCCTTATGCACAAGCACATTGTAGTAAGTCTGATGTTCAAACCTGTAGGAATGTTCATCTGGCGGTTGCTAGATTCCCCATTAGGGTGCTTCCGATCCCCAGATTCGCAACATATGGACCTCCCTGAAGTGCAGCAGAAACTTGTGTTTCGGAGAATGTGAAATTTATGAGAAATCTTCCAATCAGAATGTTTTGTTTGACTTCCTCGGGATCCACTGAAACAGCCTGATGACCTCAAGGAAACAAAAAGAAGTACCGCCATGACAATAAGAGCCACACCCACAGCCAGACTTCCAATAATCCACCAATAAGGTACATGAGTCTTGTGATTCACCTGATCCACTGCCAAAAAAATAAAATTATATCCCATGAATTTAAGTATGAGACAACAGAAGCATGCTTTACCAGATAATAAAGATTTCAACAGCTAACATATTCTTACCCATGCATGTATAATAAGAATGAATGTTCTGGCACCCATTTATTAAACTCCAACCATATGTAACTAAAGATTAAGGGAAATGTCAAAAGAAAGAAACTAAGGAATGAAAATGATAATGTGTTCCTAATACCTTCCAGAAAAGGTCACGTCTCCATTTATGAAAATTGATGATAGAGCAGCATGGCACATATCATGTCCATGAGGTGAAGCTTATCATCAAATTAGAAAATGTCAAGTGCATGCAACAAAGAAACCTCCCATACCTACGTAGTTATTATCAGATGGAGCTGGAGAGGGAGTCGGAGATGCGTCATTCTTTATAGGATAAGGCTCACCTGGAACTGAAACACGATAAAAAAATCAAAGTGAAAATTGTAACAAGAATAGAAGGGCCATTCAAGGCATATAAAAAGTATCTCTTACCAAGACTCACTCAAGCAACTCAAAAACTTTTTGAAAACTAACATTGATAACTGCTTATAACATCATCATTATATGAGTAGGTTCTGAATTCTCATCAGTCAAGAATAATGTGATTCTGGGTTTGAGCACCCATGGGCTCCACTAAATGCTGCCCAGAAACCTGCCTTTCTGGATTCAGTATAGGAATCACAGAAACTTAATGGTAGAAATTCCACCGACTAACCACAATTCCTGCTCATAGGCTTATGCAACCCAGAATGGGACAACAAAACTCATCATACATGGTTTATCACAGTTTCACAATAAGGGCCCTTGATGCGTCGTATGCTCATCAATTCCTCATTTCAATTAAAGCAGATTTCCTGATTCTTTCTTTCCTTTTTCTATTGTCATGTGAAATTATCAAAACTTTTCAAGTTTCTCCCAAGAATGTTCCTTTGACAGCACTGGAGCTCCCACATCATAAACTTTTGAACCATGTTGCTGCAACTCCATGCCGTACATATCCACAACCTAACTTTGTTTCTGCTTTTCCATGGAAATTAGCTTTTCACCTAATTTCATCTATGTAGATAACACATCAATCCATGCCCAACGTTTTAAAGTTTACTCTGCCCCAGAAATCTCAATATTTGTATCTTACGAACCTGTACTTTGCATTAAAAACCAACATCCTTAGCGACTAAAAAATATAAATCATTTAACTGTGATCTTAAAAGTCATTCCCATTTTCTATTTGACAACTTTAACTTAAAAAATTCCAAAAAACCAGCTGCGAAGGACAATTCACGAACGAAGATAAACATACAAGTTATCCAGCACCAATATACCTCACCAAATTCTACTCAAAACCAGGAATCATAACAAAAATTGATTACAACCAATTAACAGCACCAAAATCCAGTTTAAAACAACAAAAAAAAAAAAAAAAAAGAAAGAGAAGAATAACTGCAAAACCATACCAGAATTCAGCGGTATATAGTAGAGTGCCCCAACAGTAACATTATCAGGATCAGCTATCCCATTGACAGTCTCAATGCTATCCATGCTAACTCCGAACCTGCTAGCCAAAGACTCCACACTATCTCCATCTCTCATCACATAACTCATCAAGTAATTCCATAGCCCACTTGAGCAACCACACATAAGCCTCAGTGACACCACAGCACCTTTCCTAGCTTCCCTTGTCAAGTTCAAAGGAAAATAAGCCAACCCATCATACGAATCGATCACCAGATCATACACAGACCCATTATTCTTTCTCACAGTAAAAGTTGTATTTGTCAAGTACTTGTTCAATCCTGAAGCACATGAACAGTTCTTTTTTATGAAAATGTCGTCCCTGCCATTGCCTTCAACAGTTATGTCCTCTTGCAATACATCAAACATGCTTTGAATCACTGGAAGGGTCTGCTCTGGAGTGGGCTTGAAGGCCAGAAAAGAGGTGCATAAGCGAGTAGTATCTGTACAGTTGAGCGGAGTTGGATATGCTGCTGCTACTGAGAATAAAATGAAAGCTTCGAAAATGAGCGGCAGTGAAAGAATAATCAAGATTGGTGCTCCTCCACGACCCATTGTTGCAAACAACTCAATCTTTTATGAAGATCACTCAGAAAGATTCAATCTTGATGAATAGTTAGTAAGAAAAAATTGAATCTGTGATGGATATTTAACAAAAAAAATGAACCTTTTATGAATTTCTCAGTCAAGGAGGCCAATAAAAGCAAGCAAAAACAAAAGGATATCCGAGAAAGAAAAAAAACAGTGATATAGTAGGATTTTGTTAGGAATTATGGAGTGAAATTTTACGGGGGGGGGGGGGGGGGGGGGTGAAGGAATGGACCGAGAGAGAGCATTTCTTGCTGTGGACTTGCTCCTTTTTTCCGCTGAAAACAGAGGACAGAGTGATTATACTGACTGGTAACTGTTGTGGACAGTGAAAAGGGAAGAAATCTACTGCCATTTAAGGGAGAGAGTGAGAGAGAACCGGCCACATGTACCTTGGCTGAACTTTATTCTCTTTTGTAATCCACAAGTAACCTTGAGAATGATAAAATATTTCTTTCACTTTATGAAGACTAAGCTGACATTCAAGCAAGAGAATTAAGTATTTGACTTAGACACCATGATCCCACTCAGTGCACTTTGATGATGATGACTAAAGCTGGATTTACTCGAGATAAGTAATGTGCTTCAGTAAAAGTTAAAAGTCAATTTTACTATTTTGATCAAAAAAAGTAACATATATATATATATATATAATACAAGTAATTAATTGGGTGCCCTAAGTGTTGAAATAACATAGTGCATTTTAAGTTAGAATAAAACTATATGTAGAAAGAAATTTTGGGTTTGAATCCAACTATGGATATTTTTCTATTTTAATCTTTTAATTTGTATATTTTGATTTAACATAATTAATTATATTTACTTATTTTTAATATATTAATATAATAAATGATGTTTTTAATCCTTTCTCAAATGTATATACACACACGACTCAGTCACATATCTACACTTTTTGAAATTGATTCACACAGTTCATATTTTTAAACTTTAAAACAATATATAAGTTTTTATCATTTTTTTTCTACTCTTTTACTAACATGAGGAGTAAAGTATATATAGAATTGTGGAATTTTGCCTTTATATATCTATAACTGATAAATGCATTTTATATTCATAAATTTAAAGAAAAGCTACTAAAATGAAAGATATTTCGCTTACAAAATATTTATTATCTTATTTTTTTAAAAATAAATAGTGATAAATTACAATTAAATATCCATGAAAACACAACCTACAACTTTGGAACGGTGAAAAGCATGACAAATATTTGCAAGCTAAAGTTAGGTAGAAAAATCAATACTTTCCAACCAAACCATGTGGAATATAGAGTGAGGACTTGCCCAATTTCTCGGTAATTATTTCGAAAATGATGGTTAAAGAAAAATATTTTTGAAAAAGGAAAGGCCATAATTATTTAAGTGGAAATAAAAAGTAATTTATTTTTATATAAATTTGGTGGAATAATTTATTAAATTGCTTAATGAAGGGTGTCCAAAGGAAAGCCCAATTTGCGAAGACAGGGAAGAGGACAATTGGGGCTGGGTCCCATACTTTTTGGCGCTGCTTCTTTTTTTTTCCCCTCAAGAAATCGCCGATCCTTTGGCGATGAATTGAGGTCAAGAGGTAAATAAGCGTTGACTCCCACTTCAAACAAGAGATAAGTAACCACATTGACACGTAAGGTAGGGGCCGTGTAATACATGTTACATTATTCATTGGGTAATTAGATAATTAAAAAGCATCATTTTTATTATATAATATAATATTTATTAATCATTTACTTTGAGTGACACTTACATAAATTAAATACATTGATATCATGTATAAAATATTTGTTATATATAATTGAGTTGAGCTCAAAGAATTATTTTTCAAATAATTTCAAATTATATGATTTATTTTTCAATTCTATCATTTTTTTAAAAAATTAAATCTCAATTACCCTTCTCGTATATTAAATAATATAGAAAACGATCGTGTAATTTTAAACTTCATGTAAAACGCAATTTTGATGAAACTTAAAAATAATATTATATACATGATGAACTAAATCAATCAAAACCCATACATCTTTTATTTCATTTTATAAAATTAAACTAGCAATTAAATAAGATAAATTATTAGATAGAGAAGGTGAACTTATATCCTTAAATTTATGATATTTGAGACTTTGAGACAAGATCACAAGATTTATGTGGGTTTGGGTTGACTAGGTAGGCCCGCACGTGCACTGTGATACAACTGTAAAAGTAGACTATCCAGGAAAGCAATGGCATACGGACAGCGGACCCAAAAAAAATATAATCTTCCAGTTTTAATTAAACAGTCCATATAAATTCTTCTAAGAATACTACACAAAAAACAACCATCATCGTACTTATTTATTTAATTAAATTATTCGATACCTGTGAGCTTGATAGTTAATCGTTACAAATCAAATTTAAATATTTTTTGTTCGTTGGATGAGATTTGATAATAAGTTCGAGATCGACCTGAATAGTTGAAAATGATAATATATATATATAATCAAGTTATTCGAGTTCAATTCGTATCCGACCCGATTAAAATTCGATTCAATTAATAATCAAATCAAGTTTAAAAATATTTTTTAAAATTCGATAAAAATCCAAATAAATTTAAACAGTAACATATTCGATTCCGCTTTGAAAAAATCACCTCCCTTTATATGAAAATTTCTTCATGTCTCCGGATTAAGATGTGGTGTAGTATCTAAGAAGTGACTATTCTTAAAAGTCACCAAATATCTTTGGACATTTGTTGATGAGACATCTAAATATGTTAAGGTTTTCATTAAATTGAAATTACATGGTCCTGGGGTTGGTTTTGTTGGACATTGATCAGAGTTGGATCACAGTGCTTTTCTTTTTAGTTTTTGTATTTAATTAGTGAATTTTCTAAAGTTGAGTGATATAGGACAAAATATCTCCACATTAATTACATTCTGGAGTTATATTTTTTAATTGAACTTATAAGATCAATGATTTATTTTTTTAAAAAAAGGATGAAAACAAAGTATCAATTGCTATTATTCCACTAGAATTTCTTTATGTAGAAATTTGGGAAATACAAACTACCAAAAATAAATAAATATTATAGGACCAGCTGCCCATATCAACTACATGTGGAATTCTCCAAAATTTAGTTAGTAAATTAGGGAAAATGAGACAATTATTAACATAAGGACAGGCAAATAATTACAAAGAAACGTCACAAAAAGGTTATTATATTAACTGGTCAAATAATGTTTTGAGTGGGGATAATGGGCAGTCTGATGGGACATTAATGACAGTAGTTAAAAGAAAGAATTCTTAGTTCATATCCAGACTGGATTTTATTGTGCAGACAGAAAATGCCAAAACCCAAAGGCACACTCATCTCATTCTATATCATTGTCCTTTGCATGTCCATGGCCCTACTACTACTTGAATCTTGTTTTTGTGCTTGAGATTTTTATTTTTTTTTTCTTTTTTTTTTTTAGTATTTTATTGATGAATATTAAAAAAGCAATTTGGTTGCATCTAATCAATTATAGAGAAAAATATAATTATATTTATTATATAATTAAATATATTTCAAATAAAATAAACATTTTGATGTCACAATTCTTCGGAAGAAGGTTCTTAATATGCTAGGCAGTATTTCCAAAGCAAGGCAAGTTCTCAACCTTTGACGTGATATATTTCAAAAGGTTGGGTTTTGTTACTTTGAATGCACAATATATTAAATGTAATTCAGGTTGAAAAATAAATAAATTCTTAAAGTTCTTTAAACAATTCTTAGCTATTGAAAGCTCTTAAAAGAAGCTCATAAAGTAATATGAGGGATATTTCTGTTGGATAGAGATTGACAAGCACAAAAGTTATATCTTATATCTATTAATTAATTTATGCTCATTGATGAGACGGAGACATAGAGAGAAAAAAGTACTGTTCGCCCCTTGTCGAGGGGATGTACATTCTACTTTTTTTTGGAGCTCTCAGTGATTAAAGGTGTAAATCGACTTCTTTCCTTTCAATTGAGTCTCTCCTCATCTATCGATAGAGTCCTTCTATGTTTATTGATATCATACTTTTGTCATGGTCGGGAGGTTTTTAACTCAATAATCGTGGTATGAAAACCCTCATCCAATTATTAGATCCAAACTTTCCCCATAGTCGTCTATGTCGAAAATGGCTATGGGATTATGGGATAGATAAAGATAGGTTTAAATAGTTCATCAGGTCGAACTATCTACCGTGGAAAAAACAACAAAAGCACCACAAAAAAGGCGGAGATATCACCGGCGGCAGAATCTGCTTCCAATTCACCATCCGGATAGACATGTTATTCGATAATCTATTCGAGTTCGATTATTAAAAGTTGATTTGAGTTTGATTAGTTAATTTAGCAAATTAAATTTTAATATATTTTTTCATTTAATAAAGTTTAAATCTCTACTCGAGCTCGATTAAATTAATAAAAAAATAAAAAATATATATATAAAAAAATAAAACTATTCAAATTCGATTCATGTTTGACTCGATTAAAAGTTGATTTAATTAACAATCAAACCCAACTCAAATACAATTATTAAAACTCAATAAAACGTCAACTAAATTAAACAATAACATATTCAATTTGACTCGATTCATTTACGCCACAAATATAATGTAAATATTACCCAATAACCATAAGGATTAAGAACCTATATAAAATTTAAAATGGGGTTAATTTCATTTTTCCCCTTGAACTAATATGCATTTGGACATTGCCGCTTTCATTTTTTAATTGCATCAGTCTGCCCCCCTCCAAGTGTCCAATATGCTTTAATTAAATCATTTTTTCCTTAAAAATAACAAGTGATGTACCTACTTTGTACCCACCATTAGCCTCACTCTACCCCTACCACCAATAACCCACCAGCTCATCCCCTTCTGTAACCAACTGTACAATAATTAAAACAGTTAGAAAATATCTGGAGAAAAAACATTGAGTTGTGAAGTAATATTTTCAATTTTTTTCTTTTTTTCCTTCTCTCTTTTTCTTTTTCATTTTTTTTTGTGTGTTTTGGTCTTTATACTTTATACAAGGGAAAATTTTGGTAACTCAATTGTTGTTGAATAAATGAAAGGGACAAAATTATGCAGTAGAACGAGGAAGGAGGTAGTTCCAATAATGTTAACTATAATAATTTTTTTTAATAGACCAAGTTATGGTTCGAATCTTACCCTTCTTTTTTTCCCCATATATCAGGATTTGAATTTTTTATTTAAAAAAAAAAATCTCTAAAATTACATATAGAAAAAAACCCTAGTATACATTAGTATAACAAGCCATATAGAGAGAAGAGGAACTTTTGTTCCGAGTTTTTGGATAATATTGAACTCTCAATATTTTTAAGATAGCTTTTTGAAAGAACTATGTTTGCTTAACATCGACAAAGGGACATGTTATTGATACTACTGATAAATTTACTTCTTGAAATGAAACGATCGATCTTTCTTATATGTCCATTCACACAAACAAGAATTTGTCGATCATTACAAACAAAAAAATGTTCAATTACACCAAAAGAAGTGTGCATGAGCAGACAAGATCCCTCAATTCATCCTCTCCTAAACGATCAACCTTATCATTGTTCATCGTAGAATTGGAAATTTTTAACATTGTGAAGGAGTAGTAGTAAAAAATCCCAAAATGGGCTTACACGCGAAACTTATTTGGGCCGCTTTAAAGAAGAGCAAGTCTTAATTAATTAAAAGTTTAGGCCCAAATTCTTGGGCCTAAGCCCATCAGGAAAATAAAAAATTAAAGTGCTTCAATAGGAATTTAGATACAGGTATACATGCTTTTGGCATCTAATAATTGCATTTATTGTGAGTAATTTAGTTGGATACTCTCATAATTTTCAGATAATCTTTATTTACCGATAAAAAAAAACCCAAAACTATAAATGAAAAAAAATGTAGGTTCATTGCAATTTGAATGGAACCATTCTCATTAATAATGAAATGTTAATTCAGCCCATTTGACGATTTGGGCTTGGACGATTTTATTATGCGTGTATACTCATCTCCCAACTCATAATTCTTGTTTTTTTTTTTTCAAAAAGAAAAAAGAAAAAAGAAAAGAACTTAGAAGAAAGAAATATAAAAAAAAAAAAATTCTTTTATATCTTCACAAAAAAAGCCAAAGTATGTTTAGTCTTTTCTAGTAATGTGAAAAGCTACTAAAGTTCATTTAAATATTATTTACCACAAACACAACGACAAAGTTGATACTTGTCGCGATTTGATCCTCAACATTGTGACAAGTGGTTGAATTATGCTTTTATCAACCACCAAGAAAATAAAAATTCTCGATTTCATATTTAGGATCATAATAAAGAAAAAAGCGACTTAGTTTTAATTTTCTAAATATAGAAACATTATTCAAAACCAAAATTCAGCTAAGGTTTGGAAAGTGAAAATAGAACCATACATGTGATATAAGTATAATTAATTCATTAATAACTTCCCGATATTATTAAAAAGTATTTCCTATGTAACAAAAAGCTTCCTATTGAGAAGTTCACATTTGGGCTAACAATGGCATGGCCCAATACCACCATTAGAGAAAAAAATAATACATATATGTCAAAATAAAAAAGGAACATAAATATTTACACGTACGCATATTTCCTTTAATTGAAAATTTCCATACCACCCATTTTAATTCTACCTAAATCAGAGTGAATTTGTGAGCTATTAGACTTAATAACGATTAAATACTACAAATCAAAATTTGATTTATTAAAATTTTTAATAATTCAGGATCAGGCTCGCCTCAAATCAAAATTTGATGTAAAAATCTGTTAGACCCATTTTATGATTTAAAAATATTTAAAATTATATTTTTTTAAAAATAATATTACTAAAATTTTCTAAAAAACTTATTTTTCTAAAAATATATCATATAAATATATATAATTAAAAAAAAATGTAAGTTGAATCTAAGCCAAATCAAATTTGAAAATTAAAAATATCATAACACAGACCATTTATGTTGTTGAAACCTGAATAAATAAATTTAAAATAAATACGAGTTTTAATCCCCTATTATCATTTTAATTATCATCTTAAAAAATAATGATATAAAGTAAGATACAAACCTCTAATCAGTCAACAATTCACAAACGTGTATCATCTAACAAACCCTTTTAACCATACTCCTTTTTATGATTAGACAATGTGTGCAGCAATAAAGAGGGCGTGACAGCGTTATTCAAACATAATGATAACTAAATAAGTGAAGCAAACGAAAGATAATTTGGAATCTTGGTGGTTAGAAACGCAGAAAAGTTGAAAAGAAAAAAAGGAAAAACGCAAACCAAAGAAAGTCGCGTGTCTGTAATCATTGTTGTGAATGCACTTTTGCGAGTAGTTTCTTAGCAAAGTATTGTCGTCAAGAGAAATCAATTAAGCTTCACATTCTCGAATCATTTGTAGAAATTTGTTTTCCTATTTTTTAGTTTTCACTAAAAAAAAAAATGAGACAACTTATATATATATAAATTTTCGTGGAACACTTTTAAATTTTTAATAAATTAATTTTAAAATTAACAATTATTTATGTCACGACAAGTCGTTAAAGCATTAAGATTACGGCAAGACAAATCGTTTATCATTATAATAAATATTAAGTGGAAGTGCACTGATGTATGCAGGTGAGGCATCCTAACATACCGGTAGACTTGAACCTTGTTCCTATATGACCTGATTAATTTGATTAGGTACTCGCCATCTATTTTCATTATTTAAATTTTTAACAATATGAAAAATAATTGTTCAATTTTTTGACATGAAAAAATAAAAACCTCTACCCTCCCTCTCTATCTATCCAATGGATGGAAGGATAGAGACCTTTGGTGTTACTTCCAATAAAAAATTGGGCCCTTACAATCACTAGCCAATAAGTTTTTATCTCATGCATTTTTTCATTCATGGTTGGTTCAATATTCGTCTCCTAAATGTAGAGGAATCAAACGTTTAAGTCAGAATCAGATCAGACAAATAGCCAAATATTGTAATATGTCAAAATAAATGACTTATATTATGAGACTTGGGCCTTATGAGCTATATGCGTATTTTGGGACTCGTTGGCTTATTTGACTTATTCACTAAAATTTATTATTTCTATGTTTGATCAAATTATGTCTTTTATAAAATTTGTAAAAACTATTATTAAATCTATAACTTTTCCTTTAATAGTATTTTTATTACATTCACAAAGTTTTAAAGTTAGTATTTCTCTATTGTGAAGCAAAATACTAAAAATATTATAGTTTCACTAATTTTATTTTTTCTTTACGTTTTGCTTCATTGAAACTTAAAGTCATAAAAAAAGTGTAAATGAATTCCAAATGAAGGGCCGGAGAAGGAAAGAAAGTGTCCTTAATAAAGGGCACTGGCCGCACATATTACTTGACATTCAATTTAAGGGCTTTTAATAAATAAAAACCTATGAGGAGGAACCTCTTGCTTTTGCAAGAAAGTCCATCCAACTAGCTTTGAGTCATAATTGGTAGGAATGTAGGGAACTTGATCTTTTTTATGTTAATGGGTAGGAATGTAGGTAACTTGATCTTAGTATTTTTTTTTTTTTAAAAAAAATATACTCTCTATTTTAAAAAAAGTCAGTATATATTGACTAGATATACAATTTTATATGAAATTAAAAAAAAAAATACTTCAAGCTTTTTTGGTGTTATTTTCGGCATTTTGAGAAAATTATACAAGAATAACATATTTTGGGTAATAGAATTGGAGGAAGTGTGGAGAACAATAATGCGTTTGGATATTTTGCTGAGAAAAAATAATATATATTTTTTAAAAAATATTTTCAATTAGAGATATATTATCAATATTATTTGTTGTGGTTAGTGGACCCATTTTCAACCGTATATGTTTTTGTCAATATTATTTCGTTGAAATTAGTGAGAGTATAATATAATATATTAGTTATTTAATCGATATAATGATCAATAAGTATTTTGAAAGAATAAAAATATATTTATCTAAAACTTGAATTTCAAATATATTTTTTTATTTCGGATAAAGGAAAATATTTTCAAAAAATAACACTAAAAAAGGCCTGAATTTTTTTCTCAGTTGGAGGGTTAATTATTTTCTAGGGACCTTGAAAGGGGAACTCAATCCCATGACTAGATTAATTCCTCCACGTTTTTCAAAGGAAATTGGACCCCATAAAATCCATCCATCTCTTTCATTTCAAGATTTTCTCCATCTTATTTATTAGTATTGATGGAATTCTACTTATTATAATCATAATTTAATTACTTTGTCATAAAGAGGCATGGATCATTCTCATTAATTGAGCTTATACTTTTCTTTGTTTTATTCTTATCTTTATCAATAAATATTGCATTATGAAGTAAGCCTGTTGGATCATCATCAAGACTAATTAATTTAAAAGTAGGCAAGTATGATTTTTGTTTGGGGTTAGGTGGTTAATTATTTTTAATTAAGTACATGAGTCATAATCAAGTCTACCAACCCTAGTCGAAACTTTGAGAATTAAGTGGTCCAGCCACACGTGTTTTACTTACAAGTATCAACTTTCAACAAGTATAGTAGAATCAAAACTTTAAAAGGGAATAATTTTGGGAGAAATTAAGTGACCATTGATAGTCTCTATTTGAAAAGATTAACCATTTAAAGATTGATAATTTAATGAAAAAGCAATTTTATAATTATCTAACTAGATATAATATTATCCAATTATATATATATATATATATATGTATCATTTGCGATAAATCACTGTACCCAAATTTAGGTTAGAATGATTGCGAGTTTGAGGTGATATGAAATACTAAAACATGTTGGACTTATTACGATGGTTCCAACTAAAATCTTCTGATGCTTAAGTTAGATCGTAATGAACTTGTAAGAGAAGTGAGTTTATGTTATGAGAACTATACACTTGGGTATTTGTATTGGTTGGTCCATATAGGTTGAGTATTCAACTATTCAAATTTCATCGACTCTCGCATCTCATCGCAACAATCGAATCATTTTGGGTCGACCCAATCCTGAGTTGGAGTTGGATCAAATCTATGCAAAAAGACCTTGATCCCAGACATTTTAAATATTTTAGCACCTTTCGTAACGGTGATTTCAATATTTTATACATCAATAATTATATATATATATATATATGTTCTATATGTCAACTATATAAAATTTTCCTCAAAATTTTATGAAGCTTTACATTTAAATTCTCATCTAAAAATTTTATACCAATATAGATAATTAGTTAGAAATAAACTAGGAGTTAAAAAGAGAAATGGTTATTAAGAGTTAGGTCGGTATTTAATATTATAGTTATTCATCGTACTAGAAGCTTTCTCTCTAGAAGGTTGAGAAAAATTCAGGAAGTGATGATTAATTATCTTAACACCAGTTCCTATGAGAAAAGATGTAGTCATTATCCAAATAAACTAATCTGACTTTCTTAAACCCTAATCATGTGTGAGATCAAATAAATAATCCTTTCGAGATTGAAAGTAAGGGACACACACACACACACACACACACATATATATATATATATATATTTATAAGATTAAAAATAGAACTCGTGTAGATACATTCTATGATCATATATAATTAAGGAACACATGAAGAGGGCATTGTGTAGATACATTCTATGCAAGATTTCTTTATGTTTAAAATAACACATTTTTTTTTTTCCAAATCCTTTCTAAGTAATTAGGTTAAAACAAAGGCATCCATTTGTTAGCAAAATAATAGTAATAAAAAGAATGGTAAATTATAAAAATTATCATTAAGGTTTGATTATTTATAAAAAAAAATCACTTAAATTTGTAAATTACAATTGCTTTTTTTATATTTATTTCTATTTTACAAATTGCATCTATTGAATGAGGTATTGGTAAAATAAAAATAAATCTTAAAAGATATATATAATAAGGGGGCATTTGTAATTTTTAAAGAAAATTAAATTTTTATGTAATTTAAACTAAAATTTAAAATAATTTTTATAATTTATCCTATAAAAAAGATAGATAGAAGGTAATTGTGTCCATGCACCACTTTTTTCATCTTTAAAGGATAGTGATGGAGGCAATCAGTGAACCAAAGAAATAAATCATGAAAAAGGGAAGGAAAGCATAAAACTTTTGGTTGATGAACACACACTCACACAAAGGTGAAGCTTGAGCATTTTACCAAAGTGGGTCTAGATTCCTCAACACAAAGTATAGATCCAAATGGGGGGTCCTACCCATTGAGCAAAGTGATAGGAGAACATTTCTTTTTATTCTATGTAGTTCAAGATATAGGGCTATAATTTGTTTTGCTTGGTGGGAGATAAACTCCTCGTTTTTTCTTTTTCTTTTTCTTTTTCTTTTTTCTTTTTATATATAGATGTTGAAAACGTGGAATAAATCCATTCTACAATTGGAACAGCAGCCTCTGTCACCAAGCATGCAATGTTCCTCCTCCCCAACCAACTTTCAAAAATTTTCATTGTCATGAAAAACACACACACACACACCTCACTTCTTAGGATCCAATTCCAGTGAAATCCACATCAAAGCCAACACTAATGTGTGTGGCATATGGACACATGCACAAACTCGTTAACATTTAGCTGATGTTTATCGTAATAATTTAATTTAATTTTTAGGTCATTATCTGTGTTTAATTTGAATATTTCATAATGAGAAATATTTACGGTAAGATGTAATAGAACTATCAAATTGCTCGCGCATTTTTTACTTTTTTTTTAGTAAAAAATTTCTTTAGAAAAATTTACGATATATAGTATGCGTTCATTTGATCTACACGTTGAACATAAAAGGTATAGAACTGTGTAGAAGGATAGGGTTTGACATGGAAAACACAGGTTTAATAGTAGGGTATGATGATTGAATGAATTTAGCAAGGCCAATAGGTAGGGTTGTTTGGGTTCAAGTTGGAATAGATTCATTTTTCCTCTTTAGTGTGACATGCCAAGCTACCCACTATGGGGTTCTTTTTTTATGAAATTGACATGCATTATTAGCATCACTTTGAGCTATGATTGATTATAGGGCTAAACTTGTGACTTTGAATGAAAAAGTTAATGCACGTTCAAATCGTTCGGATTCGAACCCTCCTCATTTTTATTTAATTAAAAAATATTTTTAAAATAAATAAGTTAATAAGTGAAATTTAAACGAGTGTTAGGATCAAACTTAATTCATTACTTATAGATGAGATTATTATTGTCACTTTACTTTTTCAATTATTGAAACACCACTTTTTGTTTGGTGAAGCAAATGTTTGTCAATGTCAACTCTTTTCAAATATTAGGAATCATCATCCTAAAGGGTTTCTTATTTGTTCTCTCTAAGTGAAAACGAGTTAAGATATTAACGTCATAATTCATAAAATTATCAAATTAAGTAATTACAAAATGATCTATTAATACATAATTTTAACGATACATAATACATTATAACATGTCAATTCATAAGAGTACCTTAAAATCATCAGTTAGTACAAAATTAAACAAACATATACATTATAATCACCATTATCAAGATGAATTATGAATTATGTATTATGATCACTTATTACACATATGCATATATACATATATATGTATATTTATGGCCCACCATAATTTATAATGAGACTAGCGACTTTAATTATTTGTCTAGTGCGGTATGTCTAATTTCCCATGAAACTATTCCACAACCATCCAAAATTGCTAGACCCAAAGTCGCACCATTGAGCCGTACGACTTTCGCTACCTCCCAGCTCCCAAGTTGCTCTTTTGATTTGACACCGTATCACGAGTTGCCTCCTCTTCTTACCCCACAGATTTCAGCAATTTATCGCCGTCGGATTCATCTTTAACGGCGGGATTCGCTCAGACAAATTATTATTGCTTGGGATTGTAAAGTACCGGACGCAATGGTTGACGTGACGCACAGATGCGAACTGTCGCGATTTAGGCCAGCGAGTGCGCGCGTGTACAGGCATAGTAATATCTTCAAAAATATTTCGTTAACTCTTAAAATTTATAATTCGATAATATTAGAATAATTTAGAAAAAAAATGATATAATCTCTTTTAAATTATAAAATTTATCAATATAAAATACTTAATTTTTATTATAAAAAAATAAATTTATGTATGAAGATTAACAATAAAAATTATATAATTTTATTATATTACAAAAATAGAAAATAAATTAGAATAATAAAACTTTATTAAAATAAAAAAATAAAAAAATAAATCGCTTTCTTAATAAAAAATCGAGAAACTTTTTCACATTAATATTTATGAAACATATATATACAAAATTTTCAGTATCCTCTTAAAATATCGAGTTTTATTCAAATTATTATTAAAAAATTAAGAGAACTATGTTATTATGATAACAAGTAATATTTCTTTCTAAAAAGAGTCTTCCCAATAAAAAAAAAAGCTGAAAATAACAAAAATAACAAAGATAACAAAGATGGGTGTAGTTATTGACCATTTATTTTATTTGTTGCGTGGTATATATAAAATATCTCTTTCTTCACAAATAACATTGTTTATCCGTTTTAAAAATTATTCTTATATTTTTTTAAATATTTTTAAGAAGAACTTTTATTTTCAAACGTAATAATTTTTCCTACTCTCATTTAAATAGTGATATGAACCACTATTTTTAATAATAATATAAAAATATAATTATTTTTTTCAAATCACAACTAAAAATTCATGTTAAATCAAAGTGGATATATACATAAAAAAAAGGACAAAAAGAGATTTACTGGGCAAATAATTTATAAAATACTAAATATTTTTAAGAATATAGTCTTTAAAACTAATAATATTAGTTGTGTCAAGTAATTTAACATTAGGTACTTTAGCAACTAAATTGTGGTTTTGGTAAAACAAAAGTCTTGTCTGAGGACACGTGAATCATTCAAAGAAGTATCTCCACTTGATGAAATAAATTAGTACAAGATCAGTGAAATTTCAAATGAAAATAAAATAAGTTGACAAAAATAATTCTTCATTTAATTTGAAAAACATCCCCAAAAAATTCATATGAATATTATTTAATTATTATTAGCGTCGGTGACGACTGCACCATGACATCAGTACTTTTATAATTGAATTATTAATCAAATTAATTTTGCTGTTGACTAATAATTCAATCGATTGGATCAATTCAACTGTCAGTCTGATCAATTTAATAAAATTTAATTATATTTTTTATTATATTAAATAAAATAATAATGTAATATATAAATTGTTATGTACTAAATTTTAAAAATAAAAAAGATACATAACCATCTAAAAAACATATCTAATAAAATTCAAAATTCA
This sequence comes from Paulownia fortunei, assembly GCA_019321725.1. Taxonomy (NCBI): domain Eukaryota; kingdom Viridiplantae; phylum Streptophyta; class Magnoliopsida; order Lamiales; family Paulowniaceae; genus Paulownia; species Paulownia fortunei. The sequence goes on along the minus strand of CM033118.1, from coordinate 1,038,077 downwards.
AAATTCAAATAAACTTATACATATAACCAAATATCAACTTTAAATATTTTAAATTAAAAAATTAAAAAATTGGTTTTGACCCTTTTTAGTCGATTCTTGATCAGTTTATGGTCGATTTAATTTATTCAATCTACTTTTTATTTTTTTGTAGCCAATCAAATAATATTGATCATCAATTTCAGATCGAATCAATTATTTTAATTCAATTATAAAAATTATAATTAAAATATTACGCTTGATAAATAATATAAATAACACATATTTTATATGAAATAAATCACTTTTTATCATCCAACTATACTATTAATAATACACAAGGTGTGGAATGATATTAACGGTAATTGATAGCGCCGACTTGGGGGGAGGCGTTAAAGGTCGAGCATGTTGGGTGGCCGGAGGCCAAAAGCGCAAACACGAGAACCCCACCCCCAACCCACGCGCAGATTGTGATTCACTGATTCGCTTGGGACGGGCCCACTTGAACGAAGAATAGTATTTTGAAACGTGGCAAGCCGAGCAGTCTGTGCGGGTGGCGTCTCTGAGTATCCATCCAAGCTGCAGCGGCCCAGCCGACCTCACATGCAACGAGGTTCGCTTACGCCATCCTGAAATACTCCATTAATTAAGAAATTAAATTTAGTTTTTTCACTTATTTAATTTTCTGTAATGTGAATAAGATTTTTACTAGAATTTCATGGGCCAGTTTTTGTTTTTTTTTTTTAAAAAAAAGTGGCCAATTTTTTTTAATCGAGCTAATAAATTGTTAGTATTGTTCTATAGTTCATTATTAATCACGTTTTCGTAAAATGTGTCGCCAAAATTTTCTATTTCCTAACCATTTAGTTTTTTTATGGAGATTTTTTATGGAAATTCAAAATTTATTTTGAAGAATTCTACTTAATACATGCGTAGATAATACTTTTATTTTTTTGAAGGATGGATTTAGAAAATGAAAATGAAGACTGGACAAGTTTTACTTTAAAAAAATAATAATAATAAATAAAGATATATTTTTATTTTTTAGAGGGGTGAAATTTTAAAATTCAATAATTTTATACATGAAATGACTAATTTAAATTTTTTTGTAGTCTCCATCCTTGCTTCTTTTCGAAAATAACAAAAAAAAAAAAGAAGAAATGATTTGCTTATTAGATTTAGGTCAAAGGTCAAGTGAGTCTGTACATATCTATTTTAAATTTAAAATTTGACAGTATTTTTCAAATCAATTATTTGATTGAAATTCCAATAAAAATAAACAATATCATCAAAAGTGAATTGAAATATTCAAAATTTAATACCAAAATATACTTTATTTGATACAAGAATTAATTTTCCCACGATTCTTGAGTATTTGATTGAAATTCCAACAAAGATGAACAATATCATCCAAAAGTGAATTGAAATATTCAGAATTTAATACCAAATTATACTTCGTTTGACACAAAAGAATTAAATTTCCCACAATTTTTGTAAAGAAAAGGCTATATGTCACTAGTTAGCTCTTCTTTTTTTATTCACCTTTCCCTTCAATTGAATTAAATCATCCCAAATGAATTAAATGGAATACCACTTATTGAAATTAAGAAAAATAAAAAAATAGAAACTAAAGAGTAATATATAGCATTACTCTTTTTATAAAACAAAAATAGCAATATTTCTAAGTTTGATAATGGAAGTAGCGAACCTGTCACATTCCACAAACGATAATGCAATATGAATTGAAAGTCTTTTTCTTGATGCTCTTATAGAGTGTGAAACTTGAATTTGGTCCTTACAAGAAAATTGATATGACTTGATAGGTTGTATTACTTTCAAGTTTCAAACCGCCAAAGTTCTCGATCAAATGTAATTGTATCATCTGTATTGAATATATATTTAATCTTATATTTTATTCATACTTATATATATATATATGTATGTATAAATATATACGAAAGTAAATGATAAATGATAAGATATATACTCAATAAATATCATCAGATATAGCATCTATAAAATCAATAATATTAAAAAAAAAAAGTGGAATTTGACATTATACTAGTCCAATTGAAGGAAGGTATACATTATATTTGATTGGGATACAAACACACACATCAATTTCAGTGAACACATTAAATTTTAAAATCTTTGACTGAATTATAATTCTGACATCCACACGTGGAAAAAAAAAACCATTCTTGATTTTTATCTTGCTAGAATTCCGACGGGCAATTTCTTGACTTTCTTATTGTAATCTGACTATGGGGCTTGATTTTTTCAAGGGGATGATCAAATAAGGAAAACAATTTTGAAGTTGCTAATACATGTCTTAGGCAGAGTTTAGGGTGCAAGTCAAGTTGCTTGACTTTAAGGGAACAATAAAACCTACTAATTGGACTAATAATAGTTCAATTTGTAGGTTGGTCTCAACACATTGTAATGCTTGATATAATTATAGTAATAAAAGAGCCTTGAATTTTTTTGTCAAGAAAAACTGTAGAAGTCATGAAATGCCCTGATGAACCCGGCGCTCTCGTTGATGGAAAATTTGAACCTTAGGACAATTTCATTTTATTACTAAATACAATCAAATATGATCAATGCCGCGTAGTTGCTTGTGCTACAAAAATATAACATATACGAAAAATTTGAGTATTGATATGAGATCAATTGGGACGAACTTGGAATCTATGAACATAGTCGAATCTTATTACAACATTAAGCGAAAACTAAAACAAAATACTTCTAAGGTGTTTCTTTTTTGTTCTTATGACAACTAATAATTTCTTTATTTATTTGTGAAATGATGGTAGTGTAGTGATCCTGGTTTTAGCATGCACGCCCAGCATGGAAAGGTCAAAAAAGAACTTGAGTTCTTCGACATCACGTTGGATTAAATGATGGTTCTGCTGTTTGACTTGTGACTCTTACCCAAGGTCGTGTCCACTTCATATCTTTGCTCTAGCCGCATTGGAGATATGGCTAATGGGCTGTGGACGGCCAGCCAAGCAGCAAAGCGAGTAGCAGACAAGATCATGGGATCTGCATGTTTTTATTGCACTGCCCTGCAAATATATAAGGATCGTGCAAATCCTCTGGTATTTATCCCCCCCCCCCCCCCCACAACACACACGCACAAAGCCCACATCAATATATTTCGCTTCAGTATGAATATATTTTGTACAATGACATATTAAATACCTAGCAGTGCAACTTCATGTCTGTACGTCTTGGAGTCCCTGCTGATTTCATTTGGAGTCCAACTTGAGTTTAGTGCAAAGTTTGTCAACCTTTTAAGTGTTAATAATCTTGATTTTACAGGAGATTAATTAAAGGGCTTTTCATGGTTAGGAGTTGGTCACCACAAGAGCACTACTATTTTTTAATCTTTTCTTGATTGACTTTAAGGGGCTATCAAATTACGTAAAGGGGAGATGTTTCTCGGGCAGTGTGCTAAATTCTTTGAGGGCTTGAGGCCTACATAGTTTTTGTGTCACTGTTTCATTTGATGTGGTGTTTTTGTTTTGATTTTTTCCTGATGAGACGAAGAGAAAGGTCAGCACGCTTTGCTTCCTGAACCAAAAAACAACATATATTTCTGTGGGGGAGTGTGGTTGGTTGCGTGCATATTGTTCTAATCCTTTTCCTGTTTCCAGGGTACTTTTGAGTGTGAAGAATCTTTCTGGTTTTATACTCTTGTTTTCTCTCTTTCCTTGCTACCTTGCATTCATTCAAACTATTTCTTGTTTATTCCTTTGTTCATAATAATATATCAAAGGGCATTAAAGGATTAAACAAAGCAATTGGACAGACAAGAGAGTGTGTGTATTTATGAGAGAGAGGTGAAGAGACAAAGACAACCCAGACTCACTCTCAGCGTGCCAAAATATTAAGCCAGAAAAGCAAGATTGCAATCCAGAAGCTATAAATAGCTCTCTCTTTTTCTCTTCGGCGCTTTTATTTGGTTTCTTAGGGGTTTCTTTTTGAGGTTTTTGTATTTGTGTCTCAAAAGCTTCAGTCTTGAGGGCACAGTGTTTGGCAATATTGTGTCTAGACATCAGGAGTTGGCGATAAACTTAGAAATCCTTGTGTAGCTCTTCATTTGTAGAGGATTGTTGTTTAAAAGTTTTTCTTGGTTCTCCAGTTGTGAAGTTTTTGTTTTGGAAGCTGTGTGAAAATGTGGGCTTTCGTAAGTCTAAGCTTTGGTTAAGCATTTCAAGGTAAGATCTTTGTAGCTACAAATCAACTTCTTCTTTTTTGACACCTGCAACCCTTTATGTTATACTAGTTTAACTTCAATCTTTGCAGCTGCAGTTTCTTGCTAACACGTGCTTTTCTTGATATATTTTTGCTTCTGTTTGCAGCAACAACATTCTACTTTGGTGCTTATTTCCGAGCTGAAACTTGGAACACATTTCTAGTTTTTAAAATTACTAGATCATTATATCTTGGAAAAGAAATGGAGGATACTCAAGAAAAGATGATGGGTGTCGTCAGTTTATGGATTTGATTCCAAAAGAGAGGGAATGGCTTGTTAAAAGGGCAGAAGAAACAAGCCATGGGCTTTCAGAAGAGAAAAAGCTTGAGTTGAGGCTTGGTCCACCAGGTGGAGACTGGACCATCAAAGACAACAACAGTTCCCAAAACACCTCAAGGGGGAGAGATCATGAATCTCTCCATCCTTTTGGTTACTTTTCAAATAACCCTTGTGCTCAAAATCCTGTCTTGAATTCTCCATGGCAACAGCAAACAAAGGCTCATTTTCTTCATCTTCAATCGACTCATTCACAGGCACAACCGGGGCTTCCTGTCCTGAAGGAATCATCACAGCCCTGTAGCAACAGAGTAGCAGCGGACTTGAAAAATTCAGAGAAAAAGGCATTTTCACCAGCTCCTGCAAATACAGCTGTGCCCAACAGCAGCAGTGCTCAGAAAAGGTGCCTCAGCTTTATTTCTTGCCTCTTTTACTATTTTTTTCTCCTTTTGGACAAAGGATATTCACTGTTTTACTCAACATTGTTACAGGTTGTGGTCCATGCATCTGGTTTTCGTACTTTATTGTCTGTTGTACAACGTATTTGCTTCTGTGCTTTCTTTATTTTTCGGTTCTTCATATCAGTTTTATGAAAAAATCAGCTTTTCTAATTGCCCTCTATTGTTCATTGCTTGTGACTTGAATTTTCTTTCTTTTCTTTTTGATTTCTTATCTTTTTTTTTTTCATATTCTTATGGATTATACGAAAGCTCGTGTGACTTGGTAATTCAGTTAGTATATAATAGCTACTTGTCAAGGAGCCCCAATTTTCTGCATGCCTATAATTTTGGCACCCTGATTTACTTGGAAGTAGGCTTTTTGTATGCGTGTGTAATAATATTAGTTTAAATTTGATGCTGTAATTAGTGCTTTTGAGTTTCTTCTGTTACTTTTATTAGACAAAGATGAAGCCTATTACGAACTTTTTAAACTAACATAATTATGTGTACCCCATAAATGCTATAAACAATAGGACTGCTCCTGCTTCAGTGGTGGGATGGCCACCCATTCGATCATTTAGAAAGAATCTTGCAAGTGGCAGTTCTTCTAAATTAGCCTCCGAGTCTACAGATGCGGTCCCAAAAAAAGTTTCAAATCAAAAACCTATAGAAAATTGCCCAAAAACTCTGTTTGTGAAGATCAACATGGATGGTATTCCCATTGGAAGAAAGGTGGATCTTAAAGCATATGACAGTTATGAAAAGCTCTCATACGCTGTCGATGAACTCTTCAGAGGCCTTCTTGCAGGTTAGCCATATCCAGTTTTGAGCATCATACTGCTGATTTCAGTATAATATAATTGCCATATTTGGCTGAGTTGATGAGACTACTAAGTGCCCTTGATACCATAAGTATGTTTTAGACAGATGATATCGTATAATCGATTGGTATGTATTTGTGGATGTGGGCTGAATTTGCAATTTACGTGTGCTTAAAATTCTGCTTTGACTCCCATCCGCCTGTGAATAAAATGACTGATCTTGCCGTTTTGTTTTTTGATCATCTTTGTAGCTCAAAGTGATTCTTCTGCTGGTGGAATCAAAGACGAGGGAGGGAAAGTGATTCGAGGTTTACTAGATGGAAATACGGAATACACCTTTGTGTATGAAGATAATGAAGGGGACAGGATGCTTGTTGGGGATGTCCCTTGGCAGTAAGCATCTTACCTCCATGGATCTTATGCCATTTGTACTTTTTTGACAATTTATATTCTGCTTGATTTCTGCACCTAAAATTCCTTGCCTCAGTTGAATATTTGCCGCCCAATTGCTGCAGTGATTTAATCTTAAATAGTATGCTATCGTCGTGATGCAATGACTTGTGAAAATGAATAAAGCAAGCACTTTGAAGTCGTTCATTATCATCATAAAATTGATCAGCATATTTCATAATCAAACTTTTGCAAAATCCGACCACTTATCTTTCCAAATGTCCTAATTTTTGCAGCATGTTTGTCTCAACCGTTAAGAGGCTGCGCGTGTTGAAAAGCTCTGAACTCCCTACATTGTCTCGTAAGTTCTGCTCTCACTAACTTCATTCTGCTCGGAAAAAGAAAAAAAGTTGTTCTCAGTTTTAACTGATGCAGCTTCGGATGATTTTTCTTTGCAGGTGGAAGTAAACAGGGGAAGCAGCTCTCTCTCGATGCTTCACTTAAATAAATCCAAGACATCTTCGTTAAATAGCCTATGATGATGACAATGGTTTCAGGGGACTATTTTGTGTCTATTATTGACTCTTGGGCACTAATATAAGTGTCTTTAAGACAAAAGGAGAAGGGTTTTCTGTAGTTTGCTCGAACTCCCTGCTTGTATTCAGGGGAACCGAGAGTACGACTAAACTTGTTATGTTCTTGAAATTTAGGCCTTCTGGGGGTCCTGTAGAAAGGGAAACTTGAAGTTGCATGTAAAATTACTTGTTCAGATCAAACTGCAAATTAAAGGGATTTTATATATCCCTGCTGTTTTCTTGAATCTTGATCTTAAAGTGTTCTCTGTGGCACAAATGTGCTGAAATTTTTTGCAGTAGTTATGAAAGTTGCAGCACAAAATCTTGGTTAACAGTATGTGAAGCTTGCAATCATTCTTGCTGCAGTGGTTACTCAACTCGAGTATGTTGGTGTGCAATTAGTCAAGAAATTGGACTTCACAGTGAAAGAATACTTGCATTCAGCTTTTATTTTTTTAGTGAATTGATCGTATACATCATAAATATTAATAATTAAAAGTTAATTAGTAATTCATAATTTATTTTTAATAATTTATCATGAACTATTAGTAAAGCGGACAAATATGTAATAAAATGGGATTCGGACCCATGATTTCTAGAGTTTTGGGGCCTCGTTTTTACAACTTGGATAAAATTTTTATAGACATTCAACTTTGACTTCAGCAGTAAGATAAAATTTCATAAGAAGAATTATACTTCTAATTATAATTAAATTCTTGGACCCAAACTGATTCCATCATAGCATTTATTTTTATTTAAAAAGTTTAATATGTAATTGTGAAATAATAACTAAAAAAATGTGACCAATTGGGTCAACATTAGGTGGCCTAAATGTACATGAGGGAGGCTCTGATTGGGCAGTAGACCAGTACATCTCCTCCTTAGAACTACCCCATTGCACAAAGATTGCTGGACAGAAAATTTTGCATTGTCGTCTGATGGGGCTTAAAATTTTATTTTGGTCTTACAAAAATTGCATTAGCTTGCCAACAACATGCTGCTGCTTTGATTTTTTATTTTTATTTAAAGTTCAGATCAAGTGCGAAAAATATTTATTTTTATTATTTTTCTTTCTTTTTCTGGAATAAAATTCAAGTCCAAACATTATCCAGAAGCATCATCATCGGTGATGGAGACTACTTCCAGGTCCCCAAGTTTACATGTAATTTCAGTATCCTCTCTAGCTGAACATTGTAGGGAAAGACAAGAAACAAGAAAACCCGGAAAGCATGCTGGAGTTTTAAAATAGCGTAAGTGGCTGGCCGCATGTTCTGCAGTTCATGTCAAGATTGTTCTCAGAATGATGACTTCTCATCAAGGTAAAGCGAGTTGGAGGCAGCAAGGAAGGCGGCGCCAATGCCTGAACCATCATTGGAGTGCTCGAACAGAATGCTTGATGCAGTTTCCTCTCCAAGTAACTCGCTCACCGTGTTTTCTAAGCACTTTCTGTATTCTGTGTAGTGCTCGTATAAACCGCCATCGATGGCTATGACCGTCTTCTCTCCCCCTTCCTTAGGAGTATCCCTTCCCATTTTCTTCAAGACCCCCAAGATGCCAGCGGCAGCAAGCCGGGCTCCACGTGTGGCAACAATGTTGCAGAGCTCAACGACAGCTCGCCTTGTTTTCAGGGAGGTATTGGATATCTGAGGTAGGACAAGAAAAACTACATTGTAAATACACTCTTCATCAAGACCAAACGTGTAGGCCGGAGAGAGTTTGTGTTTGTTAACTAGGTAACGTTTTACCACAGGAAAGACGGGGTATTGTGGCTGGTAATAACTCTTAGCTGATTCCTAGTTGAAGGTCTGAAAATGGAAACAGATGCAGCTAGTGCACTAGATCTAGGTGTTTCAAGTAATTCAATTTAAATGATGGTGATCGAGTTTATGAGAGCTGCTTTTAGCCTTTATAGTGAGAGCAGCAAAGCAGTGCAATGGAACAGTTAAAAACGTTTAAAGAAAATTCATAGAAACTTAGCAAGGAAACATAATTTACCTCTAATATATTCTTCAGTTTGTTGTCCACTACCCTCAGATCAGAAGATGTATCCTGATGAATAGCTGACATTTCAGGAGTCCTGCATATTTTACAGCTCTAAAGTTTTAACTTTATTCTCAAGAGCATCAATTTTGTACAAATAGAGAGATGATGAAAGAGAACAAACACAGAATATGCACAACATGGAGATGGTACAGTGAGGGAATGTGATCAATCGAAATATGACGGTTGGACATCTTCAAATAAGGTAGTGTTGGGGATTCATTCATACTGCTCTCCAACAAGCGAATAGTATCTTGAAATCGCAGTGGCAACTTAAACTTCTTTTACTTTCTTTCCACATATTTTAAGTTTGGATCCACAGCTTTTAAAAAAATTAAACTTTGATAGAATGATAATATTCTTTCGAGTTTCAGTGAAATTGGAGCTGATTAGTAAAGCAATTTTAGAAATTGAACCTTGATATTATAAAACATAGCTCTATTATCTTCTCTCTCATAGTTTATAAGCTTACATTGGAAGCAATAATCGAATTACCAGCATCACTATGTGAGAGTACGATTCGAATGTACCAACCAAATTCAAAATTTTAGGATGGAAACACCATGACAGCTAACATAATACGCTACCCACAACACCTTTAGATAGATCAAATCATTATCTTAAAAATTGAAGTGACAAACATACTGGTTTCCTCATGGAGTACCTGAATATGAATGGAATTTTAAGTTTGGGCGGAACCTCATCACCAAAGAAGGAAGCTTCTTCAGCTATCCTAAGCAAAACTCTGCGTAGAATTTCTCCCAAGTACATGCCAGAAGTCAACTTCTCAAATATCTGTTTGAATAAATGAATATATAAATCAGATGGAGTAGATGTTTTGGGCCAGGGAAACACAGCATCACTGATAATGGTGGGATATTGTGCAGGTGGGCTAAGAGATTAGCAGCCTTTACAGTAATTACACCAGACCCCATCAAACATTAACTGAATTGAATATAAAACTGAAAAGTGCGAATGAAATAGCATATGCACATGTCATTTCTACCTGTTCACCAGGATTTAGACTTTAAAACATCCAATGCATGGTCACTCGGTAATAGCAATGTTATTTGAATTGAATGGAACTGAAAAGTGGAAATGAAATGGCATATGCACATGTTATTCCTACCTGTTCGCCAGGATTTAGACTTTCAACATCCAATGCATGGTCATACTCTGTCAATGGAAGATGCGATGACCTAAAGTTGCCCCACTCCATATTTATAACCTGAATTGTAAAAGATCCAAGCCTTCAATAATTCTTTCGACTTTTCCCAATCCATTTTTCAGCTTTCTATTGCAGGTGCATTTTAATGCTAGCTGAACCTTACCAGATAACTAAAGCAAATAACTAAAGATTAAAGATTTTGCTAACCATTTCTCCAGATTTAGGCAAAGGACCATGCCACTTTGGAATTGCTTGGGCACGTTCTACATATGCGGCATTAGTTCCAGTACCCAATATCACGGCAAGAGCAACGTCGTTGTTGGTATATCTTCCTCCTGCTAATGTTCCGATTGTATCATTAACCTGGCATAATCATCACCAATGTAAACTAATATGTGTGTTGAAAGAAAAATTGAGAAGAGATGAAACTTCAAACATGAGATCCTTTTCATAACTCTTCTATAGAAACCAAAATAAACTCACCAAAGCTGCCACCCGCATTTCAACACCCTTTCTTTCCAAGGCTTTCGTTAGTTCAACTACCACGTCTTGGCCAACCTATAAATATTAATAGAAATATCAGGAATGGAACACGAGATTTTGGTGAGTCCAGAATTTAAGCATTGCATTTTGAGAATAATCCAAGAAATCAAGTTACACGTCAATATCAATGGGGAAATTTTAATTGCGATTATGGTCATACATTGAGTAGAAAGAGGCCCATTTTGGCATGAGTTACTAAGAGATAACTCTTCTAAAAAAATTCAATATCGTGTATGTAACTCAAGAGAATATATATAAGCTAAATCCAAAAGTAAATTGGAAGGCTGCACTTTTGCCAAGGATAACATTAGTGTTTTATGAAAACTAAGTGGATGACAGCAGATGTAAACATAATATTTAGAGTCTTAAATGAAATTGGTTATTTTCTTTTCCTTTTTGGCTCTTCAAAATGAGAAGAGAATATAAAAGCAAGTGCAGAAGATGGATACTTTGTCTAATGAAACACGCAGCGTTAGAAAAACAAAGATTAGCTTAGGAAATAATGAGTAAATTTTGCTTTACCTACTAAATAGCCTATTTGGCTATCAGCTGCTACACAGCCTACAAGTTAATTTTACAATGAATTGAAGTTTATCCCATGAATTGAAGTTTATCCCATTGTTGGGACTCAATTGTCTTGTTTAGCAGAAAACACGTTTTGTTCAAATATTAACTCAGTGCTTCTACCAGCATAAAAATAATGGGGTGCCCTGCCACCTCTCAGTCTCACCAAAAAGATAGCATCAGACCTTGCAATGAACTATAAAATATACTGCCTCTCCACAAATTCCAGTGGACATAGTTCCAATTCTTTATAGAGAAGAGGCAACTAATGGATGAACTTATACACAGCCGGCTAGGATCGCAATTGAAATTTACTAAGCAATACCATGATAAGTTATTGATTGAAGACAACATGAATTACACAATCTCAGGCTGCAAAGCAGCCTTCATAGAGAAATCACAGTTAATAGATAACGCTGATAACGTTCTAACGAATAAGCTAATGAAATAAAAACAAGTAAATGTGAGATATTACCGTGTCATCAATAGAGAAGCCCTTCGTCCACCTAATAAGAGTTCCAGAATTTATTGAAGTTTGCATCACAGGGAATGAGAAAGTGAAACCTAATTCCCTTTGCTTCCCAGGAGGTTGATGAAACATTTGTTCTTCTTCAGCAACAAAACTTGCAAGTTTTTCCGCAATATAATCAAAAAGTGCCTGAAATTGTTTGGTCTTGAGTAATCAGTTTTTGATCAAATAAAGGAATAAAAAATAATAGCTTACATCTGAAGTCCCGCTCATCAATGCCGGGGTATTGATGCCTCAGCGAATTCCTGATGAACAATACCGCCTTCTCTGCCTCCTAATTCGACTCGCAACACGCGGAAGTTTGTGCCACCAAGATCTAGAGCATAAAAGACTCCTTCCTCATCACTAAGATGGAGAAATGGTGAAAGAGAAATAAATGTTCAAGAACAGGCTACAGAAAGCAAATGTGCATCATACACAAAAAGAAATAAATAAAATAAACTCAAACCCAAGAGCATCAAAATATTTTCACCCATACTAGACATTGAAAGAACAGAGATTAAAAAAAAAAAAAAGGCTAGTCAAAAGAAAATGCAGAATGGTGCATGTGTTCATAAAAGAAGCTAAGGCTTCAAAAGACATGCAAAACCACTCATGCATTCTTAAAAGGGGTTAAAATTCTGGCATTACCTAAAAAATTAAAATTGAACGAGGCTAAAGCAAAATTGAAATTGACTGGTACTGTCACTAGGAGGATATCTAAATCCTGAAACCATGTCTGACTTTTGCTTTTTCATATGCTTTTCCTTCATTTGATCATGAACTGAAAGGTCCAATTGTACCAGAAATCCTGCATAAAGTTTGACTTTCAAATTTAAAAGTGCTTCACGAATGGTTGTGATTTGTTGTTTCTTATTCGCAAGGGAGGAGCCACGCTCAACTTAGGGGGAGTTATTTTATGTCAACTCATCTTTTTCTATTTCTCTTCGTCCTTGATTGAAGATTACCCTTCATTTCCTACAATCAATTTATTACATACTAATATCCTTTTACAAGTCATTTTATTTTATTTTATTTTGTTTTTCACAATGGCAGATTAGTTAGCTGAAAATTGCATCTGGAGCCAACGCACTTGTATTAGACAAATCATGTTACAAGTAATTTCAGATCTTCCAGAAAGAAATATAACTCTTTCAACTGCACTACTATGATTCAAGTTTTAGTATAGGATAAGTTAATTCACTTTTAAAAAATACCTTGTTTTTCATTAGCTGGTTAGACATTGTAATTACAAACTAAAATTTACTAGATTACAGAATCCAATTTACTAAATTTTTCATAAAGGCATACAATGAAATAGAAAATTATCAAACCTTTTAATATACTCAAGAGAAATATTGTTTCTCAATAGAAACTCTGTTCAGTTACATTTGTTTTTCTCCAAATTTCATCATTAAGAACAATATGGAACACATGCACTTTCTCTAAGTTTATCCAATCACAAATATGTCCTACTTAACAATGAATAAATGAGCAACTCAATAGCACCCAAATCCATTTCCATTTATGCACAAATAAATATAAATTCACAAATCAAGGTTGTATATTCATATATTTCTTTTGTATCCATAATTATAATATTCGTGTAAGGTTCTACAAGCACAAGCGTACATTTCACACATTTATAGATATACACATATATCCATACATTCATATCTGCACATGTGAATTGATGTCTCTAGTTGCCTATGTAAAAATAAAAATAAAAAAATAACACAAGAATATCCAATATTGCATTACCAAAAAAAATGGGACCACAATTCTTCATCAGTAATTTCATGGCACAATTTTTAACACTTAACAAAAATATCACTTAAAATGGATAGCAAAAAACTAGCCAATTCTTCACAGACTTATACAAGTACACTTCATATGCATTGGGACAGACCAAAAAAGGAAATGATTGAAAAGAAAAAAGAAATTTTTACCCAGTTGGGAGATTATCAACAAAGCTGATAAGCATCTTGAGCTTGCTTCCACCCTCAGATGCCAAGCCAGCATGCATCTCCACAGTCATGGCATCAGCAACCTGCTTCAGCTTCCCCTCTGGGGTCCCACATTTCTCCTCAAATTCCTTCACAAGAGCCATAGACCGAGCCCACCGCCCAGAACTCTTCATCCGCTGCCTCACCACCAGCACCGCCACTCCCACCACCGCAGCGGCTCCGATCACCGCCGCCCCAACCGCCACCTTCCCCATTTCCTCTTTTACTCAAAAAAATTAAGAAAAAAAAAAAAAAAGATTGAATCTTTACTGTCCCTTCCACTGTTTGTGGGGTGGGGGAAGAATCAAGAATGGATGAAAGGAAGAATGAATAAAATGGTAAAAAGGTGGAAAGAGTCAAACAAGGGGTAACGAGAAAAATGGGAGGAAAATTAATGGCGGAGGTGGATTTAAACTGAGCGGAAAAAAAGGAAAGAAGATGTTGAGATCTTTTTGTGGATCGTTGGTTGAGTTTCTTTACTTTGAAGTGTAGATGGAAGTCCGGTATAGAAGCTTGTGTCTCTATTTTTGGAAATTTTGCTCCACGTACATCCTTTTGTTTTGAAAATAAATAAAAAACAAATTATAATTTAAATCCAAAACTTCATAATTTTAGATCTAATCTTCAAATAAGCTCGACAAAAGGAGCTATCCTTTTATGGAAGAGAGTGATTAATATGAAAAGTAGGGGATAAGGATTAAGGATGATGGATGATGAGCACCATACTTATCTATGGTTTACGTATATGTTGTACGGTATTAGCATAGATATTAATGAAGGAATGAGATATTGACTTTATTTTGTGTTATTTTTTATGTTTTGAAAAAATTATTTTGAATAATGTGATTGGAGAAAGTGTAAAAAATGAGAACAAGTTTGAAAATTTTAATGAAAAAAATTGCTATGAAAAAGTATTTTTAAATCATAGATATTTTATTAATTTTATTTATTATAAATAATAGAAAATATTTTCAACTGATTAGGAAAAATATGAAGAATGGGAATGTGTTTGAATATTAATTGTTATGATATCATAAGATATATAATTATTTGATAAGTAATTTGAAAGAATAAAAATGTATTCCCCAGGTACAACATTCCCCAAACACGTTTTTCTTTTTTAAGAATGGAAAACGTTTGAAGGAAATAACACCAGCGAATGGCCAGTAATTTTATGAGTTAAAAGCTATACTTTTAGTGCTTATTAAAACTAGATTTCATATTATGTGTACAATGTTGAACTTGATGATTTACTCAATTTATAATGGATTACTTAGACCGTTGACCTTGAAAGGCAAGCAAAATTGACTAGATAACAGCAAAGCTTTATCAAAGCAACATTAAGTGAGATGGTTGACCAACGACAAAACTGGATTTTCTTTTTTCTTTTTTCTTTTTTTCTTTTTTCTTTTTTTGGGTCCTTTAAGTCATTTTCAAATATTAACAATTGAATTGATACATAACTTTTAAGTAGAATGATAAGAAATTATCTTTACATTTTTACATTCTCAAAAATAGTTGTGATATGTGAACAATCTCAATCACTCATTTGATTTAATTATGTATAAAAAGAAATTTCAATCTCAGTTTTTCTAATATACCAAAAGATATCTATATTTATACCTATATATAATAACACAGAAACAGTAAGATCGTCAAAATAATAATTTATGGAAATCTTCTCCAAATTCAGAATCGGTCTAAGTGATTATAAATTATTTTTCGTCCAATTATCTTTTGAGTTAATTGGTGTGAATGAAATATCAAATATCATATAATGGCATCACATCAAAAGATAGAATAAAAATGTTGGTCCCATATTTTCCCTATAGATTTCCTACTTGACTTCATTAGACTAATACAAATTCCAATTCAAGAACAGACATATTTACAGCTTCGTTATATAAATCTATACCACGTTAACCTTGTTGAGCTTGAAACGTCGACCAAATCAATCTTACTATCAATTAGCGATTCAATTAATCAGATTAATTTAACTGACGGTCCAACCAATCTAATAAAAATTAATTATTTTTTATTATATTATATAAAATAATAATATAATAAATTAATTATTATGTATTAAATTTTAAAGATAAACAATAATAGTAATCTACAAAAAAATACATTTAACAAAATCAAAAATCTAAATAATCACATATTTATAATCCAAATATCAAGTTTAAAATTTATTTAAATTTGTTCATTTGAAATCGGGTCCTTCTACTTCATTTTTATTTAATATTAATTCGTTTTCCTCAAAAAAATATAAAAAAATACAAATAACTGATTTTTTTTACCAATTCAACCAGTTTTAACAAATTCAACCTCAGATTCAACTTCATTTTTATTTTTAATAGCTAACCAGACTAGACTAGACCAACCACCGAATCCGAGTCGGAATGGACAGGATACACAAACAATTTCCAGCTACTGTTCATGTTCCTTCTGACCCAGAATCACACACTACTTTTAAAGCATTTAGCTAGTGTTATTGTCCCCTTCTGACCCATAATCACACTCTTGACTATCATTGATCCCTGCAGTGGTCCAACCTGATGAACAAGTACTCTGACTTCCCAAGGAGCTCTTCTCTTATGATTCTTCCTACTAGCTGTATACATGTCATTTCCCTTCTAACTTGTAAGCTTGCAAATGGCCAAAAATGGGTTTCATATACGCTCGCGCGCACACATATATATAATACACGATTAGAATTGCACCAACAGCCATAAGTTGGAGAGACAGAATGAAGAAATGTAGGTCTTTAAATGTAATTGTATTGTACAAATGAAGTCTCATTGTAAATACAACACGCTGTGCAGAACCTCATTAACCAGTGAGGAAACACTTCCCGTCCTAAGCTTAGTAAAAAACCTAACGTAATACGTAAACAAGTACATTCCCGTCAATAGCAGCACAATATAGCATACCCCTCCAACACAACAATGACATAATTACCGACGCTAGTGCAACAATCTATTTAAAGAGCAGAGACAGCAGAAGACAACTTTCACAACATGGCATGCTTAAAAGCTGGGAACTGTACATGAAGCATCTAAGCAGATCCTGCTGGGAATCTTCAAATTGCTGCTGCTGAGTTTCCATTTCCTCTCAAGGCTCAAAAGGTGAGCTTGCCTGGAAAAATAAGAAAGATATGAAAGCCAGCAATGAGCACACTACTTACCCGAGCTGCTAGCTTTCAGTTACAAGACAGTGCTCATCAACCATTCTATAGATCTATCTTCTCATTCAGGCAGTGGAAGTAAGACTCAACCTGCTGCATAAATAGCCACAAGAACCAAGACAGAGCAGCATAAAGACATACATGGTATGATGATATTCAGAAAGTACAATTAAGTTATCAAATTTCTAAAACATGCCTCATCACATTCTCCTGAGCTGGTTCAGACCCAACTCCATCTCCAGATTTGAGTACCATCGCAAGAGCAGCATTAGGCTTCAAGAAAACAAAAGCAAAACAGAAAGATTAAAGTGTGATACCAATAAAAGCCAAAAAAAATTGACACAGGAAGTACGCTACAAAGTTGTAACCATTTAGAAACCTATGCCTAAGAAAGCAATGGCACAATAATAAAATTCAAACCTGAACCAATCTAAGTAGATAGTAATGTAACATATGTATATATTAAAGTGAGAGGCAGAGAGAACTTATATCCAAAACCTGCAACTCCTCCAGTAATCCATCCCCCAAAACAGAAGCATCCTTCTCACGCCCATTATCCAAAAGCAGCGGTGGACTAGCCTCATATGAACCATCCAGGGCAGATCCTTTATCGTTAATCTCTGAGTGACCATAACTGCTGCTTGCATGGTATGCATTACTGGAACTTGAGTTGCAACCAGTATCAGAATTTTCTGCACAGTGTTTCCCCTGGTTTGATGATAATAAATCAGCATTGAACTCTTTATCCCTATCGACAAGCTGCAGCTCACGCCCATTAGATCCAGTGCACACATCGCTTGGAGTAATTGAGACCACTTCTGGTGTCATTCCATCCATACGCAGGCATGAACCACTTGCTGCAGTTTTTTCTTTCATTGTTTCAGGCACAGCAGAGGACCACTCTGCCAATGCACCAGCACTTTTGGAACAAATATGTTCAGCAGAGACTGAACCTTGCTTCTGAGGGCTAATAGATTGCCTTTTTTCTTGATTCTCCTCTTCCAAATCAAGCTCCTTTTTGCGTTTTAGAACTCTTTCAGCAGATCCAGACCTGCAGGCTTCACCACCTTCACAAGACACCTTATCAACATGTTGCTGACTCATGAGCCTCGTATGTCGGCTTCTTCTGTAACCCTCTGGAAATACATAAGAGGGAATTTGCTTTCTACGAACATGAGAAACATATATTTCCATCCCAGGCTTCCAGTACATATATGAATTTATTTGATGCCTAAACTCATCTACAGTCTGGCGGATATCAAACTGTTGACCTTCTTGGATAACCTCTCCTTGTTTCCTTTGCAAACCCATAAAAAAGGCACAATGAGCACACTGCTTTGAAGAATCCACATAATCATGGGGACAGGGATGGCACTGTAATTTCCCAGAGGTGTCCCGCTCTATCTGCACAAGTTAAAAAAACAGAAATATGAAAGAGAACACCATCTAACTCATCTTACTAGTCCATGTGTATTAAGAAAAGTTAGATTGGACATCACCGCCAATTCAGCCAGTATTGACATCCAAAGAAATATATTACCATCAGAGTTAGCTGCCTCAGCCGGGATTCAACCCAGCCTCTCCAAGCACGCAAGTCATCAAGATCAGCAGCAATAATGTCAACCTGCAGATAATTTTTATAGCTTTCAAAGAATAAATATGGCTCAAACAAAGCACTCCACTGCGCTTTATTCAGCTCGATATCCTGGAAATGCACATCAAGTTTAAACATTAATAGGTAACAATACTTGTAGACAGCTGTTGTACTGCACAACCAAACAGGTTAAACACTGTCTACCTCGCAAATCTTTTTACCAAATTGGAACTGTTCCATCATAACCCGAAGAGTACTTGCTGAAACATTGTAACTAGAATTCATGCAAGGGTAAGCAGGGGTTATGATTGGCATGAGATGAGTACGGTCCCAAGGATTTTTACGAGGATCCCATATAGAAAATCCCAATTCATCATCCTCTATTTCACAAAGCATCACAGGATTTGGCCAACGCCACAGCGTATAGACTCTGAAAAAACGAGACACAAGCATACTGGGATTTGCTTCAGGATAAAATTGACACAACCGAGCTACAAGAAGAGCCCAGTTCACACCACCAAGAAATCCTGTCACCTGACATAACAAAATAGAAAATGAGTTGCCCCACAACAACAAAATATTGGATCCCCCAAAGAATGGTAATACTAGACAAAATCAACTTACATTTGAATAAACACGACGTCTCTTAGCCCAGAACTTCAGACATCGCAGAGTTGTCCGGAAATTCTAAAATTTACAAGATGATTAGCCATGGCAAGAGCAAATTCCACATAATAGCATGGAAACTCATATATAAAAAGGCAAAAGAAGACCACAGCCATTCATGTTAGAAAAAATACCTCAATGTTTGGAACAAGCTTGAGAATTTGATCTGCTACACGACAGCCATTAAGACTTCGTACAGTTGGTTCGTCTATGTTGTGCAATATAGATATATTTGAGATGTCCAAATCCTGTCAGCAACAAGTAATCAACAATTAGAGGCAATGAACCATTTACAAGCCTATGTCGCTCTTTCCAAAGAGTTTCTCTATTCTCACTCTCTTTTTTGGCTTTAAATGCATGCCAACAAGCAGAAAAGCATCTCTCGTCGAGGTGGGGTTCAGATGACACAGATATACATGTAAATAAGAGAGAAACGAGACACAGAACATATTTCAAGAGAAAAAAAGTCGCATGGACAGGAAATTAGCATAATCACTGGATGTCCTGAAAGGCTCTTCTTCACAGGACCAACCAAGAACACCAGATAATTCAGAGATGTATTCATGATACACATGTAAACTACTATTAACTGATGCAATCAACAAGCTTGTTGCATGATATCATCCTAGAGTATATCTCATTAAGCCTGTAGCCATTAACAGGTATGATAAAAAAAAGTCTCGTCGCATGAACAATCTCTTAAATTAGCAGTAAGCACTTCAAGTAAGATATGTAACAATACGGAACCCAAGTGCACCCTCAAGCATACTCAAACATCATAGCAGTTAGTTGAAGACCAGCAATCCTCTCTCAGTTGATCTGACAAAACTACAATAGATACTGCGAGGCAAAAACATGGGTTGTATAAAAAAACAAGTATCAACCAACAAATAAGGAATGGACGTTGAGGGTTAAGTTATATCTACATTAAGAACCATGCATGCAGGAAAAGAACAGGGAGACCAAAAATAGAAAGAATAAAAAGAATATAATGATAAGAAATGGATGGGAAAAAAAACTTGCTCATTGAACAATTAATCTGATAAACACGTTCCCTATTTCTAACAAGAAAAACAGAGAATAAAATATAAAACAAAATGAACTTCAAATGGCAGGTATCCACAAGGTGATTATTATGCACTATATTTAAGATATAAAAATTATTATGAAATTTAGTATGACAAGAGACTTGCAATATATCTTACATCTGGAACAACCAAGAGAGAAATACTTGCATATAGAAGATCAATCGATATCCCATCAAACTTGAATTTCATAACAGGAACATGAGCATCAGGTACCGGTTGGAGTTCAGTCACTTCCTCCATCTCAGCTAAAATGTTATGGAGTACGTAAAAGAAGTCTTCCTGGGAAGGCAATATGCCCATTAGTGCATATTTAAATTACACAGACCAGCTCTAAAATGGAAGGCCAGAAGTTGGAAGTACCTCCCGACTAACATATGATGGCCCAACACACAAAGTATCAATGTCAGCTCCAGGGCCATGTACCTGCAAAAACAGACCTAGAGTTAGCACAAAGTATTACAACACAACATAATATTTATGAAAAGCATCTGATTATGATTCTGCACCAAACTTGAAATAGAGGACACTTGATGAATAACATATCATATTACATTACGCATAAGCTTCTACTTCAAGCACGGCATAATCTGAATTCAGTCAATGCAACAAACAAATCCAAAACAGCCTTGAAGCATGCAGTAACTCCCCAAGAACAGAATCCAACAAATTCATATCTTCTTACCCAGTGAACCATCCCCAAAAAACCTCCGAGGTAACCATCAGACACATTTCATATAAACAATTCACCCCTATTCTTTCATGAATTCTATATACAGGCATCACCAGTTTTCTTCTCCCAACATGAATTGCAACCTCAAGTTCTAACTTCAAAGGAAAAGAAAATTAATATGCAAATGTAATAAACAGAATGGTTGAGACAATGAAACAGCCAAGAGAGCATATCGCTCTTTACCCCGAGTCGATAAGAACCAAAAGTAAAAATAACAGCGTTGGCATCTTCCACCATTTGATCAGTATACCCCTTCAACCGAGTAAGTTCTTTCACCCAGTCTTTCACAATCTATAATATAAGAAAAGGCAAACACGTCATTCTAAACATGAATGACAGGGAAGTTAATACCAGGTTAATAATGAAAACATAAAGGAAAAGAAGTATCCATAAACTCAGCATGTAAGCTAAAAAGATATCCGTCTCTCCAGCAGTATAATAGTTGCATTATATAAGAAATATATCTAGCCTATTTCATGCATCTGTACCAAATTTTCACTAAATAAATTTATGACCCTACTAACCTTCAAAAATATCACATTAAAGTTTAAAATCCTAATCTACAAAGGGTATCAATTGTTTCAAGAATGCCACATCTATGGCCTGGTCTTAGTCTTTCTAGTTTGTTTCACCAGCCACAACCAAACCAAGGGCTGCAGCTTGCAGCCTCAAATATTACATTCAAATCCTCAATCTATACAAACCAAATTGCACCAGAGGTGAAGTCCTTTTTGTGCCCTTTTATTTTAATTTGATTTGATTTCACTTTTTTCACACAAGTACTAGTGTAATACCATATGCATGTGGTCTACCTTTATCCTGTATAAAGTTGACCGAGGTGCTCATAATAACGACTCAACCCATTGCATAAAACACAAATTGATGTTTCACAAAAATAAATACAAAAAAATTTGTTTGGCACAAATACCTGTTTAAGTCTGTCCAGAACTTCTTCCCTCTTGGCAGTTTCTTCTGCACTCTCATAAAGTCCCGAATCCATCAAAAACTAAAATCCAACAACAGAAAAGAGCCATCTCATGAGAATTCCAGGAAACAACTAGCAATTGCTCTTTATTAGAAAAATCGGTGTGACCAAAATTAGGAAACGAAACCTTTTCCAAGTCCCTAGTTCTCTGAATATCCACATCAATGGGCCCCGCATACGACAAAGGTCTCGTCACTCCCCACTGCTTTGGATGTTGCTTCTGCTCGGCCGGAGGAGGCGACGGAGTAGGCAATGAATCAAAACTATCCGATCCAACCATATCTCTGAACTCTCCAAATCGCACAAAACCCTAACCCTAATCTAATCCGAGCTGAAAAAAAAAAAAAACACAACGAAACCCTAACACATGGCGATTAAAGCGTCAACCCAATTCGGGGGTAAAACGAAAACAGGAAACCCTGAATTCTGCCTCAGAGAACCAATTCGTTTCAACTCCGTTGAATTAAAACTCAGATCAAACTATAAAGAATGACCACATCATGAAAAGCAGCGGCACAGCCCCCACAGAGGAATTCAAAATCGGTCGAGAATGAAATTAAGAACAAATACCTCAAAAATTCGGGCAAATTACACCCTTTTTCTACGGGAAAAGTAAACAATTAAATTCACAGATCTAATGACGAACCCCACAATCCTCCATTTCAGACACGAAGAGAGGAAGAAGTCTCTTCTCGGGGTGGGTTGGGGGTCGGTGGGAATGCAGATTGCAGTAGTAGCGACAAATGAGTTGCAAAATAGAATTAACTGTGTGAGATATCTTTTTATGATTGGCACACACCTATTCATTTGTTGGAGCGCCGTTTACTTCTTTCGCTTCTCTTTCCCATTCTATATCTATATCTATATCTATATCCATATATACATGTAAATGTATCTATTTTAATATATATATATAGGCTAAAAAGAGAAAAGAAAGTTGCTTTTGATTTTGCACTTCGAAGAATATATTTGGCAAAAACGTTACATGCAAGAAATGAGGGGTAGTGGGCCTAGTGGCCGCGTGCGGGGGTTGGGGGAGGAAGAATTTATTTTGTTGAATTTCTCTCTTTTATAATTTGGATTTGATGAGATTCTTTGATACAATAATCATGGGATTTTCTTTTTCTTTTTCCAGACAAGAGGCCGAGAGAGAACAAAAGGAAGGCAGGGGTATGATGAATTTATGGCCAATCATGATGGATATAATGTTCAAGTTACGCAAATAGAAACTGTAAATAGTACTTTTAGCTTCAATGGAAAAATTTGATTTTGAAAGAAAATTTGAAAAATGATTTCAAACTATATAAAATGAATTTAAGATTCATCAAAATAGTTTAAATTGTGAGTTTAAAGATTTAAAATTTAATATAAAATTATTCAAATAAGTTTAATGAATTTGTTATTATAAACTTGAAATTATTAATTTCAAATTTATTAATCAAAATGAAGTATTATTGAATTTGAATGAAAGTATTTGGTAATAACGAGAGAATTTTAAATAAATTTATATTAGATGAATTTGAATTCACCATAGTGATTCAAAAAAAAAAAACTCAAAATAAAAACTCAAGATTTGAAATATATTGTAAATTATCAAAAATAAGTTCAATGGATTTGATATTTTGAATTTGAAATATTTAGTTTCAACCTTTTAATCTAAGTTCAATACTCAATATAAGTGGTGGTACTTTGTTTCATCTCATATATATAAGATCAAATATTCGAATTATGTCTCTGTTTCCTTTTATATTTGGGGTTCGAATTTAATATAAAAATAATCTATTAATTTAAATAGAGTTTATTAGTATTTTACTAGTATTTTGATGGGCACAATTATTTTATTTGTATCAACAATTAGATATAATAATTAATTTTAGATTAGTATAATTATTTCTCAAGTTCAACTACTACTGTAAACTTTGTATTGTAGTTTAACACTATGAGGGTATATCTGTCTTTATGCAAATATATGTTCGGGCAAGATTGACGGAAGTCTATGTAGACCCGCATGTTGTAGTGGGTCGAATCAGCTTAAACCTGTATTGAAGTAACCAGAGACTGGATGGAATATTTTTTAAAATGCTCAAATCTAATTTGGACTTGAGACTTGCATCACGCATAGTGAGTTGAATCTTTTATTTACTATATATATTTCTTCAATTTCAATTTAGTAAATTTAAAGTTGGTCAAAGATTTGAGTTTTCCATTTATCTTAATAAAGGTTAGGGGTTCAAACATATTCAACCATAATGAGTCTAGATTGGTCCTAGTTTGGGTTTGAACTAAATAGGCGCATTCATGGTATGGACTGTTGTTGTCCTTTGTACCCAACACATATGTATAAGACTGTTTTAGCTCGTTTATTAAATGTGCATGGACCTTTTTGGATGGTTTAGCAGCCTTATAGGTTGATCGACTCAATTAACATCTTTATTCATGGTTACATTTTGATGGGTAAATAAATTTTATCCCAAGTAAAAGGTAATTTTATAAACCAATTTTGTTGCACATTATATAGGTGTTACCACCATATCTGCAAATGGTTGTATTCATATTTGCATTCTCTTTTCTATGTCAACTATTTTTTATGTGATTCACTCTGCCATCCAATCAATAATTTAAGATCATTTTCAATGCAAAACTTTGTATGTGGTACTCAGTTTCTATGCATGTAACATGAAGTAAGTTACAAATGTTCATCACTATGGAGTGAAGATAAGTTGCATGTATCATATTTCACTTTGCAATGGAATGCACCACTTTAGGGCAGGGTGCTAACAATAGGGACATGGCATGCTAGGATGGGTTAGTCTTGCTTCCCTATCATTCAAAAAATTGGTAACTACTATCGATGCTATATGAGACGACTGTTTTTTATTAAAGTGAGTTGTGAATTAAAAGCGAGAAATTCATGATTATTGTTCGTTAAAGATGAACTCTTTGACATTAATTAAGTCCGGATTTAGTAACCGAGAAAGGCTTTCATACTACGTTGACGGTGCTGCTCACCCTTTGGTTAGGATGAAAGGACTTGCTACAATCAATAGAGAAAGAGCTACTACGTTAGGGTGAATAAAGTGACTCCATACTGAATAAAATTAAATCGAAAAGTGTTGTTTCTTGCGAGAACGAGAGAGAGAAAAAAGACTAATGAAGATAAGTTGCAATGTTGCATTCATCATATTTCACATTGCAATGGAATGCACCACTTTAGGTCAGGGTGCTAATAAAAGGGACATGGCATGTTTTGCATCTTCTTTATTTGATGATATTAGTCAACCAACCACCTTATTTGCATGACAAAAATTAAACCTCCATGCCGGCCTAAAGTTGGCAGAAATTTGTACATGAGTGTCACTTAACTAAAAAATACAATATTTTTTTTTCTCTATAAGATAGCACGGCAATGAAAAGACATCACGAAAATCTATCTCAAATAAAGCTCTTATTAGATTTAAAGTTACGTGGTTGCAAGAGTTTGCTCCTCTCATGTCTAAGTTAAAATATTAACGTTCATATAATCTGCTTTCTAGTGTTGGTAAAAAAAGGATTGTGATGATAACGTATCAAGACAGTTATATTTTCACATATCAAATCAATTTATATGTGTTAGAAAGGGGAAAAAATAATAATAAATCGAGATTGAAGATGAAATCAACCTTAGCCACACGAGACAGGCCCAATTGTGGTTCAATGGGTTGGAATTTTTACAAGGCCCAAATGAAAGACTGCAATATAATATTGAAGCCCAAAGAGGAAAAAAGAAAAACCCAATATATACAAATGGAGTATTCAGCCACCTATCTTGTCAGCCCAACTGAACCCGAATTTATAGCCCCAACAATATGATCAAGCCCAATTAGGTTTAACGAGTTTAAATTTATAGCTCGGCCCCCAAATATGAAGCAGGTGGAGTGTGGAACATTTTATGGGCCAAAATTAGATGGGAAACTCAACTAGTAATGAAGTCCTTTTTCATGTTGGGCTCTGTTCATTTGTAAGCTGTCAAAAGGTGGGCCTTTGGAGCAAATCTTGATGACTCGAATTTGATTTTATATTTTACATATTTGAAAAATTATATTTGAATTCTATGGAATTTCAATTTTTTTTAATTGGATTAAATTTGGGCAAAAGTCTAAAGATCTGGATCAAAACCATCAAATTAATTACTATAATATAAAAAGTTCATCATATCAAGCAAGCATAACATTATTTGGACAAAATAATATATTGCTATTTCATCTCATCTATCAAAATATATAAAATTCTATTGTCTTAATAAAATACCAAATTTCATTCATATTATTTTTAAAAATTAATAGATTTTGTTACCATGGAGCAAATGTATAATCGTTAGTAATTGCTATCAGCCTAGCACTGCCATTGATAAGTGGCATCTCTTTCAAAGTCTTCAAAATTCAAAACTTGAAGCTACACTTTGTGCCCAGATAAGTGTCACATCATTGACTTTGTTTGTCACTCGTATCAACTATCATGGCTTCAATCAAGTTGCCAAATTTTTCCTTCCCTAGCTCTTAGGTTTGCAAAGAAATTAATTTCAACTCCCTGAAACGTTAGGAAATTTGAAAATCACCCCACAACCTCTCTATACCATTCCTCTCTCTTAATTGCTGTCCTGCCCTTGCAATCTCATTTTTGCCATTTCAAGATTTGCTTACGCACTATGCCACAGTGTCACACTCTCATCATAAATTTTCACCAACACCTCTCAGTAGAGATTTTCTGCACTAAAAATGGCAGAGATTTCTGAACGAAATCAATCCAAAGTCAAAGGAAATACAGGGTCCCAAATCCCACAAGATTTGTCTGTAAGCATCCCTTTAGGCTAGTACAAAGGAGAACCCATACAATTTAACAGTCTCAAATATTTTAATTTTATTTAAAAAAATGAGATGCTCAGTAATTATTGTTGCCACCGAATTGGCAAATTTTCATCTGGTAAGTGCTTTTATTGTGGGCTCAGAAAAAATTGGTACAATGTATCTAAAACTTTTTAGATATTCAGCATTGAGATGCATATAGATATAGTCCTCAATTACTAGTCTTTTCAAGTTTTAGGAATTAGGAAAAAGGCTGTAGAAGTTGAAAGTGATGTGGCAAGAGGCGAGTGAGAGTTTCTGAGTTTGTACCAGGTTCAACCTATGGCAAAGGCCCTTATTCAGTTTGTTGAGTTTAAAGAAAAACAAAAAAAGTGAACAGACATTAAAATAAGTTCTAAAAGTAATAGAAAAAAATATTCTACAAATGGTGTCAGCGGCTGAGAATACTGAGTGGAGTAGTATTTCTCATTTTCACTACACGTTGCTCCAGAAAGTGGGAGAGAGAGAGACAGAGGGAGAGAGAGTTGTAGAGTTATTTAGTTAACAGTAGGAGTAATTTTATAGGTTTTGCGGGTTGATTGGAGGAAGTGGGATTCAGAAAGGTTTGTTCTTGAGTAACTTTTAAGAAACATTCGAGTATTTTTTCTCTCTCTCTGTGATTATTACTCTTACTTTTCACTTTTTCTTGAATTTTGTATGTAAATTTGGTTTGTTTGACTGGATATAGGGGTGAAATTTCTGGAATTCGTGTTTGTGAGAGAAATGATTGTGCTTTTGCTGTAAGATACTTGAGTTTCTGATTGGTAGAAGTGGGAGTTTCAATTGCTTTTCTTGAATTCTTTAAGTGCCAATGGTTTTTGAGCTTCTCTCTGTCTAGAAGTGATTATAGTTCTCTTTTATTTCAAAACTTTTTCACTGATTCTGTCTGTAATTTCTTGTTTGGTTGGTGAAAGTTTCAATCTTTTCCAACTTAAACCATTTTTTAAATCTGTTTCTTGCTGTGCTGCCTTTTTGTCCTTTACAGTTCCTCACGAGGTTGTGTCGGATAAAAATTTCAAAAAAATTAAACAAGAAAAGGGAATTTAAAAATAAAAATAAAAATCCCAAGCTTTATCACTTCATTATTTTAAGGTTTGATGCCTTGTATAAAATCTTTCTTTCCACACTCTGTGTTTTGTTCTCTCCCCTCAGTTCTCTGCTCACAGCATGTAAAGATTCTAACTGTCCTTCACATTACACTCTTTCTCAGTAAAAAGCTGTAATCTTTACTCTCTCGTTGTCTTTGTATATTTACATTGTAAAGGCATTGTTTTTTCTTCTTATTCTGAAGTCTTGAAGGGGGGAAAATGGGAAAAGCTACAAGGTGGCTGAGGGGGCTGCTTGGAATGAAGAAAGATAGAGAAAATATGGAGAACAATTCAGATTGTCGTGAGAAAAAGGAGAAGAAAAGGTGGAGCTTTGTGAAGTCCGGGAAAGATTCAGGGGGGTTGAGTCAGATTCCGGTGCATGTTCCGGCCGCCGACTCGGCGTGGCTGAGATCTTTCATTGCTGATTCAGAGAAGGAGCAAAACAAACATGCGATTGCGGTGGCTGCTGCCACTGCTGCCGCCGCTGATGCTGCTGTTGCTGCCGCTCAGGCGGCGGTGGCTGTGGTCAGGCTCACCAGCCAGGGCAGAGGAGCTCTGTTTACTGGTGGCAGGGAGAGAGAGGCTGCTATAAAGATTCAGACTGTGTTTAGAGGTTATTTGGTAAGTGGGATTCTTTTTTCACTTTCATGTTCTGGTTATTCATGGCTTCATTCTGATTCTTTAATTTTGGAAGTGGGATTTAATTTTCAGTTTCTTTTATTTTTTCTTTGTTGTTTTGAATGGCAATTTTTTGTTCTATTGTTTTGCTGTCTGTATTTTGAAGTTTTCTGTCTGAATTTTTAAATTGGACAAAATATAATAATGATGATGATTTTGAAATCCATGTTGATCTATTTGCTGGAGCTGTCAGCAACATATAAATCCAACATCCTAATCAAAACAGCACCAGTGTCTGCCATTTTTCATATGCTGTCCTGTGCCTGACCAATTATTACATTTTCTACTATTGTAATCTTCACATATCATTGCTTTTATTTTCTGGAATATCTCTCAAATTTTGAAATTTGAATATTTGTACTTTGAATTTGGTGTTCCAAGTCTGGTATACTTTTGTTGCTATTTCTGTACCAAGTTTAAATTACTAAAAATCAAAAACCTGAGATTAATGAGTTTAAGTTTTTGTGAAATGTACCCTTTTCCTGAAAAAAGAAAAAGATTACTATATTTCAAAGTAATCTTCCTGTTACTAGCTCTTCTTGCATTTGCTGATTTGATCTGAATTCCGTATTTTGGCAGGCCCGAAAAGCACTAAGAGCTCTAAAAGGGTTGGTGAAATTGCAGGCCCATGTTAGAGGCTACCTTGTAAGAAAGCGTGCTGCTGCAACTCTGCACAGCATGCAAGCTCTTATCCGGGCTCAAGCTGCTGTCCGGTCTCAAAGGGCCCGTCGTTCAATGAATAATGAATACAGATTCCAGCCCGAAATGAGAGCTAGAAAGTCCATTGTAAGAAATGAATTTTGGGCTCTTGTGAAGGGTTTCTAATTTTCTGATGTTTGAGTTTGACTGATCATATATTGTTTCTCTGTTGGATTTGCAGGAGAGGTTTGAGGAGACAAGGAGTGAATTTCATAGCAAGAGGCTCTCGGCTTCTTATGACCCTTCTCTTAATGCTTTTGATGAGAGCCCGAAAATAGTGGAAATCGACACTTGCCGCCCCAAATCAAGGTCACGGAGAATGAGTACTTGCATGTCTGAGTACGGTGATGATCAATACTACCAGGTGCTATCGTCGCCTCTTCCATGTCCTACCTCAAATCGTTTGTCCATCCCTGATTGTCGCCTCCTGCAAGATTTCGACTGGGGATTCGTTGAGGAAGATTACAAGTTTCCAACAGCCCAGAACACTCCTAGATTTGGTTGCTCAGGCCGGGCCAATGTCCCCACCACACCAGCCAAGAGTGTGTGTGGAGATAGTTTCTTTAGACCGTACTCAAACTGCCCCAGCTATATGGCGAACACACAGTCATTCAGGGCTAAGCTGAGGTCTCACAGTGCCCCAAAGCAAAGGCCCGAACCGGGCCCAAAGAAGAGGCTTTCGTTGAACGAAATAATGGCATCAAGAACTAGCTTCAGTGGTGTTAGAATGCAGAGGTCATGTCCTCAAGTTCAAGAAGATTTTGAATTTTAGGGGTGTCTTTCTTTTATGTGTTTGTGATAGTTAAAGCTGATAGATAACCAGATAGTGGCTTTGTCTATAAAGAAGATGGAACTAACATAAAACTTATCTATGGCTGTGTTTTCCAATGGATCTTTTGACAAGTAATAGAAAGAAGAGAATGCCTGTGTAAATTCCTTTGACAATGTTGTGTTTTGAGCAAGTTTTATGAATGAAATGAAAGTCTTTCTTTTGCCAATGTTTACCAATGTAACACAAAATTGTAATAAAAGGTTTAGTTTTGAACTCTATATGTTTGTACTAAATTTAGTTTCATGGAATGCCATTTTCAAAACAATATTGCTTAATGGCAGGATTGTGACTTTGGATCAATCAAATTTATTATATCACCTAACTAGCTTGGTTTTTTCTAGAAATATTAGTCTGACGCCAAAATAATTTATATACGAGCAGGGATGATAATGAGTTAGGATTAGGATCGAATCGTCTCACTTGGGGCGGGTTTGAGAAGTTATAAACGATTTTGAAGTGAATTTTAATTTTTTATTTTCAATCTCGTCCCGTTCCATTTAATTAATTAATTAATTTTTTATTTTAATATATATGTATTTATGCAATATTATATTTTAAAAAATATTTTTTTTTAAAAATTAGTAGTGTTATTTAACAAAAAAAATAATATTTTTAACTCGAACTCGATGAATCAAAAATGGGATGAGTCTCGAATTTTTTAAAAACCTTTGTAGGGCGAGTTTTGAATTTTGATAAATCCACTACAAATCCACTCCATTGACATCCGTGCAAGCGAGCGACTTCACACTTGTTATGGATTTATTTCCACTATAAATTAAGTGACCACACTCAACGAGGGCTAAAACATTTTTCATAAAAATAAAAAACGCATCGTTTTAATCATATTAAAGCTCTATCTATAATACCTTTTATTTTGAAATATTATAAATGATTTTCCCGCTCAATTTTTATATTCAATTTCTAGTCCCCAAGTGCGAACATTGATACTTCCATGTGGCTTCCATCTCACAAAACTAACCCACCTTATTTTTGGGATGCACCCTTTTCACCCAAACAGGGGGCACAATTTCCAATCCATGTTTGTCTTTGCAACAATGGCAGTTCCCATTTCACTATTAAAAATAAAAAATAAAAATTTCCTTGTCTAGTTGTGATTTTATTCCAAGTACCAAATGTAGGAATATTCTTCTGTTTGTAGAAGAACAATATCATGTATAACAGTAATTTCAAATTTTAGTGTCAGTTTGGCAAACAACAAATCCAATTTTATTATAGAATATAAGGTTGTACCTTCGATGGGAAAGTTCAACCTAATTTGACAATAGTAAAATGTCAGAACAACCAATAAATAAAATAAATAAATAAAATTTAGCTCAACCCTTCTTTAATCACAAAGTCATAAATAAAGTCTAATGTACTCGAAGAACAAAAGTTGTCACATCACAAAAATTTAAGGTGATTCGGATATAACAAGTGGCATTTAAATTTGTGTGTATATGTTATTTTACATGTATATATGTATGATTAATTGAAGAATAAGAATGTAACTAGGATACTTAGAGCAAAGTAGCCCAAATATGACCTTATTTTGTGCCCATCTACAATTGTCCTAAATGTGTGCCCAATATGCTATGGGACTTAATATGTGCATTGTTCAACAATTTTACCATTTTTGTCTTCCAATTAGGTACTATCTTTGTGTGTTTGTCAAAATTTTCTAATTTTGCAGAAGATGAAAAAATGGCTAAATTTACAATCACGCTTTCAATTATTTTCAAGAACTTAATATGAAAAAGCCTGTACTTTTGTATTATTTACACGATAAAATAAATAATCATAAAGAGACTTATAAGTACTAATTTTTGTGCTTTAAAAATACGGATTCATGCTATATAAAATAAATTATTATTTTGAATGCATTAATATCGAATTCTATTATATTTGTTGAAATAATATTTGTAATATGCGATTTTAAAATTGATTTATTTTTTTATAATGTCAAAGGTAGAATTAAGACTGGAAAAAAATATGATTATTCTATTACCTTTTCTACGCAAACAAAGGAAAAAAAAAGAAAAGCTATAGATTCTATTTTTGAAAAAATACAAAAAAGCACCACCTTTATCTTTCCTTTCTTTTTCGCCCCCCAACAATTAGTTGAAACTTTTAATGCTAACTTTTCATATTTTAGGCCATATAAGTTGGCAAACTTTTGATTTTGCAGGGGGACACGTGGCATGTTGTGGGCTCAAATTTGGAGAGAATACTGAAAGATTATTGGTGAAAAAATTTGGTCTTAAAATTACTTATCGGTTAATGATTAGGGCTTGATTTTGATTTGATTGATGTTTGGGGGATCTCTTGAAAATTGTGGATTGCTTGCTTTCTTGAAATACCCTACTTGGTAAAAGACATAATTGTGAGGCTGTTTTGGTAATTGTGCCTTATTTGACTGCATTATTATCTTCCCTAGCCAATGCTTATACATGCATTTAGGTAAATGCATGTATTGGCCAACAATCTTGGTTCTCAAAATTGTCCACATTCTTTTACCATAATGCCATTGTGGTCCTTGCATAAATTAACATAAGATGGTGTTAAATCTTGTTAAATTTCTCTGTCTCTTTGAATAAATTAACATAAGATGGTGTTAAATCTTGTTAAATTTCTATGTTTTTTGATATTGTAAAAACATTATGTTTAATTGTGGCTTGCAAAAGTTATTGTCATAAAAGATTTTGTTTTTAAATTTCACAAATAAAAACTTCTTGTGTTAGTTTACAAATTATGCTTACTAGAATGTACATATTTCATTGTTCTACTGAAAAGTGAAATTTTTGTATAATATATGAAAAGGGGTTGAAGTTATACGTGGATATTAATATTTAGTATGAAAATTAATATGAGAATATAAGAACTAAAATAAAACAATAAATGAAAATCACCTAAAACGAGCTTAAAGTTTTTTTTTTTTTAATAACTAAAATTGAAGTTTGAAATAGGACCACGGGATTAAATAAGCATTAACCCTAATTAACTGGCATGTTTCATATAATACAAACATGGATCACCAAATCTCTTTCTCCAAGAATAACGTGGGAGGTGATTAGTGATTTGTCGATCGGCTAATGCTCTCGTCATCTTATCCCCTTTCAAGATTAACAATTACAAATCATATAATTAAGAAAAATTATGTCAAGAGATTCAAGAATAAAAATAAGAACCACAACATTAGAAAACATTATCCAAAAATCTTAGTGGGTAGTTAAGAATTAATAAATGCATTAAGCAGTAAACAGGATTAGTTTTTAATGTGAATCGAGGAAATTAGTACTAATACTTTATTATAATCACCCATTTAGTAGTTTGAAAAACTTTGAATTTTGAAAAGAGGGTGTGGAATTGCTAAAAAGAGAATTTTGATTGTAGGGCCCTGTTTTAATTTAGTCAGATGCAGCATTAATCACAGTCCTAATCAATCAATGCAATTTTGGTGATCTTTGGAATTACCAAAAAGTCCCCATGTTGACCTTCTTGGAATCTGATATTTCACATTGAGAAAGATGGGTATTTTTGGAATTGTAAGAAACTAGAACCCTAGGAAAATGGGCTATTAAAGAAGAGGTTCCAAGAAATGGGCTATTTTCTAAAAATAGAATTGGTTTCTCATTTGTAGTACACTTTTAACTTTATCAATGAAAAGGGGGAGTAATTTTTTTGTCTTTTCTTTTTGGTCTATTGGCAATGGTTTGGTGTAGTTTTATTGTATATTTTAAATTTTCTATTATATTTTATATTAACTTTATAAATACACACTAAATATATAAATATTTTATTAAATATATTTTTGAAGTGAATCTTATATACTTAACATTATGTATTTATGAAATATAATACGAGATACAATATCAAATCATTACTGAAGATTGGATCTAGTTGTAAAGATATATAAATAGATTAGATGGATTTTTTTAATGCTGAATAATTTATGGGCTAAACATGAAACTTTAATATGATTATGATTTTAAAATCTAGCCAAGTATGAGTAATAATTCTTTATATAGTTATTATATCTCTACTCGTTCTAGAATGTGAAAATAAATGAAAGATTGAAGTTCAAACTATAGATTCACTAATTTGATATCTACTTGTTAGTATATTGACCTTCAAGATTTTTCACTAATTATAAAAAAAATAGAATAAAATTAGTAATAAAATATTAAGTAACCTTTTCAATGTTTGTCACTAATTTTGAAATTACCATAAAATCAATTTTTTGACTTAACTGATTATGGAAATAAGTAGATTATATAGGTAACAAAGTTTTAAAGAAAATGTTTTGAATAGCTCTCCATACAAGTGTGTATCAATGGGCTGGATCATCATCGAATTGGTCGCATCTTTTTTCCATAAAAGCCCATTCAAGAATCATGCATAAAAAAAATTGGGCCAACAAAATAGCTGCATGGTTAACATATCTGTTCATGCCCATCATAAAAAACTAGCTCATAGTTTGGGAAAGAAAAATATCCAGCCCAATAAGTAGTATTAATTGCTAAGATTTAATTAATCCTACGTCCGAAAATAAAAAGCTTTCATCCTTTAAAGTATATAAAAAAAAAGATGAGATTCTATTGAATAATTAGTTGATGAGGAGAAAAATAATCTAGAATCAAAGCGTAAATTATTTCAAAGCCTGTTAAATTATTTATACGATATACTATTAAAAGCTATAATGATAAAACAAGAGCAGAAAATAATTCAAACTTTAATTTAATTTATTCCAATTTAATTTATGGGCAATCCATCCTAAATGGGGCGGGATATCTTGATTCCTCAACATATAAATCCACGAATATAGCAAAAAATTGGTTTATCATCTAATTTTCCGTTTGCAATTTGACATAAAGGAGAATATTACAGAGGCGATGAGAAACCAAGCCATCAGTTCAGCTGAAGAAAACAGCATCAACATAGAACACACACAAACAGACAACCTTAATACTACGAAAGAACAACCTTAATACTTTAACTAATTGTTTCAGCAAAACCTTCTTTGTCAGATAGACATTCAAATTTGAAGACGCCAACCCAAAGAGACAAGAACTAATAATGCTGTAAACACAGTAAAAAATAGAGAGACCTACAGGTCCTGATCGATAAGATAGTCTCCCATCTTCTCAACAACCATGTTACACTGCCCTGGAGTCATGGGTTCCTCGTAAATACCAAAAATGAGAGCTTGCCCTGTTTTCTTTATAGTTATACCACCAGACCCCTATCATGGTAAAAGAAAAGAAGAATAAAGACACATTTTTATCAAGAGTGTAAGAGAACATGCCCCATCAATGTTCCCTAGATGATGGTTTACCATAATCTTTTTCCCTGTCACACAAAACACTTTGTCTGGGCCTTTACCAAAAAGGGCCTCGTACCGTAAATCTCCATTGTAATGAGAAAATTTTACACCAAATCAAATAAAGTGATCGATATAGCAAAAAGGAAAAGCAGTTGTCCACTCCCAACTATCCAGTTGTTTATGTTGGAATTCAAGGTGGAATTGGCTCCATCAAGTACAGAGCCAGCTAATCAGCATGGGAACACTACTTTAACCGTTAATTATTCCAGAGACTTGAAAAAATTATACTGAAAACTGGTCGAAAGGGGGGGACGATGTGGGGGGGGGGGGGGTATCAGGTTGGCCATCAGGTAATCACTACTGTTTTACAGACAATGAAGCAAAGAACATGTGAGTCATAATAAGTGGAATGTAAATGTGTCAATCTTCATCAGACAAATGAGTTTCAGAAAGGAATTTCTGGAAAATTTTGTGATGACAGCAAAGGGTGATCATACAATCGAGATATAATGAAAATTTGTCTGTATAAGTCCACTATGAAAGATCATCCTACATCTTAGGAGAGAATATTATAATATGCAAAATCTTGATCAGGAAATATTCTAGAAAAGCAATTAGCAAGACACATAGCATAACCGTCAATTCTGAATACTCGAGGAAAATGGAGCGCATACCCTTGCTGTGACAGCTTTGTAATAAATGTAAATGTTTCTATCCGAGAGAGAGAGAGAGAGAGGGAGAGGAAAAGGCACCTTCTTTCCACGAACTACAGCACCAGGCTCTCCTTGAATCACCATATACTTAGCGCCTCCAAGGAATAGTCCGTTAGGAGCAAGGAATCCAGGCTCATCAAAATCCTTCACAATGTTAGCAATCTCCTCAGGTTTGAACTGCTCAGAGACATGTACAAATTCATCAACGGAAGATAACAAGAAGAAAAACATGTCTAGGGTTTCACAAGAAGCATGTAACCCGACACTACTAGCTTTTTGAGTAGAATTCATGAATCCAAACAAAAGACGACACGTTGATATTTACAAAGAATATCGGAAACGCAAAATTACAATTTTCCACAGGTAACATTAGAAAACCAAAATGAAACAAAATTTCTGTCAGCATTAACCTCCATTCATTGGAATCCCCTATTGAGGGAACAATGCAATTCTTCAGAATTTCAAAACTAAAACGGGACACCACACACTACAAGAACAAGATTGATCAGACAAAGGATTACATATCCTGTTTCACCTCCCAAACATTATCCATGTCAAAATTTGGACAATTAACATTTCACCAGGCCAATCACACAACCAATCCACCTCAGTCTGACAATGTAGCCAACATTCCTTAAAATTAGACCAATCTAATGTTAAACGTAACACGCGATAAGAACTGTTGTAGATTATAAACTGACTGCTGGATAGAATAACTTGCATCATTACTCTGGCCTGGTCCTAATTCCTATGAATGCGAAAGACAAAACCTGTTTATGATCACGTTAATCATTTTATATATTGATATAGATACATAGTTATTCATACTCTATTCAGCATTCACATCTCCATATTACCTTATTTTATTGATCACAATAATTCCAATGGCAAATCTGATCTAATAATTATGATAAATGAATAAAAAAATAAAACCCGGAATATTAAAAAACAGATCAAACAAAAAATTTCTTAATATTCGATTAATATAGCAAATGTGATGAGAAAAAATGGTATACACCTTGGGGAAGGTGGCGCTTTGAGCCCAAACGTTGCCGTCTAGGCCGATGATGGCGGCGGCGTTGAGATGAACGCCGTCGACGTCGCACATCAAGTGATCGTCCACGTAACTCTGCCACGACATAGTTTCGTTATTCTCTTCTGACAAAGTGTTTTCTTCTCTTGATTTGATTGTCCAACGTTTTGTGTTTTTTTTTTCTCTTTAGCTGTCTGTTTGTTGTCCGAGGGTGGAAGTAAATACACCCGAAAAGGACTTGTGTGGAAAGTTCTAAAGGGACGTGGAGATGATTACTGGCCGTAGATTTTGACGTGATTGAATGAGCGCCGTTCACGTTCGCTTGAATTTTTATTGTTCTAATAATTCAGCAAGATATTACACTCGAAAAAAAAATAATAAAGTGGCTTATACAAAAACTATTTTTGTCAATAATTTTAGATCAATGAATCAAAATTGATTAATACATCGACTACTATTTGAAAATGATTCTTCTACTTAAAAATAAAATGTTCTAATTGTTTTGAAAATTCTTGATCAATATGTTTCTTAAGAATAACTTGAATGATGAATAAATATTTTATTTTTTAAAAATTAAAATATTTATTTATGAATAATAAACAAATATTTATTTGTTGAAGGCATATATGACATCTAATTTAATTAATATTTACTTCACAGATTTAGATTAAATGTGAATTGTATATGCTAAATCGTATTTCGATTAAAAAGTTAGATTTCATTCATAGTTAATCTTTGCACATTATGCAATATATCATGTTTAATTACTTAAGAAAAACAACTATGAACTTTTTTGGTTCCCGAAAATGCGTTAAAAACTCGTAAATGAAAATTTAAGGAGATTTATTAGGGTTGTCTATATTAATTTCACATGAATTAAAGATAATTGCAGTCATTTAAATTCAAAATTAGGGTAATTGACGTAGGAAAAGAAAGTCAACAAAAAGGTGGTTTCCTTGTTTTTTTTTTTTTTTAGAATTCTGATTTTCAGCATTTTTATTTGTTGTTGTATTGATTTTCATGTAAAAAATAAAAATATATTAAGATATAATGAGAAA
Organism: Paulownia fortunei; assembly: GCA_019321725.1. NCBI lineage: Eukaryota > Viridiplantae > Streptophyta > Magnoliopsida > Lamiales > Paulowniaceae > Paulownia > Paulownia fortunei. The sequence goes on along the minus strand of CM033118.1, from coordinate 999,958 downwards.
TATTAATTTTATTGAATTAAAGATGATATTTTAGTGTAAGAGTAATAATTAATGAGTCATATTATTTTTTTTATGTCTCATTAATCAAATTATATTAAAAATTAAAAAAAATTATATTGCAGGTCTCATTATTTTCTTTGTATAAATATGAAAATGAGAAAAAAAAAATAGCATTTAATATGCTGTGAACTTAAAATAAACCCAATAAGCTAAATTTAAGAAATCTATTTGAATTATGAGTCGAAACAAATACAAGATTCAAAGGTTTAAACCCATAAAAACCTTCATATCACCACTATAAATACGCTCAACCTCTATTATTAAAAGATACTCAATTAATTACACACTTTATGCTTTTAAGGTTTTTGATTTACTTCTATTTATTTTGAAAGTAATTTGAGTATCAGATAATTTTCGTTGGTCAACTCCCAATAACTTTTTATAATGCAAATAATGACTTACTTAATAATTCGAACTCAATAAAATACTATTAAAATGAAAATCTGTATTTTTGTTGAAAATGAGTCCAAACAGATATAATTTCTGACTTCTGAAATAGTATTAGCCCCCAAATGCTTTGCTACAAGCACATACACCTTTTTCTCTCATGAGCTTGAATGAAGAACAAGAAACAATCCATGGCTCGACCAACATTTATTCCGTTGTGGTGGAGACAAAAAAAAGCCTATAAAAATAAGAGCAAAAAGAGGAAACCAAGAAAAGATTGAGAAAATTTCTAATTATCAATAAAAGTATTGTTAATTGTGAATTTAATTAGTATCTATTTAATTCTAGTTGGCTTCATTATATATGCTGATGTTTTGAAGAAGCATCAAACTTCAAGTTAAACGTGCTTCAAGAATTGCAAAAGTTTATTCACATCAAATTCAATAATTTGCTGATTTAAGGTATTATAAAAATAATTTCAATATTTATTATTTATAATTGATATTAATCATATACAATATAAAATACAGTTGGAAAAATTCTATAACATATTCAATTTGGGTGCATTCTGTTACTTATATGGCAAATATAAATAAATGGAATGTTACTGAAGTGGATTACATGATTACTATAATTTCATTTATTTATGATTGACTTGGATATGACTTAATCGAAATTGATATATAACTAGCACGAATGTGTAATATTTGCTGTTGTCCAAAAAAGAATAATAAACAAAAAAGGAAAAATAAGAAAAAAAGTCAAATATCCACTTATTGCTAAATGTGACATAAGACAAATATGCCCCAATATTCAATGGCATTTTCTTTGGTCATGGGCCAACCAAAACTCAGTTTAAAATTAGTAAAAGCCACCTCGAGAGGATCATTGAATTAAGGTTGCCTCATGTTTCAGCTCGTGAATGAATGAGAAAGAAATTAAACAAAGACAAACACACAATCTGAACCTGAACAACCCCCCAAATCAAAACAGCGCTCCCCAAGTTGATTTTTCTCCCCACCCTCTCTTCATCTGTTGGTGCAAATTCATCACATTCAATGCAGAAGCAAAATTCTTGTTCCATCCGTAAGTCTCCTTATTTTTTTTTTTTGGCTATTTTTTTTGGGATTCTTGAATTTGACAAAAATGGTGTTTCAGAATGGCCTTCTGCTGTTTCTTCTCAAATGGGTTTTCTGATCATTTCTCTTTTTCCTGTTTTCTGTTTCAGATGGTGATTGACGATAATGATGCTGATGAAGAGGGTATATCATATATAATTCTATTTGATCTTATGTGTGTACGTATGTGTTTGTTGCAAGTGATTGAAAGATGAATTTTGAGCTATTGAAAATGGTGGCGAAAGAGAAAAGGGACATTCCCATAAGGCCTGTACTTTTGAAATTTGGGGTGGCTTTGGCTATTTCTCTTGGTGGGATTCTTTATACTTTTTTCAGAACCAAAAGAATCAAGCCCCCTAAATCAAAACCTTCTCAGCGTTCTCCAGGTTAGATTTTTTCCATTTTCTTTTTTCCTTATTTTTTTTACAAAAATTAATTCTTGTTTGAAAATTCGTGGTGTCTTTTTATTTTTTTCCCTCTTTTTATTTGTGTGATGCATACTTGATGCACAGGTAATGGCAGCCAGGCTGATTCAAGAGGGCAAAGTGGTGAGCTCAGGGATGATGATCGTGCTTTGCAGGTAACAACAACATCGTGGAATTGTAAAAATCTTCAATATAATTAGACTCTTCCTAAGAATAACATTGAACAGAGCTGAAAATTTTTCAAACCAAATTGTTCGATATTCGATTCAAAATCAAACGATAAAATTCCTTTAAGATCAGTTCGCTAAACATAACAAACAAATTTTGAATACAATTTTTTGTTCAATAATATTTGAACATTGGTTCGAGATCGACTCTATGAGTATAAAATATGTATAAAAAGATTAAACTATTTTCCTGGATTTGGGGCAACGGATGAGATGAGATTTGGATTTAGCGTCGGATTGTCAGCTTGTGTCCAAAAGTGATTTTATATGGTTGATCCTTTTTTTCCCTTATAGTTGATTAAGATGTCAGACAAATTTCCCATCTTGAAATAGACATTGTTTTCTACCTTGCAGGATTCATCTCTCCGAAAAGTTTCTTCTCAGAATTCCATCAGTGATTGCTCTTCAAATGGTAGGCACAGTGGAGATAGAGATGGTTTTCTCTTACCAGAGTTTAATGAGCTTGTAAAGGAATGTAATATGGCTGTCATAATGGATGATATTTCTCCCAGGAAGAATGGAGAGTCTCTAGTTCCGGACGTAGAATCACCTAGAGAATACAAATGTGCTGAACACGATGAGCACGAGAGAGAGATTAGGAGACTACAGATCGAGGTTAAAATTCTTGAAGAAAGGGAGAGGAAGCTGGAAATTCAATTGCTCGAGTATTGTGGCATTAAAGAGCAGGAAACTGCTGTCATGGAGCTCCGGAACCAGCTAAGATTAAACAATATGGAAACTAAATTATATAATCTTAAGATTGAGTCCTTGCTGTCACATAACAGAAGACTAGACGCACAAGTGGCTGATTACGCAAATGTTGTGACAGAGCTTGAAGCTGCAAAAGCCAAGATAAAGCTGCTACGGAAGAAACTTAAATGTGAAGCAGAACAGAATAGGGAGCAGATCTTAACACTTCAAGATAGAGTAATGAAACTGCAGGACCAGGAAAAGAAGGCTGTTGAAATCGACCAGGATGTGGAAATGAAGCTACGCGAAAGGAAGGAATTAAAGGAGGAGTTAGAGGAGATGAAGAAGTCCAATCAGGGTCTGAAGCAGGAAAACTCTGATTTGGCTCAGAAATTAGAGTATGTACAAATGCTTGCTACAACTGCTTTAGACAATGAAGAGGTAGTTTTCTTTGTTTATGATATATATATTGATATATAAATATTAATTTCTTTGATTCTTCGATTTATAGAGCATTCTATGTGAATTTACGGGATATTTTCTCCATAAGGTACTAGAACTTAAAGAAGAGAGTCGGCTTTTACAACAACGAAATGATGATTTAACAAAGGAAATTGAGCAACTCCAAGCTGATCGGTGCACAGATATAGAAGAGCTAGTCTATCTCCGATGGATAAATGCTTGTTTGCGCCATGAACTGAGAAATTATCAGCCTGGCCCAGGTAAAACAATTGCCAGGGACCTCAGCAAGACGCTAAGCCCCAAGTCAGAAGAGAAAGCCAAACAGCTCATACTTGAGTATGCACATAAAGAAGTCTCTGGGGAAAAGGGGTTGGATATTGCCGATTTTGATTCTGACCAGTGGTCATCTTCACAGGCTTCTTGTCTTACGGACCCTGGTGAACATGATGATTTGTCTGTTGATACTTCGTCAGCTAACAAAACGAACCATTCCAGCAAAACAAAAGTCTTTGCCAAGTTGATGAGGCTATTACGAGGTAAAGGTAGTCCTCGTAATATTCAGGGACCAACCTCACCCCTGGAAAGAGCAGTATCTGTAGACGACATTGCAGGTAGATATTCTAGTGATTTTCATTCAGGCTTTTCAGTAGGTGTAGATGCTGGAACCGATGATCTCATGAAGACATTGAGAAATTCATCTGGGGTTCATCTAGTAGACGCTCTTTCGATCTCCAGAGATCTTATTCCCGAGGTCCAAAGAGTATTACAGGGGAAAGCAGCAATTGTTCTCGAAGAACCAGTGATGATGGTTCCTCGAGTATACTTAGAACAATTGACTCGCTAACAGAAGATGATCACGATTGGTCCCCAGGTATTCAGCCTCATCAAGATGCTCAAAATGCAGCAAAAAACGATTTGCTTAAATATGCTGAAGCTCTGAAGAACTCTCGTGCGAAATCATTTCCAAGGAGATCAGCCTCGTTTGGATCTCAGTGACAGTTTCTTTCAATTTTCTGTTTTCTTTCCTTTCCCGCTAGAAAATTTGGGTTAGAGAATTGGTGCAAGGGCACTAGTTATGGCAAGAGGGCTGCTAACTAGTAACATGTTTAGCTAGTTGAGTGATTTTCACAGTTAAATGTACATATATGTCTAATTTGACAGATATTTGGAGCAATAGAAAAAAACAGGAACTGTAAGGATAACATTACCAAGGTAATACAAGTGGCTTTTTGTATTTTGGATTGCAATTGATAATTCTATGCAAGATCAAGTGTATCCCAAACTTGGTGGTTAAACACTACTGAGGTGACAGAAAATAGATCGACGATGATAAAAAGTTTAACACGTTTCATTCTTATTACCGTGTTAAAGTCAATTCGATTTGATTTATACCCCTATGTAATAACTTTTAATTTTTTTTTGTTACACATGAAGGTATACTGTGTGTGATCTTATGTACATTCTTGCGAAAACATGAAGGCACACAATGTGGGATCTTTTATAAATTCTTGTGGGGAATATAATCACAAAATACTCACTCACATGTTTGGACCATGAGTTGCATAGAATTCCTGATTTTCTAAAATAAAGTTTGCTAGTTCAATCAATGTTACACTTAGTTAATTCAATTGAACATTGAACAATACATCTTTTAACTTCAATAATGAAAAAATAAAATCTGATTATTGCGCGAATTTACTTTGACAGTTTGATAGGAAGTTTTAGGACCAAGTCATTGCAACCCAATAGAAACCAATTCGAATCCTCTTTCGTGAAGGGTATTTTATTTTATCCTCTTTTGTAAAAAGATATTTTAATTTATCAATAGAAGGGTATTTTTTTATCCTCCTTTGTGAAAAAAATATTCTATTTTATTAATAATATTTAATTTTATGAATACACATTATGTATATATTAATAATATCATCAATATACATAAAATATGTATTAATAAAATAAAATATCATTGCAATAATGGACCAGATTGATTAGAATCCACCAACAATTTGGTGTCTGGAATTTGGGCCGGTCAAGCTACATACACTACATGTGTCACTCTAGTGTTAAGAGTGAAGGGCAGTTCCAAAAATTCATCAAAAATTCAGTAAAATCAAAAAAATTTGTTTGATATTCAATTTTATTTTTATAAATTTTTGAGACGAGTGAATAGATTGACATTTGGTGTCCCGTTATTACATTTAAAGAATAATTTTGTCTCAATCGATTATTCTTTTTTGAGAGATTAGACGCTTTATCAATAAGTGAAACTCAATTGGAATAACTATTTTACGTTTTTGAGACTGCATCCTCATTTAATCTGAATGTTTAAAAGATTCTAATCATCTGCCACTGGAAACACCACATTCCGACTTGCGTGTGTGTTTCCATCCGACTTGCATGTATTAATAAAAGCACGCCGCCGGCCGTAAAATTAGGCAAATAAAATGAATGTTCAATTTCAATTTCTGGTTTCTAAACCACATGTAATACCAAAACCACATGGAATACCAAATTATTGGCCATTTAACTAGGAATAAGTCAAAAAAGTCCACTCCCAAACAAGTTCTTTCTCTAAACTACTCATAAAACTTAATTTATTTACAATTCCTTCATATTTTAAAATAACAAATACCCTATAAAATTTATCTTTTTTCAAATACTCCTACTTGCAATTTGCAAAATAGAAACAAACATCAAAAATATATTTGTAATTTACAATTTAAAAGGAAAGCCAAACTTTCCATACTTTACCCTTTTCTTCCCCAAGATAGCAAACAACCTGCACCTTAATGGATAGAAAAATAAAAATAAAAACAACAGGCAGTGCATTAGAATTAATAGGAAATCTCGATTGAGTTTATGAGCTATGGAATATATAGCTAATGTGATATTGCCCAACTTCAATTTAACTTTCAAACGCTATTGGGAACAATTAATTGGTCCCAGGGATATTTAACCCAACTGCAACTTAAAAATCCTCAACCTCAAATACATGTGAATGAGAATCAGTAGTCAGAATCAGTATCTGAGTCCACTGTGTCCACTGTAGACTCTGGAGAAACCTCAAATACATGGGAACGAAAATCACTATCTGAGTCCACTCGATCATCTGGAGAAACTCCATTCAGGGGATGGGCTCTTGAGAAACTTCATTCTGGAGGTTGGGGTCCTGCTTTTACAGAAATAAGGCCATCAAACTATTGTGGTAACAAACACACACTATAAAATCTCACATAATAGCAGAATAAAAAAAAAAAAATCCATATATATCAAGTGAAAAATACTGGTAAAATGGTACAGGGAAAAGCGCCACACAGAAAACATGTCTTAATTTCCAGGGAAAATATTGTAATCATCAAGTAAAACCAAGGGAAAATCTTTCGAACAACAAGAATTCAAGCATTTGATTAAAGATTAAGTAGTGTCAGTAGCAAAGAAACCAAGAAAATGTAATGGTGGTTTGGGTGGTGAGTCGGGAGGATCAAAGTGCAATCTTGAAATTTTTAACTAATCTCAGACCATATATGCGAGCTTTCAAGCAATTTTTTTGCACCATAACTTAAATAAATAAAAGAAGTTTACTAAAAGAATTCTCAAGAGAAAAATAAACCTGATGGAATAAAGCTAGCTAGAGAAGGTGATAAATAATAACTGCACTTACCTTGGCAGGAAAATGTTGATCAATTGCACCAGATATAACAACAAGAGTTTCTACATCACCAATGTTTCGCCCTAGTACCAACCCAGCTACGCAATTCGGGCACCTAGCAAAGTACCTCGTATGCGGGGATCCCTCGGAACCCTGCAAATCATAAACAAACAAATTATATTACTCGATAAAACGTGCAAAAATATCATAAATTTTGATCTTGAACGGAATTTTAGAAACGAAGTTTATGATCATACAACCTCATATAATCATACAGAAAACTGGAATTTTATGAAGTTTGAAAATTACAAATTCATGTTAATGTGTAGCACTTGAACTACTAAAAGTTCATCAGACTCTCTATTGTTTGTTATACTATCAGAACCCTAATTATTCATCAAAGGATAACAGATTAGGGATCTATGCATACCGCGATATAATTAAAGGAAAAAAAAATAATTAGAAAGAAAAGATGATTGAGAATTAGGGCATGCATAGAGAACCTACTTACATATGGTGAGTAAAAAAGGCGCAAAACGAGGAGTACTGTGGATTTGGGAATGTGCTCCCCACAGGAATTGCAGACGAGATCAAGGCCGATGCATAGAAAGCTCCGTCGAATGCCGATCACGTCCGGTAGCAACTCCGGCGGCCGACGGCGTGGTACAACCACCCCCTGACTCGCCAGCGCTCGCCGTGACCGCTCCTGCCAATACGTCACCGGATCTTCCCATTCGATCCTCGTCTCGCTCTCGCTTCCCATCTCTCTCTCGCACGTTTCCATGGTTTCGTTAGCTTAGGGTTTTAATTTGGTTGGATGTGTGTGTGTATATATATATATATATATATAAATTTGACCTAGAGTCGGTTATGGGGGCAATATTATGGGATTTGTTTGTAATACCTAAATAAAAGTGATTTTTAACCTCTGAAAAAAAATAATATTTAATATTTTTAAATTAAAATTTTTGTTTTTATTTTTTTTAATATGATCAGAATTTAAAAATAATGGGGAGGGTGCTTTTAAATTTTAAATTTTATTTTATGTTTTTTTAAATATGTAAAAATCTTTTGGACATTTTTATCCTCAAAAACATATTTATATTAAGAAATGCCCATACATTATATAAATATATTAATATCTTCATACATTATATAAATATTCACAATCTTAAGTTTTGAGTTTAAGTTCAATTCTCCTTGAAACTTGTAAATATGATAATATATTCCAAATAATAAAGATACCATCCTAAGTTACTATTTTTTGTAGTATATTATAAGTTCAAGTCTAATGATAAAGACGATAATGTGTAAATTATAATAGCCTACATAGTTGTTCATGAAATGAAAATAAAATATGACAAGTAATTTTTTTGTTGATTTTTTTCTGTACTTTATTTATTTGTTATGATTATTATTGTTTTATCATATTTATTTTGTTGGGAGAAGTGAGAAAGGAGATCGAGAGGGAATGGGGTAAGATAAATAGGTAGGTGGATCATTAGAATTTATATATAAGTTGTAATTACGATTAACACGCTTAGTTTCGGTAAAATAAAAGTTTACTTGAGGGTGTTCAATTAAATGTAGCATTCTATGATTTATTTTTTAAATTTTTTCTTTATTAACTATAGATATTATATTAATTAAAAAAAATTAACTATTATTGCAAACAGTTTTAAAAAATTACAGTGCTCAACATGTGAAATTTCTTAATTTTGTCATGCATAATGCACTTCAAGCACGGTATACATAGTAATATTTTTGGAAAGTATATCCAAATTAGTTTTATAATAGTGATATGAATAGTTAAATTTGATGTACTCTTTGAATTCTTTTGATTTTTTCTTTTTGTAAGTGGAGTATGTGCACAAGTATATTATGTTATATTGTATTATTATATATTATATCACTTTTTATTAGTATTTTGTTATATTGCATTACATTTTACATGGACTATTTCATTATTTAACCTTAAAATATTGGTATTTTATAAATTATTAGTACTCTGTGTTATGGAATAAATACACCTAAAATGTCAAATTAGTAATTTTTACACAAATTATATTCAATACAAGTGATTTATAAATTAGTATTTTATGGAAGAAACATTGTTTTAGTGTCCTTTCAGTAACAAAATAATTAAGAATTTTTTTTTGATACTTTATTATTTGAAAAATCAAATAATACATATAGAGAGAAAAGACAAACTCAAACTTCAATTAAGTACATTTGGATAAGTGAGAAATTGCAGTGGAATTCGAAAATCTTTGACCTCTTTTGCATTATTCATCATACATGAAAAAATGAATTGTCACTTAATAACATTAAATATTTATCGTTAGGTATGAAATAACATAAACCTTTATAAATTTACTAAGTAGACCATCAATTAAGTACAAATTCAATAAAATTTCAAAAGTTGTAACATGTTAAGTTAGACTCAATTTGATTTACACCCCTATATAATAATTTTTAATTTTTTTTGTTACACACGAAGGTAGGTATACTATGTGTGATCGATCTTATGTACATTCTTGCGAAACACATGAAGTACACAACGTGGGATCTTTTATAAATTCTTGTGGGGAATGTAATCACAAAATATGTTGATGTTAAATGTGAATTTAATTAGTATCTATTTAATTCTAGTTGGCCTCATTATATATGCTGATGTTTTGAAGAAGCATCAAACTTCAAGTTCAACGCGCTTCAAGAATTGCAAAAGTTTATACACGTCAGATTCAATAATTTGCTCGCTTAATGTATTATAAAAATAATTTAAATATTTTATTATAACTTTTTATTGCAATATATATTGCATTATCATATATATGTACATTTTATTTATAATTTTTTTTTAAATATACAATTGATATTAATCAATCATATACACATGATAGAAACATATACTATATAGTATAAAATACAACATAAAATTTAGATGGAAGAAAGTATTGGAAAAATTATATACTAATCGAATCAAATTTTAAATTTTATTGAACAAAAAATTATATTTAAACTTGATTTATTAAATGATATAAGAAGGAAATATTGTAATCATCAAGTAAAATAAGGGAAGATCTTTCGAGCAGCAAGAATTCAAGCATTTGATTAAAGATTAAGTAGTGTTGGCAGCAAGAAACCAAGAAAATGTAATGGTGGGTCGGGACGATCAAAGTGCAATTTTGACAATTTTAACTAATTTCTGATCGTATATGCAAGCTTTCAAGCAATTTTTAAATTGATTTGCTCTATATTAAATAAAAAAAGAAGTTTACTAAAACAATTCTCATGAGAGAAATAAACTTGATGGAATAAAACTAGAGAAGGTGATAAATACACAATTGAAATAAAATTTGGATTCAGTCCTAGAGTTGACATGGCTAAATAGGCTGGTTCATGGACTAGAGTAGATTTATAACTCTATGCCCAACAAAGGCCCAAAGTATATATAAAATCAGCCCAACCAGACTGCTACTGTTCAGTTGGTTCATGCTCACTTGACACTTTAGACTATATATATTCTAGATTTCTTATTTTAAAAAGAGCCACACTTATTTTATTGTCATATTTCATTATTCACAAGAAAATAGTGGGTAATCCTCTGTTTGTTCAAGCCTCACTTTACTTGGATGATCTGCACCACAAAATGAGTTGGTAGAGACTTTTCAGTAGATAGACCTACTTGTTTCAGTTTATCTATGCTATGCAAAGCTCAATTGCGCACATCTCTACTTTCATTATTATGGTAAGTTAGTAATATGTGCAAAATTTTTCTTCTTTTTTTATTTGTGGATTTACATTCATACATAGTCTGATAAAGTTTCTTAAAACAATATACAAAATAATAAGATAAATGACACATAATATGCTAGGCTGAGTTGGGCTCATACTAAGTTCAGTCCTAGCAACACATGGGCTAAACTGGTCGGTTCATGGATAGAAGTGGGTTTATAACTCTAGGCCCAACAAAGGCCTACGCATATATAAAATCAACCCTACCAGACTATTATTATTCATGCCGCTTCTTGACCTTTTTTGGTGGGCCTATTCAGCGGGTTCATGCCCATTTGACACTTCAAACTATATACCTCTCAAATTTCATATTTAAAAAAGTCTCACGCTCATTCCATTGTCACGTTTCATAATTCACAAAAAATTCAAAAAATTTCTCCCTTTTTGCATAACCACATGTCATAATTCACAAGAAAATGGCAGGTAATTCTCTATTGTTCAAGCCTCATTTTACTTGGGTGATTTGTACCACAATATTACCGAGAAGAGTTGGTAGAGACTTTTTAGTAGATATACCCACTTGTTTCGGTCATCTCTATAGTGCAAAACCATCCTGCAAATCTTTTTACTGTGTCTATATTTGTCTATATCCATATCTAGCTTTATTATTATGGTATGTTAGTAATATGTGCGAAATTCCTATTCATTTTTTATTTGTGAGTTTACATTTTAGACACACCCTAACTAATTTTTATTAAAGAAAATACAAATAATATAAGAAAAATTCAATTCTAAGTTAAATGGCCCTTAATGGGGCTGGGTTGGGCTCAGACTTGGGTTCAATCCAAGAGTTGACATGGGCTAAATGGCCGATTCATGGACAAGAGTAAATTCACAACTCTAGGATATAAAATCGGCCCAGCCAAATTATAACTATTCATGGGCCATTTTTGGACCTTTTTTGGTGGGTCAATTTAATGAGTTCACGCCTATTTGACACTTTAGACTATTAATCTCTCAAATTTCATATTTAAAAAGTTTCATGCTGATTCCATTGTCACAATTGATAATTCACAAAATTCAAAAAGTTTATCTCTCTTACTTTATGTGCTGCACTATTATTTGTCATTACAGTTGCTAAATCTATACAATTTTTTCTTCATGTATGGTTACCTGATGCTATGGAGGGACCCACTCCTATTTTGTCTCTTATACATGCTGCTACTATGGTAGTAGCGGGGATTTTTCTTTTAGCTCGCCTTCTGCATAATCACAATTCATAATTCACAAGAAAATGGCAGGTGATCCTATGTTGTTCAAGCCTCATATCACTTGGGTAATCTCACCACAATATTACTGAGAAGAAGTTAATAAAGACTTTTTGGTGGATAGACCACTTGTTTTAGTTCTTCTCTATTGTGCAAAGCTTTCCTGTAACTTCTTTTGTTGTGCTTACGTCTATCCATGCTTTCCTATTATGGTATGTTAATAATACATGCAAAAATCTTACTTTTTTTCATTTGTGGATTTACTGCAACAAATTTTTACAAAAGAAAATAAAAATAAAATGTCTAAAGTAATTTTAATTATAAGATAAATGGCCCATAAGAGGGTTGGGCTGGGCTTAAACATGGGTCCGGTCATATAGTTGACATGGGCTAAATGGGCCGGTTCATAGACAAGAGTGGGTTTATAATTCTAGGCCCAATACATATAAAAAAATCGGCACAGCCAGATTACTAGTATTCACGGGCCACTTCTGGATCTTTTTTTGTGGGCCCATTCAGTAGGTTCATGTCCATTTGACACCTCTCACTTTTCATATTTTAAAAAGTTTCACACTTATTCTATTGTCACGTTTCATAATTCAAAAAAATTCAAATAATTTCTCTCTCATTGCATAACTACATTTCGTAATTCACAAGAAAATGGCAGGTAATCATCTATTATTCAAGCGCCACTTTACTTGGGTAATCTATACCATAGTATTACCGAAAGGGAGTTAGTAGAGACTTTTCGGTGGATAAACCACCTGTTTTAGTTCATCTCTACTGTGCAAAGTCCTCTCGCAACTCCTTCTGCTATGTTTACATCCAACTTTCATTTCTTTATTATGGTATGTTAGTAACATATGTGAAAATCTTATTTTTTTTTAATTGTGAATTTATATTCAGACAGACTCTATAAATTTTTATAAAAAAATATATAATATATAAAATAATTTCAATTATTATAAGATAAATGCTAAATAATGGGGTTGGGCTGGGCTCAGACTTGGGTTCGATCCTATAGTTGACATGGGCTAAATGAGCAACTTATGGACAGGAGTGAGTTTATAACTCTAGGCCAACAAAGACCCAACACACATATAAAATCGACCTAGCTAGACTGCTACTATTTATAGGCTACTTCTAGACCTTTTTGGTTAGGCCTGTCCAATAAGTTTACGCTCATTTAACACTTAGACTATACATCTCAAATTTTCTATTTTAAAAAGTCCCCACGCTCACTCTATTACCATGTTTCATAATTCACAAAAATTCAAAAGCTTTTTCTCTCATTTTATAACCACATTTCGTAGTTCACAAAAAATAAAAAAATAAAAATGGCAAGTAATCATTTTTTTTAAGCCTCAATTTACTAAGATGATCTACACCATAATACTACCGAGAAGGAGTTGGTACAAACTTTCTGGTAGATAGACCCACTTATTTTAATTCATCTCTCTTATGCAAAGCTCATCCGCAATCCCCTCTGTTGTGCATACGCCCATCTCTGCTTTTATTATTATGATATGTTAGTAATAAGTGCGAAAATCTTTTTTTTTTTATTTGTGGGTTTACATTCAGACACACTTTAATACTTTTTTATAAAAAAAAATATAAATAAAATATATAAAATAATTTCAATTATAAGATAAATGGCCCATAATAGGGTTGCGCTGGACTTAGACATGGGTCTGATCTTAGAGTTGACAAATGCTAAATGAGCCGTTCATGGATAGACCACTTCTGGAACTTTCTTGGTAGGCCTATCCAACAACTTCACACCCATTTGACATTTAGACTATCCACCTCATAGAGATCTTATTTTAAAAAGTCATAAGCTCAATCCATTGTCACAATTCATAATTCACAAAATTTAAAAACTCTCTCTCATTACATAATCACATTTCTTAATTCACTAAAAAATGACGTGTAATCCTATTTTCTTTCAAACCTCAATATGCTTGAGTGATCTACACTACAATGTTAACGTGAACAAGTTGGTAGAGACTTTCCAATGGATAGACCCACTTGTTTCAATTCATTTATGTCGTGCAAAGCTCGCCTATAAGTCCCTCTGTTTTGTATATGTCCATCTTTTACTTTTATTATTATGATATGTAAGTAATATGTGTGAAAATATTCCTTTTTTTCATTTGTGGGTTTATGGTTTGTTGTACTTGTTTGGTTTTATTTTTTTTATTTTTTCCCATAGGAATCTTGATATCAAGAAATATGATTTTGGATATTGAAAAAATTACAAAATTGGTCCCATAAGTAAGGGGTTGGAAAAATAGTAGGCAATCAAAAGTTTTTTCTTTTGAAACTAGTTACAAATAAAGCTCTACATCTATTTAAAGTGTCAATCTCCACATCTAGACAATAGAGATTAAAAATATTTAATGGTAGGAATAAACTTTCTAGAACTTTTTAAAAATATTTTAAGTATATGCTATTAGATATTTATAAGAACTTCTTTTCTAAAACATTCCTTTATATTTTTCCTAATTATCTTGAATCTTTTATTGTATTTTAGAATTCTTCATACCTATCTATAACTATCTATAGTATCTAGAAATGTTCAATATATATTATGAAGCATTCCTATCCGGAACCACTCTAGAAAAGATTCCATTAGTTGGGTAAGGAACAAAGAATGTATTTTCTGTATTAAAGCTTACAAATTAACTACGTACGAAGAATGATATGCTTGAAAACCATGCACTCCCTTGGAATGATTTATGGAAACTAAAAGCTATACAAAAAGCTGAATTTTTCTTTTCTTTTGGATGTTCGCTACTCCAGCTTTATGTATTAAACTCATTAACAGTAACAACTAGTTAACATGGTAGAAAAAAGTCTTGCTTTATGTAGTAATTATGGTCATAGAAAGAAAGACAAAACTAAAAAGTCTAGAAACTCAAATGAAGACCCTTCCTCAAAACCAGCACTAGCTGAATGTTGACGCTCCTCCTTTGGTAACCTGAGTAAGTCTGATATTGTAAGAGATTCACAAGATAAGCATATTCATAGCTTTTCAATCAATATTGTTAATATTTCACAAATTCATAGCTTTTCAATCAATATCGGCAATACGAATTGTGTAGTAGAATTTGGGCAGTAAAAGTTGGGATTAATTCTAGCAGCTAACTTAAAATTTGAAAATATTATCATTGAATCTGATTGCACCACCACATGAGAATGCTGCAGAAGAGTGGTGGAAAACTTAAATATATATTTGACATAAATTATATAAATTTGGTGTGTTTCTGTAAAATCCAACATGAGATGTAATACTAAATCTATATTATCTATAAAAGTGAGAATGTGAATGATTGAAAAAGTTTCTTGAAATTTTTGAGATACCTAATGTAACCTTAATGAATAAGTATTAAATAGTAAAAAAAAGAGGGTGTAATTTAACTTTAAATACTTTTAATAATATAATTGGAATATAATTTCAATTGTCCTTTTGTATTCTTTTTTTAAGAAGTACAAGATAAATATTTACTATATTGTTATTGTATTTTCTTGGCATATTGTTGTAATACTTAGACCCTATCAATAGGATGAAAAGTCCAAAACAGTTTGAAAAGAATAAGAAGAAGAAATAGCAAAAAAATTATTCCATCAAAAAATATCACTTTTAAACTTTAAATAAAGAGTTTATAGGATATTTACAAATCTTATTTATGTGACGCCTCATAAATTTTAGTTACAAATTAATATTTTTTTTCAAAGCATATATTAAATCTTAAATTTTATTTACAATTCTTATTTATGTCACGCCTCATGACTTTTTATTTCTTATTTATATGGATGTATATTATTAGAAAACCTTAAATCTATGTTATCCATAGATAAAATTTAATTTAACCAAATAAAATATAATATTAAAATAAAAATAAAATTTTAAAGTAAGTAGAATAAGAAGGGTACAAATGTCATTGTAAGAAATTTAGAAGAAGAACTAAAATATTTTTGTTCAATATGTATCAATTCAAAATTTATGGTAAAATTTTGGTGTCATTTAAAAATTACACGCTTAAAAATTATAAAAACTAAGTTATCAATTGACATTTATATAAAATTTTGGTAACAAAATAATTTAATTTAACAAAATATAATATAATATAAAAAATAAAAACAAGAATTAAAATTGGATAAAGTCTAAAAGTGTATATGTACCATTGTAAGAAAAACTAAAATAACTTCATTTAGTATGTAATAATTTGACATTTACTATAAAACTTAGGTTTTTTTTTAAACTATATATTAATTCATATACAAATATGTTATTCATGGTAAAATTCATTTAACAAATTTAGCCTTAAACTTTACTATATTAAATCTTGCATAATAAGTTTAAGGGGTTATTTGTACTTTGAGGTTTGAAACATTAGCAATTACATACTAAGAGAAATTTATTTAAATATCTAAGTACCATATCCCTTTATTTTTAATAAGAGATGGCGTAAATTTTGAAAAGCTAATTGGTAAAATAATATATGAATAAGATCAAATTTTAAATTTTAAAGTTTCTCCAATGACAGAAAGAGTATAGATTAATTTTTATATATAAAGAATAATTAGAATTTTTTAATTATACAAGGTTCGCAAATTTACAATTGCGTAATTTATATAAAAAAGGAAAAACTTAATACAAATTCTGTATATGATTAAACCTCATAATTTAGATTTTGATCTAACATTCTTTTTATGATTATGCATTTTAAAAGATGACCCTAACTTAGTATTCTTAAAATTATATATATTTCAAATATATGAAAGATAATTTATATTATTTCCTTTTGTAAATATACTTGAACTTTAGCTTTGATCTTTCACTTAATTCTAATAATTTATGCATTTGAAAAACTTTATTTTTTTATTAATATACATTGTTTTCTCATATCTGAATTAACATATTCTCTTTAATTATTCAAGAAGATAGAAATTAATTTAAGTTATTTTATTTTAAAATATTCATTTAAAAAAACTTACTTTGCAAAGTTATTCTAAAAAATAAAAGTAATCAATGTTATTTATAATTTTTGAGGAATTTTAATCTCCTATTTCTTTTTTAAAACCAAATATAGCTTTATTGTCTATTAATTAAAGATATTTGGTATACATCGAAGAGAGTTTTTTAAAACAAAATTGGAATTTTGATCTTTTAAAGAAAACTATATATAATTTTATTATTTGATAAATTAAAGTATTTAGAATTCAGTCAAAGAGATTTCAAATTTTGAATTTTGGCTTATTGGTTTTTTTTTAATCTGAATTTTAATTAAAATGATAGATTATTATCATATATACTAGGTTAGGTTTTTTGTTTTTAAATACAAATTTATTTGTTTTTGGAATTTTTGACATAATAAGGCCAAAGAGATGTTTTACTAAAATTGCAAACCTTAGAAAATATGGATTCAAATAACCTTAAGTTCATGTGTTATGATAATTATATTTACAAGTTTGTTAATAAAATCTTACAAGAGATTTTTAAATTTATTTTTTAAATATTTGAAATTTAAAAATATAAAAAGGGTAGATATAATAAGAGAAAGTCACTATGTAACAATCTAAAGTATAAAAGTGTATATGTACTACTTACTGTAAGAACAAAAAAATAAAAGAACTTCATATGTTATAATTTGACATTTACGGCAAAAGTAAAATTTTCTTAAGTATATGTTAATTTATGTACTAATATCACATTCACCATAAAATTTATGTAACAAATTTAGCCTTAAAGTTTACTTTGTTAAATCATATATAGCAAATATAAGTGGTTATTTGCCGCTTGAAGTTTAAATTTTTGGTAACTACATCCCCTTATTTGATAAAAAATTCTTACAGAATTTATTTCAAGATCAAATTACCATATCCATTTATTTTTGAAAAAAAAAACATAACTTTTAAAAAACTAATTGATAGTTATAATTTACAATAAATAATTTAATAAAGAAAGAATTGAATGAGATCAAATTTTAAATTTTATAGTCTCTTCAATGACATAAGAAATATATATTAATTTCATATATAAAGAATAGTTATGATTTTTATAATTGTATATGGTTCACAAATTCATTATTGCATAACTTTCATAATAAAATGGAAGACTCAAGTTTAACTGCAAATGTCATCCATCTTGAATAGTATAATACATCATACACTTTTAGAAAAAAATGAGGAGTTACTTTCAAATGCATTATTTATAGATAAATAATATATTTTGCATCTTAGTAAACCTTATGATTTAAATTTTGATCTAAAATTATATATATTTCAAACACATAAAATTTAATTTATACTCTTCCAATTAGTAAATATACTTGAGCTTAATTTTTGGTCTTTTAGAAATATGCATTTTGAAAACTATGTTTTTTTTGTTAGTATTCATTGTTTTCTAATATCTATATTAGTATATTCTCTTTAACTATTGAAGAAGATAGAATTTAATTTAAGCTAATTTTTATTTTAAAGTACTCACCTTAAAAACTTTAATTTTTACAAAGTTATTATTAAATATAAAAGTTTATCATTATTGTTTGTGATTGTTGATTGTTGTCTCAAAATTAAAATTTTGGTCTTCTATTTCTTTTCTAAAACTATATATGGCTTTATTTTTTACTAAATTAAAGTATTTGGTATCCAATTAAAGAAAGTTTCGAAGCTTATTATATTTTTTTATATTTTTATTTTAAACATGACTTTTAAAGAAAATGATGGGATTATTTTCATACATTTTAGGTTATATTTTTTTTGTTTGTATATAATTTTTTTGGAATTTTTGACATAACAAGACTTTACAATATTTTAGTAAAATTGTAAACCTCACGAGATGTGGATTCAAGTAAGTTCAAGTATTATGGTGTAATATTCACGTGATTGTTAATAAAACTTTAAAAGAGATTTTAAATTTAATTTTAAAATATTATGATTTTAAAAAAAGTAGATATTATAAGAAAAATAATTGCTTTATTTTTGTTGTGTTTTCTTCTCATTCTTTACTTTAAATAGGTCTAATAAGTGAAAAGTCCAAAAAATTTAAAAAGAAAATAGATCGAAACTCTAAATAAGGATTTATTATGACTTCCGAAAATCATATTTTATATTGCACCTCATAAATTTTAGTTTCAAAATTGTATTATTATTTCAATCTCTTGTGTTTCATTATAGTCTTTTTATTTCTTACTTATATAGAGGTATCTTGTTAGATAATTTTAAATTAGTGTTAATAATAAATAGAATCTATTTAAATGAAACTAAATAAAAATAAAGGATAATTCAAAGTAAATAGAATTAAAATAGGTATACATGTATTTGTAAAAAAATAAAATATAAGAAATCTAAAAGGATTTTGTTTACTATATATTTAACATTCATGGCAAAAGTTAGGACCCATTAAAAATTACACCTTAAAAATTATAAAAACCCATACATCAATATGATATTTATAACAAAACTTAAGTAATAAATTAATTTAACTTAACAAAACAAAAATCTAATAAGAAAGATTGAAACAAGAATTAAACTTGGATAGAATCTAAAAATATATATAAGTCACTATAAAAAAATTAAAAGAAATTTATTTATTACGTATCAATTTTACATTTCTCGAAATCCTTAAACCAGTTGTTAATTTAAACCTCATGAGAAGTGGATTCAAGTAGACTTAATTTCAAGTTTTATGATAATATCTATGTGGTTGTTAATGGAATAAAAAAAAAAAGATAACTTTTTATAAATCTTTTATATTTGCAATTATTGTTTTTAGTTATATCGAAAGGAATGAGAGAAATAAAATGAAGTGAACAAGAGAAGTAACTAAGCAAATAGATAAGATTAGCGCTTATTTATTTATTTTGATTAATTAGTAATTATGAATAATATCAAGATATTGTATTTGACTTAAGCAAAAAAATAATTTAGTTTATTTGATTTTTTTTTATTAAATGTGACACTTTGTATTTATTTTTTAGTATTTTCTCTTATTTAACTATGAATATTGCATTAATTAAAAAAATTGAATTTTATTGCAAATAGTTGAAAAAAGTATTTATCAATTTTTAGCATGTGAAATTACGATTTGATTATGTATACTGCATCTAATGCAAAGAAAATTCATAAAATTAAATAAGAAGAAGACTTCTCCAACCATCAAAATTAAACAAAAGAATGATTAAAGTGATCATAAATTTGTTTAAGAATTTATTTAGTTTTATTACTATTACTTTTAAAATTATCAATAAATTTGGTTTTTTAAATATTTTTGTTTAATCATTTATATCGATCTATATTTAAAATAAAATATTTAGAAGTACTTTGAAATATTTTTGTTTTAATAAATTCAATATCAATTAATATTTTTTTATTTATAAAAATACCTTCTAATATTTTAATAATTTAATAATATAATTATTTAATAAATTATATAAATAGACATGCTTATTGGAACAAATATTCGAATTGTAATATTTTTAAAACAAATAGGAGCCTTTTCTGAGATCTTGAATGGCCCATGTCCCGACTTTTTCGTCCCTATCCTGTTCCTACTATCTTTTGTAATCTGTCCCATAATCTTGATAAATGACATGAATAAAGCTTTTTACTTGTTCAATAAATAAAAAGAAAAGAAAAGACCATCAGCATTGTTGCCATTGCTATACACAAACTAGTTTGGTTGTAGTAAAAATTAATCTATTTTATTTTTTGTGTTCTCAATAGCAATAAAATAAAAATAAAAAAAGTAAGGGCTATAGAGAAACAAAAAAAAAAAGGCATATTGTGATCTGATCCCTATAGTTCTCAATATATATATTCCCCCCATAGATTTTCAAATATGATATTATACCCTTTGTTGTGCTTTACTAATAGAAATACATTACCCTCCTATAATTTCTTAAAAATTAGAGCCACGACTCTAAATGCATCGGATTTTCCAATTTCAATGTTACCATTTTTATGTCAATTAATTTGTATAAATTAAAAATCAGATGCACATAAATTATATAAACAAATTCATTTGAAAAGGATATTGACTTTAGAAAGTGTCAGTTACAAATAATCTTATTGACACAAGTTCATAATTGTTTTTGCCAAGGGGTACGATATTCATATGATGTCCTATTCCTAAATATGTTGAATCTTTGTTATTATATTTCTTCATACTTAATATCGATTAAGGTGGTAATTTCATAAATTGAAGAATTATTGTGGTAAATCTATGCCTTGCATGTATTTTGCCATATTTGAGCCTGATAATTTAGAATATATATGTTTTCTTATAACAAAACTTGTTTTTCAATTTATATTAGTCAATATTCTAGACTGTAGAGCTTAGTGGAATTTTTGTTTGAATGCAACTCTTCTTAAAAGAAGAGAGAGAAATTAGAAAGCACCTTGAGGCCTGAGGAAAGCTTTCTAATTTTGGACCCTTTCTTTTAGGGCAACCTATGCCCCAACATCCTCCAAAAAAAAAAAATTTCCTCCACAAAATGTTACACCTGTTTTTCTTAACTTTCTGTGATTTTCTCCCCCAAACAATTCAAACATAGAATTTCCATTATTTTTTTCATGTAGAAATCAATCTGTTTCGTGTCCAAATCTCTCCTTGCCATGCCATATTTGTTCTTTGTACAAATATCTTCATTAATTTAACCAGTGGATTTGATCCCAGGTACATGCAAACCTCAGAAAATCTCTTTCCCTGATGTAACATGTTATAGAATTCTGCCAATGAAGGATATTTGATGTTGGCATCCTTTAATAGGCTTCTCAATTCTCCTGTTTCAATTACATTCAAAGAAACATCCATTCTCTACTTTTCCTTCATCAATCTTGTCTCTTTCCCATTGAAATTTGATCAAGATTCACATTTCTTTCTCATTAGAAGAGGATTAGAAAAGAGTAACATTAATGGCTTATCGTGTTACCACGAGGTCTCAGTCGTTGTCCTCTTCTCAGCCACCCTTTGTTCAAAAATTGAGCAACGATCCCGTGACAAATAAAACAGCACAAACCACAGTTACATGCGTGTATCAGGCACATATTGCAGGTTTTTGGCGCAACGTGACCATATTGTGGAGCAAGAACCTCATGAACTACTCTTTGAGCATATCTGTTGATAGTGTGGAGCATGACATTGTTTATACGTCCAAAATCGACCTTAAACCTTGGAATTTTTGGGCCAAGAAAGGGTACAAGACTTTTGAGGTTGATGGGAACCAACTGGAGGCCTATTGGGACTTAAGATCAGCAAAATTTTCAGGCAGTCCAGAGCCCTGCTCTGATTTTTATGTTGCCTTAGTTTCTGAAGAAGAAGTGGTGTTATTGTTAGGGGACCTCAAGAAAAAGGCCTATAAGAGAACAAAAGCAAGGCCTGCCCTGGTGGATGCCATGATGTTTTACAAGAAAGAAAATGTTTTTGGCAAGAAATCTTTCTCCACAAGGGCTAAGTTTGATCAGAGGAAACGAGAGCACGACATCATAGTAGAGAGCTCAACATCAGGGCCTAGAGATCCCGAAATGTGGATTAGCATAGATGGGATTGTGTTGATACACATTAGGAATTTGCAGTGGAAATTCAGGGGTAATCAGACTGTACTAGTCAACAAGCAACCGGTGCAAGTATTTTGGGACGTGCACGCATGGTTGTTCTGTGCCCCAGGCTCAAACCATGGCTTGTTCATATTCAAGTCCGGTGAACCCGAAGGAGATAGCGATGATGAGGACAGCAGTCATGGCGACGATAGTGAATGTAGTGGCAACAGCAGGTATTACTCAACACAAAGCTATTCAAAGGGCTCACAGTTCTGTCTTTTTCTTTATGCCTGGAAGATTGAGTAAGAAAATGAGAGGTCAAATGAGGAAATTTCGAAGCTCAAATGATGGACTCTGCTGAGATTTGTATATAGTACATTTTGTTGGGAATGCAGCCCACATTTTGTTGTTAATTATATTGTCATGTCCTGGAAATTACTTGATGAAAACATGCTAATTAAGTTATCCATCTGAGAGTTGAAATAGAAACATGATACTTTTCGTCTTTATGTATACATCAAACATGCCACTGGACTATCTGAATCTGTAATATAGACAGTAGAACAGAGAACACCCCCCCACCCCACCCCGAGCAACATGCTGCATATATACTTGGTTTTTAAGTTGTGGAACCACATACAGGTAGCATATAAATTTAGCTTTTGGAAAGTATCATTGAATATCCCCATTTCGATCAGTAATCTCATTTATTGAAAGTAGCAAGAACATAGAGCATTCAAAATCCGAAAATTTATCATGAAATGTCATGAAAGTTTTGTTGTTTTATGATGATGGAAGTTCACATATCTAAATTAGGATGGACAGAGAGATCTATATGGATTGTTCAACGAATTCATAAAGTGGGGCAACAACGCAAAGATTGTTGCTTAAAAAGTTTAATTTGTGACTAGAATTGTCGTTCAAGTGGTGGGGCTAACAACTTTATCGAACTATCATTTTGATACACTTCACGACGATTAAATAAGATCAATAGATACATGTCAAGATAAGTGAGAGGATTTAACTCTTATTGTATATGGTCAACATGGATTAAGTGATATGGAGATGTTCTCCACTTGAAAATGGTTGTCCTTTACGTTTGCGATAGATATAGGAGAAGTTGGATCAATATTCGGTATTGAGAGACTGAGATTGTTCTAGAAAATTACTAAATTTATGCTGAGTGATTTTACATGCATAACACTAATTTTATTGACACTCCAAATCAAGATTGTGTTCTTAGTTAAAAGAAATGCTTTAAAATAGAAGAAGAAAAGAGATGCTAGTATTCTGTAGAAAGTCTGATGTACACGATGCGTGTACTCGACTAGTCTGTGCTTAGCAGTTAAAACGGTGAGTGAATATTAAAGTGATGTTTGATGCAAATGTTGCTAATACGCCGCCGTGTCTCACATTCCATAATTAACATTTCATGATTCACATTCTCTCTCTTTTTCTTCAAAAGAGCAAGAAAATGACAAACATGTTCGTGATTTGCTTGACGGAAGAATAAAACCTAAAAATATGTTTGTGATACGTTCAAAGTGGATGTTTATAAGCGAGTTTGATCTAGAATACGTGAATCGACAATTTTTTACTGCGTATAGATATAATCGATCCACTTCATATATGTTATTTCCTACAATCTCAAAGCACATTTAAAGCCTAGATCAGAAAATTGGAAAATTTAATCATACAGTATACTCTTCAAGATTGGAGAATTTTCTACTCCGAAAATATAAATTTCAACTTTTGGATAGGTGGGGTGGATTAGGGGTCTGGATGGAAAACTGGGATTGCTGCAAGGCAAATGAGTAGTAGTTAATAAATGGTGAAAAAACAAGATTTGCATGGGCAGGGAAATTATTCAGCGTGTCAATCCTCCGGCCTAAGGCTTCTAGTGCTTTGATTTGTGACCTTAGGAACTTGAGGTAATTTGCAGCCTCATCAAGCATTGATGCAGTGTCCATCTTGCTCCCACCAGGGACCAGCTTCTGCAAAACCCTGATTCTCTCACTTATTCTCTCCCTCCTTTGCCTTGCGGCTGCAGTCTGTGGGTCGCTTGATATTTTTACATTTTTTCTTTTTGGCTTTTCCACCATTTCCATGCCAAAATTCACTGGCCTAAAGGCGGCTGCACGGTAAATCATCTCTTTCATTTGCGCAATCGCCTCTGAGTCATGCTCATCAGCTGAGGATGCCGATGAGCTGGACTGCTGGATGTTGATGTTGGATGATAAAATGGGAAGGTTATCTAATTTAGCCTTTTTAAGTTTTTGCTGGTTTACTGATATGTGCTGGGAACTGCTGCCTTCAGCTGTGGTTAAATAGTTTGACTGAAGAAAATCAAGATTTGGTTGCTTTATACCACTTGCCTTCATCTGTTGACTTTCTGTTCTCCTTCTCTTGGTGGGATTAGGCTCATGATCAGAGCCAGAAGATCCTGATTGATTGATCATTGCATGATCTGCTGAAGTTTGTGAAACTGTCTCACTATTCGCGCTATTAGATAGTGACATGATTGATGGAACAGAGTTGACAGTGCTGTCGGTGAAATTCCATAATCTTTTACAGTCCGAGAAAATCATGGAAATCCCATCATCTTCGATGAATGTGGCATCTGCCTGGCTGTAGGATGCCGACAGCAAGCAATCAAGGGATTCGAGAGAGCCCATGTTTGTTGAGATTCCAGCCTTGATCATTTGTTCAAGGCCATTAGAATTTCTTTGTTGGCTTGTTATCCCAGAATCAAGAATTAGGCCATTATGTGGATTATTCAATGTGCAAGGGCTATTGACTTCAGAGGAAGAATGTAACATTCCTGCACTAATGGCTACTTCCCAACTGCTACCAGCTCCTGATCTTGCATTCAACTGAAAATTAATATTGGGGCATAAATCGGTTTTTTTATTCTCCTGAACTGGATTGAGAGTATTGGCTGAGTTGGTGATTCTCAAGCTTTCTTCAAGTTCATGCTGCTGGTTTCTCCAATCAAGATTATCCATTTGATTCTTGAATCTTGGGAGCAGCAAAAAAAACAGCAAGACAATCTCTCTAACCCCTGAAAAATCATGAGAACTATGAATTTCATCATATTTGTTGCCTTTGGTTATTAATTGGAAATCTAATTCATCACCCTTCATTCAAGAAAATCAGAATTCATAAGCATAATTAGAGCTAGAGTCATATCAAACATGTAAGAAAATCTGAAGAGTTTGAGCAAGCAAAAGATGAAAGAAAAAAAAATTCAAGAAAAACAAGCATACCTGGTTCAAAACCAATATGCTGGTGTCCTTGGACAGTTACACAGATTACAGTCAAAACCAATATCCTAATATTATTTTGAAAAGAAAAACCTCAAAATTGTTTTTTCACCTTCAGAAGAATCCAGTACCAGCTCCAACCACCACCTTTAACTCATATAATGAGAAACTGAAATCCTTCAAGAAAAACAGCCATTGCTATTTGCTAACGTCAGTTTCAGCTGCTAACTTTTGTCCATCTCCAATATCGAGAAAAAGCAGAAATCCATGTAACTGCTCAATAGCTTGCAAAGATGAAAATGCCAAAATCCAGTAAATTTGTGAAGGAAAAAACAAAAGAATCTGTAACTAGAGAGTGAGTCTAGACAGTTCTTGAAATAGAATTCTTTGATATAAACCTTAAACCAATATTGAGGTGCAAAAAGCCAATATTTATG
Organism: Paulownia fortunei; assembly: GCA_019321725.1. Taxonomy (NCBI): domain Eukaryota; kingdom Viridiplantae; phylum Streptophyta; class Magnoliopsida; order Lamiales; family Paulowniaceae; genus Paulownia; species Paulownia fortunei. The sequence continues at coordinate 973,689 of CM033118.1, read as the reverse complement.
ACATATTGGTTGGAAGACATGCTTATATAGAAAAGATGAAAAGTGGGTTCCTGAGAAAAAAAAAAGGGCAGTAGTTAATAACATGATATTTGAATGAAGAAGGCTGATGCTTTGCCATGATCTCTGTAAATATTCAGAAAATTAACCGCAGTAAAAATTAGATTAAATAATTGTAATCTTTTGGCAGCTACTTAAAGATTTCAACTAATCATAGTTTAACCATGGCCACTTTTGTGTTTAAGTGCTCTAATTTTTCACCCTCACCTGTCCAGTCCTGCTTTTCTCCACTATAATTTTAATGGTGAAACAAGTCCAAATGGTCCAAAAAAGAGCTAATTTTATAGCACTGCTGAATGACCAGTGCAAGTATTTTCTCATTTAGTTAGTTGCAATTCTGTGGCTGGTCCAAATAGCCAAGGCTGAGAGCCAAGATCTTAAACTCTCTTGACCATACAAAATTGTCTAAAGGAGATTTTGGAACACTCCTATCACTACTGCACCACTAACTCTGAACAATATGTTTGCTCCCCTTTTTTGCTTTCCACAATACTACAAATCAAGTGATAGAATTCTCCAGAAATATGTTTGCACCCCTTTTTTGCTTTCCACAATACTACAAATCAAGTGATAGAATTCTCCAGATCCCAAAAAGTATGTGGGCCAATTAGTTTGCCCTCGAGATTTTGAGAGTTTAAGAAAAGTTTAAAACTATATATAGTACTATTTCCTTTTAGGTAATTTTGTAATGTTGTTTATATGTATAGTCGACTTGTTTTCAATGTTATGAATGAAGTGAGAGGCTCCAAAAATGTCCTTAGTAAATTATTGTTGAGGTTTAGTCTCGTCACATCATTTCATTGTCGTATTCGACCTATATACTTAAAACTTGTACTCATATGGGAGTGTTATAATCAGAGATCACAAGATGACATATTGGCCTTCAACATCCATAGCTAGCTGGCTTCTTGACTTGAGCTATGCATTTAGCAAAATGGAATAAATACTCTGTTTTTTTTAAACCAAACAAGTAGAAAATGAAGCAGATAATCTTGAGGGGTCTGTAGATGCATATTTTCTGATGATTGGCATCATGAAAAATAATAGTAGCAGCAGTACTCTCTGTCTGTGTGTGTGTGTGTGTGTTTGGGGGGGTGGGGGGTGGTTTGGGGTTGGAATTGCAACTGATGTTTGGGAGACAAACAATAACTGCTCCTAGGATGTTGTCTCTTCATCATTCTTCCAGTTTTTTGATTGTTATTCACACACACACACACTTATCAGATGCACCCCATCAATACAGCTCACTGAATGGGCTCCCATAGCATTTTTGCAGCTTGTGGCCACACTTCACTTAACTCTTGAATAAATATATAGCGTCAACACTCATGATTTACTTCACTTACAAAAAATTTCGACTGCCATTTCTTGATATTGTCTTCATGAGGTAACCATTTGACACTTCATGCAAGGCAGATAATGTAGCATGGATTTTTTTAAACACAGCCCACTTGAGCAAATTATACAAATAGATCATATACAACGTAAAGAAAAGAAAAGAAAAGAAAAAATAATAAGATTAATCATGGAACTAAAGTGTGGCAACAACTATGATCTCCACGTACCAAATATTTATAAAAGGGAATTTTGATGAAACACAAGATGAAATAAAAGATCCAAACTAAACTTTGTTGATGCATTTTCCTGTTGTTTTTAAATCCAATTCTCATAGGTAAAGAGAAGTAGAGTCCAAAAAGGAGAAAACTGGATGTTAAAGCTCTATCTTATGTTCTAATTTAATATTTTATATTGAATTTTATATCACAAATATATATCAAATATATATAATTCACAATAAATATATATCTAAAAAAATATTGTATACATTTTATTATATTTATAAAGAAATACCTCATTTCAAACTAACTAAAAAGTACTTATTTGAATTGATCATAACATTCTAAAATGATTGTGCATGTATAAAATAAAAAAACATTAAAATCCACATTAAGTTGACATGATATCACACTCATTGTAAAAATTAAAAAAAAAATAGGTTAAATTTTTCCTATATCAACTCCTAGCATTAGTTTTTTCTTGCAACACCCCCCACCCCCCCAACGCCCCATATTAAATGCTTCTGTTTTCTACCCGGTTCATTCTGCTTGTCGGCTTCAAAGACATCATTTTCGAGCGGGAACATCAGCTCGGCCTAGCCGGTTGCCTCAAGGTTGGGACCCAGTTTTATATTATTAGAGTGCTCGCTCGCACGTGAACTCGAAGTTCTTATTTACACGTGTCATACTACAATTGGCATGTATAGCTCTAACCCACATGGAAACTCAAGAAACAATTGGGATGGGGTGCGATCAGAATTTGATCAAAGGGCCAACTGATTGATGTTTCTATTTTGCATAGTCCCTGTGAAAAAAAAAAATGTATTATTATTGTTTACAGAAACTTACTTGCCAATGTATAAGTATATAAAATTGTTGATGCAATTATGTACACATATGATTGTCACAGCAGATTTTACCATTTGGTATACTGTAATTTATGCATTCACATCATTCGACTCCTGTACGGTAGCATTCATAATTTTTTTTTAATGATCTCGAGAACATAATGATGTAAGAAGCGCAAAACTATTAAGAAATCAAAATTACATTAGAAGTGATCTTAGAGGTAATGAATTACAAGATTTCCTATCTGAGAAGACAGTTGCTAGAGAAAGTTCTAAAATGAATGTTGAAAGGGCTCAAGAAATGATGCCCAATTGCTCATTTCTGCCAGCTCTATAAAAACCATGCCGTTGACAGTGTCAAAGGACAATTTGACATATATTATCTTGAAGTGCAAGAGGGTACTGGAAAAACATAAACAGTGAAGATAATGTTGATATAGAATCATCCCATTTTGTGTAAAAACATTTGGTATAGGTAAAAGTTTTCCAGATAACAGATAAGATTGTGTGTAAGAAACTTTGGGAGCATATTTCAGCTTCAACAGTAATAAGGTTGTCAGATAGCAGCAGACCATAGCAAGGTTAAGGTATGTACACACATTCATGGATAATGAATTTTGTCATATTCAATGGCCCTGCCCTAACCGGCCAAAAGCCGGTGGTGGAGACTTCTGGTCCTGGCAGAACGGCCGATCACTTTCCTAGCATTTTCCAGAACTACCAGTCCACTTCAAGGCCAGTAGTAATCCCAGAATTCCCAACCTGGATTCTTTCAAAGCCAAGATATCGACCCCTTATACCAAGTTTCTGCAAGCACTTTAGACTAATCAGACTTTAGTATGAATAGATCAAAACACAATCCACATCAAACACCGGACACCTAAGAAGTGTGTGTATTAATGCGTGTTTGTGTGTGTGTGTTTTTTTGGTGGGGGGTGTGGGGAGGATGAGTTTGCTTGTTGGGACCAGATTAGGACTTGGTTTGAGCAGGGAATAGATATAATCCTCAGATCAAACAATAGCTCTAGCATTTTTATTTTCCTCATTTAAAATGTAGCCAAAGATGGTATAAATGGTAATTTTGTCCTCTTCACCCTTATCCCACGAAAAATCCCAGACCAAATGCACCCTAAAACTATTATTTTTCAGTACTTTACCCTCCTCGAATATGAATACTTTCATATAACCCCTGTTCGATGTTTGTTCAAGAAAAATTATCCTTTTGATGAAAAAGAATTCTATTTGAGGACGCCCCAGTAAATAAAACATGTATGGCATGTGTCCTTTAGAATAGTATTGATACAATTTAATTTGTTCAAATATCAAACTTGTTAAACTCAAAAGTCCAAAGATTCCACAAATAAACTAGACAAATGACCAATTGAAATGGTTTCTCCCCCACTCAAGATTTGAGTACAGATTGAAATGGAAGAAAATGGATAACTGGATAATTTCAAACTATGCATAAATATTTATGTGGGAGGTCTCAATTTCAAATGCAGTCTTCACCTCTCATGAAGGTATTCTCAAGCAAGAAAAGAAAGAAAAAAAAAAAAACATAACAAGACAAAGAAATCAAAGAGAGAAGGGATAAAAGCAACGACAAACACAAAATTAGAAAGAATCAATTGATGGTGGCAACATTTGGTTACTACTTCATGCATGAATAGACTAGATTCCTGTATGATTGAAATTGAAAAGAAACATTATTGAAACTTTAAAGAAGATTTATGTGTATAAGGAATTGTCATCTTTTGATCTATTGAGTGTATATATTTACAGTAAATAAACAACTTGATCAAAAGAATGATCAACAAAATCAATTTCGAAACATGTGAGGTATAGGAAGAAAGGTGATGAAAGTTACTCATGTTTTCTTCCTTTCTTCTTGTATAGACTGGAAAATGCGTGCAGCTGATGCTGGTGCTGACTTACGGTTGTGGGGCACAACCTTGATCACTTGTACCCTCTGATCATTGCTTTGATCCTTTAACACCTGACGTGATGGCGTGGTAGGGAAAAGAGAGAGAGCTTCTCCTTCCAACCGCTCTGCAGGGCTACTTGCACTACAGCCCTGCCTGTCACTTCTTTTGGGTCTATGCAAATCCCCACTATAATCAGAAACTACTGCACTCTGCTGGCTCGAAACTTTGCCCAAGCTTTCACATGGTATGGAAAAGTTGGCATTGCCTGTTGATGAGTTTTTATCAAGTTCAGCTACCTGAACTCCGGCAGATGAGATCTGCTCCACTTGAAGATTCGAACCACTTGCATTTATCAGTGGCATGGCATAAGGTTGGAAGTAGCTTCGATCAAGTTCAGTGCCATAAAAACGTCCACTCTCATGCTCATTAGGAGCCGGAACACCATAAGCTGTTCCGCGCAACGTGCTTAAACTTATAGGCCCACAGTTTCCATAAACAGGTGCCATGAAGCCAACAGTTGGAAAACAAGGTCCTGTATATGGCTTGTAAATTAGTCCCTCTGAAGGAGATCTCACAGGAACTAACCACTGATTTCCGGGTGGTGGATGGAAACACAAAGGTGCTAATTTAGTATCACTAGGAATAGATGCTGGTGTTGGTAAAGGCTTTGGAGTTAACTGCTGAGCAAGATGTCCTTTTTCAGCATTGGTTGTTGGCAGTGGCAGCATTCCGCTTACAGCCTCTGCCCCACAATCCTTACCAGGATTAGACTTTAGGGCATCGACTTTTGGTTTAGCAACTGCTGGCAATGGGTCCAGAGGAGTCACATAGAGCAACTTATTCATTGGGGGAAATTGGATAGATGGTTTGTTGGGATGAAAGTTGTTTATATGTAACATTTCTGGTGATCTGGCTATAAGTCTCTGCACCTGTTAACAGTGTTAAATGCCAATTAATATTTAACGCATTCTAATGTGCCCCCTCAAAAAAAAAGGGCACTTCAATTTTGAAGAGACCGAATTACCTTTATCAGTCTATGTAACTCGAATATCTGCACAGAAAATATTCTCTGTTGACTGCAAAAATGTTGGTGAAAAAATTTACATTGATACCTAAATCAAATGAACAAAGACCAGCTTCAAATAGAGATGTATATTTCCACTAAAGACATGTGACCTCATATTTGTCATTATTTCATTAATAGAAATGCTTATGGCACACTTGTTACTGTCGACTCAAAACAGGTGTATAGCATTCTGTTAATTTTAAAACATTTGCCATCACAAGCCATCAACTTTATAAAATACGAAAAATTTAACATTTTTAAAATCCTCAAATTTAGCAAAGAGTCAGTGACACGTATTGTAGAACATGGACATTGCAATGACCAGCCAGAAATACTTACTGGACAATTGTTTTTCTTGCTTTCCAGAATAGTCTCTGACCAATAACTCTTACAACATCTTCAGCAATTAAATCCAGACCTGGTATAGAGTCTTCCTTGGAAGTGTCTGAAATATCTTGCTTTTTGTCCGCATTTTCTACTTGCAAAGTCCCACAATCCTTATCTTTGGAGCACTCCCTGAGCAAGTCAATCTTAGAAAGTTCATTACAGTTTCCAACTCGTGGAGAGGAATGTGATGAATCGTCCATTGCAGAAGCGCATCTTTTTCTCGTGACTGTTTCAGGCATTCCTGACATACCATCAGTTACAGTCTTATCTTTTTGCAGAATTTTACACTCTTGACGTGGCTGTGCATAAGAATCATGTAATCTGCTCTGCTCATCTCCCAAACTGCTTTTCTTGTGCTGGTTAGTATGAAGTGCTCTGGTACCCAGCTCAGAGATTTTATTTCCAGCCAGAAAGGCATCTGCTGAAATTTGTTCTCCTATTGATGAAACAAGAATAGGCTTTTCAGAACAGTTTTCATTATCCTGAGATAATATACTGTTTTCTTCACCGATATTTCTATGATGCTCTGTTGTCTGATCTCCACTTCTTGTCTCCTTTGGCAGTTTTAAGCAAGCATTATGGAGTTTACCTGAAGAGATTGAGCCAAAGGTAGCGACTTTTTCTTTATCCACGTGCAATTGTAGATTTCCATAGTTAAGAGTTTTCCCTGATTGAAGAAAACATGGAACTGTCAAATCATTTTCATCTCCAGGATTTTGTGTGCAACAATTATTATAGCTGGAAAAACCACATGATTGAACCAAGTTACACTCCGCTTTCATCATTAAATTCGCTGAAGCACGTGGATTTTGATAATTTGCTGGCCCCGACATCCATGGTTCAGAATTTTTTAGTGAAGTGTTGGAGATTACTCCACCAGAATAATAAGAATAATATCTTTCTGTCAAGTGAGAAGATCCGGGCATGCTACCGAATGTAGGACGTACTTTCCGCTTTGCACTAGCAACCTATAATCATTTAAGAATTTGAGAGAACAATGGGGATTGATTCAAGCAGCATCTTACTTTATCAACTATTCACAAATACTTGAAGATATACTAAATAGAAAACCGTTGTAGTTAAAGAATAACAAGCCATTTCAGAGCCCATCTTTCACTGAGAAAAATGTATATAAACATAAATGGTGCTTAGTTGTATCACACAAATGTAAATACAACAAGCATTCTTGTGAGACGAATGGTAAGAATTTTCCTGGGGAAGGTATTAGCAAATGTAAATAATCAACCATGTGAATTTTAATTTATTTGTCTTAATTCTATGCACTAATTATAAAGCAGTAAGCCGGTAAATGATGATCGAAGGCCTGGCCGTAATAAACTAGATACTCCTCATCTCTTTGTTCCTAAGTTACATACTATAAACTTCCCGTCATAGCTACTCAGAATTTGCCTCCGGGAGGCCTTTTGAATATCATTCCTCTAAAATTGGTGCTGTAAAATAACTTTTCTTAATCTGGGAAGGGACAGTGTGTATGTGTGCATGCGTTCAAGTGTGACTGGCTGACAGCGCGAATCCAACTTTAGGACATGATTTGACTCTTGCCTTTTGAGAATTCGATTAAACACCAGTAAATGAATGTTGTTATGGCGCAAGGAGCACGTTTCAAAATCCAATTATAGATTACATGATTTAAGCACAACATTCTCTAGCAACTAACATGTACTCAATAGATAAAGGTGAAATCATGCTATAGAACAAAGAGCATAACCATTTCCCCAACTCACATTGCTCGAGGATGCTTGTGAAACAAAGCTACTACAGCCATTGCTAGGTGGAACAGGCAGCGCTTCTATTGATCCGGACCTGAGTTTTGAACTTTGAGAAGGCACATTACTCTGTTCAGAAAGTGTCATCTTGTTCCTTGGAGGTGCCTTAGGTCCTCCTTTATCTGCATCATTAATATGCAGGCCACGAAACAGAGGATCCGTTGGTTTCCCTTCATCTTTTCCACCATTCATTCCCCTCTTTCTCAAAGTTTAAACTGATAAAACCCCATTTCCTCCACCAAGAAATATGTTCACCACCAAAACTCAAACAACCCCATTTGCAAGAATGCTCATCAGCCAAATGAAAACTCAGCTTAGCTTAAAAAGATGGCAAAGAAAATACTGAAAGTACTCCAGTCAGCCCACCTCAAAAGAACAGTTTTTGTGGCTTGAAACCGAAAGCAAGGAGCAAGAACACATGAAATTGCCAACCAAAGAGAATTATTTCCCCAGAAGTCCTAAAAAAACATAAAAATCAAATCTTTAAACAAAGAGTGTGAACCAAACACATTTTAAGGGACTATGCATGAAAGTTCAGAAGCACTCCAGGTGTGTCCACTTCAAGAAAACCCAAGCTTTCAAGCCAGAAACTCAAAAGGCAGGCCCCTAAAACAAGAAAAATCCCACAACTTTACAAAATAACCAGAATCAACCAACCTCAGTAAAAATCAAAACTTCTAACTGAAAACCGCGAAGAAACGCCTTTATAGCACTGAACATCATATAATGAGAGATGGGGAGAGAGAGAGAGAGAGTTAAGGGCTTAGGCCACAGGTGGAGAAGATAGATAGATTAGAATCAGCGAAAGAAGAGGGTCACCTCAGAATCTCAAAGATCGCATCAGCCAAAAAGTGGAAGAGAGAGAACAATGAAAACACTATTGTTGGGGTCAAATTTCGAATTTGGGGCCCAAAATAGAGTTGAAAATGGGGATTAACTTGGTTTTATTTTTAAAAAAAAATTCTATTTTCAATCACCTACATAAATATATCAAAAGATGTTTGTCTTTTCCAACCATATATTTAAAACATAATATTTATTTCTAATCCTCTTATTTATAGTTCACAACCTCCTTTTAGAAAATGAGCTCTGTTTTTTCAAAAAGCACTTCAAAATCATCATTCAGAAAAAACTAAATCACATATATATCTTCAAAATAAAATATTAAAAATCAACCTCTTTAATGTAAATTAATCAATTTATACAACTCATTAGTTCAAATATCTTTCATTTTACATAAAAGTCAAAAGCAATTTTATTATTACTTTTTAACAGTTGCCCATACCAGTGGAGTGAGCTACCAATTTCTAAATCACATGTTGCTAAAATTATTTAAATTTGGTCAATCTTTTAAGAAATCTGTTAAAAGATCATATCACAAGATCTCTATATACTCTTAATTGAGTTAATAATATTATTTGGCACCTTTTTCCTTCCATATTTTTTCTCATTTTATTTTCTACTTCCCAATTAAACTATTAATTTAAACTAATCAAATATATTGTCTAAATCCCAGTATACTCATAAAATTCTCTCCCACATCAGTCCATCTTTCATCAATGTTCAGCTTCATGAATTAGTATCAAAGAATGCTGCATTCTTGTGCAAAGCACTGTTTAAAACGTTTTGGGCAAAAAATTTAAGCACTCAGAAGAAGTTGTGGAAAGCCAAGAATCAGTTTCATTGTTCAAACCCAAACGTTTCTCATTTCTTGATGAATCATAAATTTCCTTTTGGTACACATTTATTTCATGCCCACATGATGACAAATGAAACATCTCACTTGTCATTATAAAGCTCAATTATTTTCTTCTTTTCTTCAGTCCTCTCATGGCATCTGTTGTTACATTTTGCCAAGAAAATCAGCTGAAAAATCTTGGGTTTGGATTCATTCTGTCCTATTTGTAATATTTGTTTTCTAAGTGTAGCTTCATGTCCAGAGCTTTATCATTTGGTAAGGAGCAGTCCGATGTCACCTCTTTTGAAATTTCATGATGATCTTGGTTCCGATTTTTCCATTTTTGTTTTAAAGGGTTCCTTGTACGGGTTTTCTTGAATACTCGTGTTATGAAAAGTTAGAGATTTTTCACCAATTTTGATTAGTACTGATCTTTTTGGACTTGAAACACAAAAGAACTCTTGATTTTTTACTCATATACCTGATGTGAAATGCTGAGCCGTTACATATTGTTCTTTTGACAAAAGACATTTAAGAGCCTTGGATTTCAAAATCTTTTTTAAGTTTTTTTGCATTTTCCTGCTTGGATTAGGATTGGGATTGAAAGAAAAGAACCATTTCCTGGTAGTTGGGAATTAATTGAGGTTTGAATTAAAGATGCAATCAAGAGTGGGGAGTTTTGGCTCATTGGAGGAAGGCCAAGTCCCTCCTGTCAGAATCATAAACCAATCCAACAGGCATTTGCCACTAAGACTAGTTCTTCTCTTCTTCCTATTGTTGGGAGTAGGCATAGTGTTTTCTTATATCAGTATGTATGCAAGCCGGTATGTCAGGGTCCAGAGTGTAGTTCCCGTGACTCAGTCAAGAATTCAAGAGTGCGTTCAAGAACCAAAGAATGTAGAGAGTTGGATTAGACCTACATCAAGCCTTTTGCATGACATGAATGACACCGAGCTTTTTTGGCGGGCTTCATTTGTGCCTAAGATTAAACAGTACCCCTTCAAGAGGACTCCCAAGATTGCATTCCTGTTCTTGACAAGAGGGCCTTTGCCTATGGCACCTCTGTGGGACAGGTTTTTTATGGGAAAGGAGAAGCTTTATTCGATCTACATTCACTCCTTGCCTTCGTATCAGCCAGACTTTCTGCCTTCATCAGCTTTTTACGGCAGGCAAATACCAAGCCAGGTATTGAGACCGGCATCTATCCCTGCTTAGGTTTCGCGGGATGATTGGTTGGGTTTTTTTATGATGTCTATAGTAATTGAAAATTTGTTTTTCAGCAGTTCATTTTCTCTGACTTTTAACCTAACTTATGCTTCGAATGAGATCTTTGTGGATGTTTCTCATGTTAATTTTTTCCGAGATTGTATGAATTCTCTCTGATTGCACATCGAGAGATGAAGTTTTTGTCTAAGGTCATCCCTCTCTTCCTTTGGGTGGAAAGAACTCAGATCTGCATCTCTCTCTTATTTCCCTCCCTAGGCTATATGTCTTTACAAAGTTTCTAAAATCAGTTTCTTAGTTATGTCAACGGTTTTCTTATCTTCAAGTTCCTCAATATCCTCACCTAGAATATTATTGTCTTATCAAGAGTTTTTCTCCAAAGCAGAAGAGGTGAATGCAATTGGCAGGAAGAAGAAAAGTTTGGATGAATACTTAGGAAGTCGTATGGTTGCTCAACAAATTCACTTCTTTCTGAGTAAATTGGCTGGATGAAAATTTGAGTTGTTCAACATTCTCTAAATTTTTTCCTGTTTTTTTTTTTTTTCATCCTCTTAATAAAGACTGAAGTTTTTCTTGGTGGACTACTTTAGTTCTATGCACAACATGCACGTGCTTCATGTAGGATTGATTAACTTACTGGTTGCAAGCCCTATATCATACTGTTCCTAGGACATGTTTTTCATGTTAAGAGACACATTGTTTCAAAATTTTGGTTCTGTAGATGTTTCTCGCATTAAGCATTAATCATTTTAAGATAGATTGTTATTCATCATAAAGAAAGCGATATTGAGTTTTAATATGCTCTTGTAATTATTGTCAACAACTGTCAGTCTATTTTGATGCCATGATGTTCTTCATGGATGTTTTCTGAAAGCAGCAGCTTGCTGTCTCAAACTTCCCCTGATTTCAATATCAATTAGGATGCAATGTTTTCTCTAAGGAGTCCAAATATGACTTAGTGTTTGAGAAGGCGATGCATGAGTTGGTGTAGTATAAAACACAACCAGTTTTGTTAGATAAACTTTGTATTAAATACAGCTTCTTGTTTCTTGTTCTGAAGGTGGCTGAGTGGGGAATGATGAGTATGTGTGATGCTGAAAGGCGACTTCTTGCTAATGCATTGCTTGATGTCTCCAACGAATGGTTTGTCCTTCTATCAGAGGCATGCATTCCTCTTCAAAACTTCAGCATTGTTTACCAGTATATATCTAGATCCCGTTTCAGCTTCGTTGGTGCATTTGATGAGCCTGGTCCTTATGGTAGAGGGCGCTATAATGAGAAGATGTCGCCTGAGGTCAACATTACAGATTGGCGTAAAGGATCCCAATGGTTCGAAATAAACAGAAAACTTGCAGTAGACATTATTCAAGACAGAACTTACCACCCCAAGTTTGAGCAGTTCTGCAGACCAGACTGCTATGTGGATGAGCATTATTTTCCAACCATGCTGAGCATCCAATCCCCTCATCTATTGGCAAACAGAACTCTCACCTGGGTGGACTGGTCGAGGGGCGGCCCTCACCCCGCCACATTTGGAAAATCTGATATAACAGATGAATTTTTCAAGGAAATCTTTGATGATGAACCATGCATCTACAACAATCAGCCTAATGACCTCTGTTTCCTATTTGCAAGGAAGTTTGCTCCCAGTGCTTTGGATCATTTGTTGGAACATTCATCCAAATTTTTCGGCCTCTGACAAATGTTTTAACTTTCTGATCCAACAATGTTCAGACAAGAATGATAGGTGAACATACATAGATATAGCATACCATTTTAGTTTGACATTCTGGCCATGTGTATGGTGTATAACAATTTAAACTTGTCACAATGTAATGGTATTATATCATAGTAACTGAGATTGAATTCTGCCAGTGTGACTTCCATGGTATGTTGTTCAGTTTGCTCAAGAACTTTCTTACACAGAAGAAGGTGAAAACAGTCAGGCAAAATTGACATCCTCAATGGCAACAATACCTTCCTCAGTTTATTAGCAGCTCATTCCATGGGAAGTTTTCATGAAGAAAAACTGTAGAATAATGATAAACCTCAAACTTTAATGATGATGATGATGATGAGATAAATATATATACACACCATTTACCAACAAGAGAACTCCTGGACAGCATATATAACCATATAAAGATCTAGTAAGTCTCTAGCCTTCTGTTAGGGGTTTGGCTGGTTTTATATTTTTACAATTTTTTTTTACTATTTAAATGGTCAAAAATGTTTGTTTTATCCCCTTCTTACCAAACATGGAGTACTTTCTTTTTTTTTTTCTTTTCAGTTAAACCTAAAAATTGAAAATGTCCACTTTTCATATGTTAATATGTGATACGGTGTTACACAAATTTAAAAATTATTAGAATCCGCAAACAAATTAAATAATATTTTTTTCTATCATGATTTCTATTTCCATCCCTAAATTATTGATTCTATTCTTTCCCTAAAATAAGGTTTCACTTTTTAAAATGAAAACTTTTTTGCCCAATAATGTTTTATCACTTAATGTAACACATGATATCGTTTACTATCAACTCCTACAACCACTATTTTTTTAAAGCATAAATCGATACTTAAAAACAATGTTTCTAAAACCAGATTTGATTGATCACAATTGGTGATTGGTCCAATTTAATTGGGATAAAAAAATTAAAAATTCAATAAAATCGATCAGATCGGACAAAAAATTTATAAATCTTATTATTTTTTTATAAATCTTAAACTTGTTATTGAATTTTGAATTTTATTATATTTATTTTTAATTGATTATTTATGTTTTTACCTTGTACATAATAATTAATTTATTATATGATCATTTTATATAATATAATAAAAATATATAATTATTTTTATTAAATCGGTCGGATCGATAATCGAATTCATCTTTAAATCCCTGACCAAAACCAATTTGTTCCCTGATCCTATTATCAAAACACTACTTAAAAGTTGTAAATTTTCAAGTCTCATCTAAAAACGCATGCCAAGTCAAATGTGATATGTATTAATGGAAAAGATGGAGTATAATAATTTTTTATCCAGACATAACCTAATGCATGGGATATAGAAAAAGTATTGAGAAGTACTAATTATCACTTTAATATTAGAATATCATTATCATATGTACTTATTATTTTGGAGATAAATAGAATCAAACACATTTTCGTTTTCAACCTTATAAAATCAAAATTTATACATACTAAATCAAACTTATTTTCACTTTCATACAAAAATCTAAACAAAATATTTTCAACACCTAAATTAAATACTGAAAATAAAGATAAAACCAAAGAAGCCCTCTACATGTCAATTTGTGTCCAATTATCAGTACCAATTTTTTACTTCTCACATGATTTAACCTTCAAAAACCATCCAAGATAATATGGGAAGAAGATGACTACTTGGAATATATTTACATAACCCCATATCATTTAATTAAAGACTATTATGCAAAGGAAATTTCATGCTTCTCACAAAAGGAAATTTCATGCAATGAACTATTTAAGCATTGTTTTCATAATCGAATCGATGATTAAATCGATCTTATTATCGACCAACAATTTAAGTGGTCGAACCGATTTAATTGGCTATCTAACTACTCTAATGAAAATTGATTATATTTTCTATTATATTATGTAAAATATTAATATAATATATTAATTATTATGTATTAATTTTTAAAGATATAAAAAAAATAATCACATGCATATAATCAAATACTAAGTATAAAATTTAAAAAAAAATACAAAAACTTAACATAAACGATTCTGATCATTTTTTGATCGATTTTTTGATCGGTTCTTAATCGTTTTGACCAGTTCAATCTCAATTTCGATTTTTGACAATTAATAGAATTGAACCGACCACCTATTTTCGATCGAATTTATCGATCTAATCCAATTTTAAAAGCAATGTTATTAAGTGGAATTGTGAACTACAAGTACACATAATTAGCAATGTTAACAAAATCATGTTGTGCTTAAAATTTTAAAATATAAAGATAAATTTATTTTTACAATCTTGTATGATAAAATTATTTCTTAATGATTTAAATGTATTTATCTGACTTATGATCAATTCAAAAAAAAAAAGATGAGATAATATAATTGGAGAAAAAGAAAAAAAAAAAAAAAAAAAAAAGGAAAGAAAAAGATAAAATATTTAGATAGGGGAAGGCAAAAAAAAACCCTATATTGACAAGATCTTTTAACAAGGGACAGTTATGTCAATTTATGAAGGCTTCGTTTGAATTTGTATATGGAATTGATAAGATTAATTGAATAAGATATGATTAGATTGATCATAAAAATTAAGAGATACCAAAAACTAATGTGTTTGGTGAGTACAAATTGAAAATTTTGAAAATCAAACAAATATAACTATCTTTGGATAGAAGGATTGGAAAGATTAGATTACTAAATTACCCATGATAATAATACTTAAAAAAATTTGTCAGATGGTTTTCAGGTGCAAAGACGTCATTTCCCTTTTATTTTACTTATCATTGAATTTGTCGGATGTCAACCGAGCACAGCATCAATCATATACGGGGGATTGATAGTATTGTCAATCAAGTCCAATCCACAAATACATAGGCACCTAAAAATATATTAAATCCAATGCTTAATAAATGGCATAGATAAAATAAATATTTCACGATTATAATACCATAGTGCACTCACTTACAATTTTATTTAAACGGTGATAGAAGTACAAAAAATCAAAAGAAACACAAAAACAAATTTAAATTACTTATTTTATTTTTATGGGTTATTTAATTGCATTAACAAAAATAATAGAAAATTTAAATTATTTATTTTATATGTAATTTCCCTTAAATACATTAACAAAAATATAGGGAAAAACAAAACTACCAACCGCCATGTATTTTCCTAACAGTGGCCCATTAATTTTTTAATGCAAACCAAAAGCCCGGTCCACAAAGAAAATAAAAATAACTTGCATATTACTGATTGTACGGCTTTCAAGAACGGAAGAACCATAAAATTTACTACTTTACAGTCTGATTCGGATTATTCTTCCCTAGTTCTCTTCAAGAAGGTTTGTGCTTTCTTGTCTCGCGGTTCAGTTGTTTCTCAATAGTCAATTCTTGTTCCTAAATCCAAAATTTGATTAATCTTATATGAATTGCATTTTTTCTTTTGCCGAATTTTGTGATTGTTTGATTTATTGCATGGTGGGTTTTTGTTCGGATTATTCTTCCCCAGTTCTCTCCAAGAAGGTTTGTGCTTTCTTGTCTCGCGGTTCAGTTGTTTCTCAATAGTCAATTCTTGTTCCTAAATCCATAATTGGAGCAATTTTATATGAAGTGCATTTTTTTCTTTTGCAGAATTTTATTATTGTTTGATTTATGGAATGGTGGTTTTTGTAATGTTGATTGATTTTGTGAGAAATTTTGCATGATAGTTACTGCATTTGAAGATATAGAAGATAGGAGTAATTTATATTTTTTTGTTAAAACAACTTGTGTTGATGAATTTTTCCAGAAAAATCGATCTGATAGAATGATGTTTTGGAAGAGAATTTGGCTTCGGAACCTTGTTAAGAGGGATCATTCTACTAAGAGATCAAGAATTAGGCGCGGAAATGAGCGGCAAAATTTGATGTTAACGCCAATAGGTAGTGTTTGTGGTGATGAAGGCTTATTGGGGAAGCGGAAAATTGGGCATCTGGGTGTTGAGTCGAATAAAGATATAGTTAGGAAGAGGCAAAATATTAGGGGAAATAATGGGGTTTATGATAGTAATGCTGATGTTGATCGGATTTCGGAATTGCCTGAACCAATTATCCATCATATTTTCGCATTTCTACATTGTACAAAAGATGTGGTGCGGACTAGCATTCTGTCGAAGAAGTGGAAAAGCATGTTCAATTCATACTTGACGTTTGATTTTGATGAGAGGTGGTTTCGGGTACCAGGGGGAATGGGAAAGCATAATCGAATTAAAGCACGCGAAGTGCAGAAAAAGAAGTTCAAGGGTTATGTTGAGAAGTCGTTAGCGATGAGACTTGATCCAGTTCCTTGCATAGATAAGTTCAGGTTGTATGTGAATAATTCTGATAATGTGTTGGGGGCTTGTTTGGGACGTTGGATTTGTGCTGCTGTGGACAAAAATGTGAAGGAGCTAGATATTCAGGTGAATACAAAGGGAAAACATTTTTTTTTGCCATCTTCTGTGTTTATGTCCACATCAATAACTTCTTTGAAGTTGTCAGGGTATGTATTATATAGTTTGATTGCTATAAAGATGTCTAATTTGAGAGAACTTTCTATAAAGGACACCATTCTAGTAAATGAACATGTGATCAGGAAATTTGAAGAAAGATGCCCATTGATAGAGGATTTGAGGATTGTTTGCTGCATAGGATTATCACGTCTAGCTATTCGGTCTCTTCTTAAGCTTAGGAGGGTGGAGGTACATGAGTGTGGCAACCTCAGTTGTATCGAAATTGCAGCATCAAATCTTGAAAGCTTTTGGTATCATGCAAAAAAACATCAGCAGTGCAAAATCGACCTGAAAGGTTCTGGAAATTTGAAAAATTTGACATTGAAGGACTGCAAAATGACAGACACTGCATTTCAGGATTGCATTTCCAAGTGCCCATTGCTTGAGAAGTTGGTGCTTCATGAATGTACCAGCCTGGAGAGACTAACAATTTTGAGTGGGAAATTGAAGAGCTTGGCCTTAATTCAGTGTGTGAAATTGCAAGAAGCCAATATTGATGCTCCAAATCTGTACTCCTTTCAGTACAGCGGCCATAGAATGCCTTTCTCTTCCATGAATGTTTTGGGTCTGTGTGAAGCAAAGTTTTCGTTTGGTCCCATTATGAAAACATCACAGGGTATTGTTGAGTATCAAAAACTTTTTGGGAACTTTAATCGGTCTAAGGGTTTTAAATTGATCATATACTCCAAGCAGGTACCAGTAAATTTTTATTGTATTCAACACATAAAATTCTTTTATACTGGCTCTCTCATGAATTCACATCTTCTCTTCTGTTACTGTTTCTAGAATATGAAGATTTATGAAGAACCGAGAGAAGCCCATCTAGTTCCAAATTTTTTTTGTAAGTTAGAACTGACTACATCATCAACAAATGTTCTGAAAACTGTTGATAATTGGTTGCGGGAATGCCATGGGGGGAGTCTTATACTAGTATCCCCCAGCAATGAACTAATAAAGGTAAGGTAGATTTAGTGCAATCATTGGTTAAATCCACATTTCAAATATCTGGTACAAGTCAAGGGCTTTAGTTTAATTAGCCTTGTGTTTTCAACTTTTGTGGAAAAACAGCTTAGTGCAGAAATTGGTTTCTTTTATCTAGTGCTTGAACTTGTTTTGTGTAACTGCTCAATAGAGAATGATATATACATTAGTTGATGTGGAGTTCTAACTCAAATTTAAGCATCTAATCCTCCATTATAATAATTGGCATCTCTCTGTTAGTGCGGAGGAATGAAAACATTCCCCCGAAATACCAAGTATTTGCTTTATGCAAAACTCACATTAGAATTCCAAGCTCCCCCCCATGCACCAAAAATGACAGTCTTGGTTTGTTGTATTCAATGGATTTCCTTTATACTTTTCTTTGCTTATCTTTAGATTGTTCAGCAGTATCATTTCCATTCAAAATCCTAAGCGCCTGCAAAGACCTCTTCTCCCCCACCCCCGCCTCTCCTTTTTTATTCTAATCCTTTTTTTTTTTTGCTCGGTTTCCTATCCACACACTCATTTTTCTTTTCATTGGATTCTTTATTGAATTTGAAATGCATGCCACTCCCTTGATCCCCCAAAGGAGGTCTGGGCTATTATTGTAACCGTTCTTAATTACTTGCTAATTACTTGTTACTGTCCTTAATTTCTATTTCTATTACAACAAGGAGATTGAATCCTTGTCTAATTCAATTTATTTGGTTCAGTAAGCCTTCTGCTTTCAATTTAGTGGATGAATAGCTTAGTGAATAAGTTACTAGCAATGGCTGATATGATAGCTAGTTTTTGTGTGCTGGAAAAGCTGTGGGTGTCATTTCTAAATTCTACTCAGCTTGCACTCAGATAAACTGATTAAGTTTGTGCATTTTATAGAAATGTATGCTTGTTATTGCTCCTTTTTTTTGTGGTATTTTATGCGCTTATTATTTTTTCCTTAATTTCGGTTAATGCCCAAAATGATAATCTTTCTATTTACGCACTCATTATTTTTGCCCTTCATTGCAGTTAATGCGCACAATGATAATGGACAGAGAAGATAATCCGAACTGCTGCAGATTCTACTCAAACAAATGTTGGCGACATTACATAGCAGATGTTAAAATTTTAACGTTGAACACTATACACAAGACATATTATGACTTCAAATGGAGATCTAGGCAGAGGAGTCATTAGCATGAGGCTGACCTTTCTGTTTTATTATTTTTTAAGTCTTCTGAAATGGAATTCTATGAAGGGTAAAATTTCTTGCATGACAAATATGACAGAATTCAACTTTTTTTAATTATATTTTATTATAGAACAGGAAGAACTATAGTATATAGCATCTAGCAAGTCACATAACCACCACTACTGATATCACCCTCCTGCTAGAGCACCCTCCCTATTGGAGTTTAGGCTCCTTGGGATGTGTATTTAAATTCAGCAACCTTGGATATAGTAATATCAAGGCAAGTGCTTTTCATATTTCAAATTCGACCTTAGGGCAACCATTTTGCATGTGTTGCTAAATGCACACATTTAAACCAAAGTTTGATTGTTTTCATGCATCAGATGCTTAGCTGATCGTCTGAGCACAAGATTCGAAGTATTCTTGGTGGAATTTGATCCCCTTAATTTTGGTACCACATTCAAAAGCCAAAGTTTTACCAATGGAATCAGATACTACAGAAAGCCAATCATTTCATCTGTATCAACCTCCTTGAGAAAAGTAGCACATGCATTCTCGCAGTGTGCATAATTGCCATCATCCCTTCCTAGCTCTTCCACATGGTATGCGATTCTGAATTCAATGCTACATTTGTCTATTAAATAGCAGATTGTCAAACCTTTTATTTTCCTCATGATGTGAATGTCTGATTTGATCTTGTAGGAACAGGAGAAGGATCGGATAGCTGAGAAAAAGAAGGCAATATTTATCGGACCATGGGGAGGTCCTGGAGGGAATTATTGGGACGATGGGAGTTACAGCGGGGTGAGGGAAATCATGCTTATATATGGTATGTGTGTCGACTCAATACGCATACTGTATGATAAGAATGGTATGCCTGTTTTGTTGGAGAAGCATGGTGGTCCTGGGGGTAATGCCAATGCTGAGGTAATCCTTTCTTTCATCTGGTGCATGGCATGTTATCATGGAAAGTAATCAAGAAAAAACAACATATTAGAAAAATCATAGACATTACTGAGGATTAAACTCAAGAATTTAAACTTCAGCTCCTCCTATTCTTGCTTGGAAGGGGTTAAAGAGCCATCAGGATGGCTCATGGTGTAGGACAATAGGTTGGCAATCTACGTTGCACTTGAGAGGGGCGCATTGCGCCTGCATCATAATTTGTGTGGCAGTGGGAACTTGCATTTACACGGCGCTATAAATAAGTTTATTGTGCGACAATTTCTTAGGCTTTATGGCCAAGCCTAGTTGCCCAATCAACTAGACAACTGCTGGTAACAATTCGAAATCCAGTGAACCTTGTTCTTCAGTCATCCGTCTATAAGAAAATAAAGAACAAAATGGTGTTCTTGAGAGTTCCTGTATGTTTTACCATTTTCCTAGAATGATAACTGGAATACGATCTTATAAATTCTTTGCATTGGATCCCAGGTCAAGCTACAGTTCCCATATGAATATTTGATAGGCGTGAGCGGCTACTACTACCCTATGCATCTTGGTGGCAACCCTATGGTGCGGTCACTCACGTTTAAGAGCAACTGGAAAACATATGGGCCCTTTGGAGTGCAAAAGGGAACACCATTTTCTCTTCAGATGGAAGGAGGGAAGATTGTGGGTTTCAGAGGAAGGTGTGGCTTGTTTGTAGATGCCATTGGTTTTTATATAAAACAAGCCTGATTGATCAAACTCTATATACTCTGTGTTTTACTTGTAATTTTGAGGATTGCCTGTATCTAAAATAAACTCAATGGTGTGGGAACTTGTCCAGTGTTGGAAATTTAAAGGGCATTGAAATACTTGCCAAGATCTTTTTGTACTATAACTTTTTTGTTTCCCTAAGTTGATTGGTGCATAATTAATACTCTGTCCAAACTAGGACTTCTAATGTGTGGAAAGGGGTAGAGATATATGAATCCACTCGGCAATGACACAGACAATAATAGGTATTGAATTTGAATGCCTAAAAGAGAAAACAAAGGATCTTATACTATATTTTTAGGTGTTAAATAAATACTGATATGTGCATTAAATATGATACTTTTGTATATTTTTCTTTATTGGCAGTACACATTTTCTTTCTTCCTGAAAAAGAACTAAATTACACAATATAGCACGTCATACTGCGATCGTTATATCATACATAAAAGACATGCGATCGTTATATCATACATAAAAGACAAGGTGCAAACTGTTTGGTTATACTTATATTCAAGTGTTTATAGTTAATATTTAAAACAGCCTTCACTTGTTAAATTTTAATTTTGTGATTTACTAAATTATGCAACCACTTGGATAAGACAATATGGTACTAAAAGATCTTTTTATTGTGTGATGCTCCTATTTAATGTATTATTTTCTTAAATGATATTTTCTTTTTGAAATATTATCTCATTTAAAGTGTCTTTAAGTACCATTAAATCTCAACGGTTATTTTAAATTTGAAAATATAAAATATTCCAAAATTTCACTTTTCAGCTATTGTCTAAAACTCCATAACAATTTGAACACGAACACGAACACGAACACAAACTTTGATTGGTGATAGAAGGAATATCACCTTACAAGTTGACACCTTTGGTGGCACAATAGATGCTTATCTGATCACTTAAGCACAAGATTCAAAAGTATTTTGATGGAATTTGAACCAGTAACTTTGGTACTAGAATGGGAAAAGCATACTTTTTTCCTTGATAATGCTACTATTGGAATCAGATACTAGGAAATAACTTTTTTGTTCTGTATTTTAGTCACTTTCCCTATTGCAGCTAATATATATGGTAGTACATTGTAGCATTCTTGTATGTAGATTAGCTATCACTTTCTTGCAGCTCTCCCTGGTTAACATGGTATGCAATTTTCATTTCTGTATCAAATTATTTGATGATGAATATCTTATATTCGTGTACCACTTGTGGCCACCCCCCACCCCCAATATGGGTGCACAAAAAGAAAAAGAAAAAAAGCCTTGTATAGTTATTGTAGATTTTTGGGTATCTGATGTTAATACAGTACAAAAAAATTCTGGTTTGATCTTTTAGGAAGGGCAGAAGGATGAGACAGGTGAGAGAAAGGCAATAGTTGTTGGGCCATGGGGAGGTAATGGAGGGACTAACTGGGATAATGGGTGTTACAATGGAGTGAGGGAAATCACACTCATGTATGATCGTTGTATCGACTCCTAGTTTATGATAAGAATGGTAAGCCAGTTTCAGCAGAGAAGCATGGAGGTGTTGGGGGTAGCAAAACTGCAGAGATAATAGTTTTCTTTCGTTATGTAAGATTAGAATTGATTAACTCATCTGTTTGCAAGAAAATGGTAATTGAAAAGTCCTCTTGTTTGGTCAACACTTTCAAAGATTGAATACTTGACACGACTTTATACACTTCATATATTGGGTCCACAGATCAAGCTGCAGTTTCCAGAGGAGTTCTTGACAACCGTGACGGGCCACTACTCTCCGGTGGTTCATGGTGGCAGTCCGGTTATCCGGTCTCTCACGCTTAAGAGTACCTGGAGAACATTTGCGCCTTTTGGAGTAGAAGAAGGAACCCCCTTCTATTTTCCAATGGAAGGAGGGCAGATTGTGGGTTTCAAAGGGAAGGGTGGATGGTACCTAGATGCCATTGGTTTTCATATATCAAGAACCAAAAGACCCAAAGTTATGCAGAAAGTCCAGCAGAGGTTCAGAAGACTGACCAGCTCTGTCTTTTGCTGCTCCTAGATATGGTGGTGAAAGTTGAGTTAAATCCTTGAAACTTCCTGCATAGAATACATACCAATGTACAAGTTACGTAACAGTTATGGTCAAGGATCCCTGTACTCATATACAATGAATTTTTAGTGCAATATAGTTTCGGACATTCCACACTCTGGCTCATTCAACATATTCGACTTCGTTTAAACTGTTTTATTCAATTTTTTGAGGATCGCCCTTGAAATAGAGATGCATGAAATAACTGCCACATAATACGAATGATGTTTTCCACAAATTTAAGAATAAATCATCCCGTAATTAATGTAATCTTTAAAAAACAGTAGATACAACCTTTTGTTGTTTTAAGTCTTCAACGAAAAAGACGATGCTCGTCTCTCAGCCACAGAATAACTTCACTTGGATTATGTGCCACTTGATGTAGGCTTGATTTGACGCAAGTACAGTTTTGTAGTATAATCAACCTCCACTATATCTCATGAAGGCCTGCATCATCAACTGCAACTAAAATGATAAGCATAAAACTTATTATAAGGCAACAACTCCAAGCAAAAAAATATCATGGTTTCTTTCTTCCTATAGAGGTTAAAGATCTGGTTGCGGCAGCAGGCTATGCAATCTTCATTATTATCCATCGAGTCCAACTGCATAAACAAATTTGATTCATTAATTTGACACAAAATTATCTTCTGCTTCAAGAGAATGGCAAACCACTATTATCAATATTGTTTTAAAATTTCCCAGTTAATTTAGAGTTGGCTGCAATATAGCTACAACCATATTCCATGTGATACTTTGCACCTGAATTCATGTTTGTCTGGGTTGAAAAACTACCTATTCTGTTATGAAACGCACTTGGCTCTTTCAAGTGCTAATTCTGCTTCAAATCTCTCGTGCCATGCCAAAAATGTATCATTGGTGACTGGTTCTCCATATGGTACTATAATCTGGAAAGAGGACGAGTCCCTAACATATTCAGTGAAGCTTGAAGGTAAAATAATTAAAGTGGCAATGCCAGCTTAAAAAAAAACAGGGTCTGCACGCATCAGTCCACCATCAAATTAATGCATGACAAGAACCTGCTGTCACAATTACAGAAATATCTTTAATCACCATTTTGAGAATTTTTTTGCTAAATTTCATTATCTTGCCCTCTAATAAGACCACTGTAAACTCTATGTAAGAAAGTGGAGAGATCATAAATTTAAGGAAGTTCCTAATAAGTAGATCTTAGAAAGGTTCGTCGGCTCTATCTCACCTAAGTTAGACAAGATTGTGATCAACCATGCTCTTAACTCTAAAGAGTCTAATACAGTCAAACTCAATGCAGCACACAAACTATAGTTGGCTACTGGAAAGCTATTCTCCAACCTATAACTTCCTACATGATATATGATGCGGAAAATCTTTTCAAATTATAGAAGGAATGAAACCAGCATATCTGCCATAGGAGTTTAGCACGACAAATATGGTAATGAACACCTTTGAGCAGGACAATAATAGCTTCAGAATAACTATAACACCAATCGTCCTTAAAAAAATTGTCAATGGAACTCAAAATAGTAAGAAAAGTGAATCACAAAAATACAATGTAGTGAAAGGAATGTTCTGCACGATTTTCTGAAAAAGAAACACGTGACATTTTAACACACCACCAATCCACTCACCCACCCACCTAAGTAAAGCGGGGAATTAAGCATACATCATCTGTGGCAGCCTCATCTTCCTCAGCATCCTCCATTCCAGTATCCTCAGAAAATTTTTCAGAAAGCCATTCCTCAGCCAACGTAACCAACATGTAGAACAAGGCCATACCAATTTCAGTTGCCTGTGACATGTGAGCATTCATAAAATAGCTTGAGGCTCAGAAAAAGCTTTATGAATAAAGATTAGATAGTATCACACATGATGATGGAATAAAGAACTTAAGTTGTTCGAAAACTCCTCGCCACTATCACCTACAATTGTACATTTCCTAACAAAATAACAAAATATGGAGCTTCCAACAGCGACTCTGCTATCATAAATCCGTCGATCACCTTCTATACATTTTCCTGGTGACTGTGTTTTTACTGGTTCAGGCTCTCAAAAAACATGTTCAGCATAAGCTTCATAAAGCCATTTTAGATATACTAGCAATGCATGTTGTTAATAGAAAAGGGAAGCGGTATATGACATGCACAAGCTTAATAGCGTGACAGGATGACATTTTAATGGTCTTACCTCTTGTTCAAGCTTTCCTTTAAGAACTTTAAGACTTCCTTTCAAACTGAAAAAAAAATTGATAAGGGCTTCAGACAGAGAAAAGTTCACAGCATATATGCATGGAAGTTTGGCAAAGTATGCCAATATTATTAACTCAGAAGGACTTGGCACGCCATTCTAACTCAAGTAGCAAAGCAGGAAATGGTGGTTAGCAGCTGACTACTGTTTGAAGCTACCAGTACTTAACGCAATTGGATTCATCATAGTTTGAATAAGTGAAGCGAGCGACTGCAATTTTGTGATATGGAGAAAGACTGAAGTGTGCTCCTGGGCCAGGGAAACATATGTTTACCTGAGGACAAAGGGTTCTCCAAAAGCAATCGGTTTGAGGTATTTAGGCCATTTCCACAGGATTGAACTTCTGTTATAATGATCCACTAGAATTGAATAAACGATAGGATTCAGGTATATTGCTGAACATACATTAAGCAATAAAGACGAATATGATTATTGAAATAAAGTCACTATAGAATAAATCCAGCTCAGACATTAACATCAAGCCGAAAATTTGATAAAGAAAGCTTAACATTTTGGAAATCTGTGAAAGCCAAACTCTTCACATTTTGCATGATAATCACAGTCATCAAAGTCAGTATGTGAAACTAAAATCGGAAGCATTCTTTTCAGATACAAATTATTTCAACTAAATTCAAGTAATTGTTTCCTGTATTCCAGTCCCAAGCTCGAAACACAAGTCAAGCTACCAAAAGAATGATTCATCCCAGTCAAGGCTCCCTTTGAGATTTTCTCCTTGCAACTTGTCATCTCAATCAGCAGAAAAGTCCATGTAGAGGATCAGTTTTCATATCATCACAAGCTTGAACACGAGTCAAGCTACTAAAAGAATGATTCATCCCAGTCAAGGCTCCCTTTGAGATTTTCTCCTTGCAACTTGTCATCTCAATCAGCAGAAAAGTCCATGTAGAGGATCAGTTTTCATATCGGGCCCTTCAAAATTTTCTTGTCCAATCTAACCTATCCAAAATTACATCTCAATATTTATAACACAACTACCATCTAACCATGCCTCAACAATTTCCCCTAATTCTGAACAAAAAAGCTCAGATAAATTCCCCAATAAACATCCCATAACATCTTGTGGGCCTCTGAAAATTCTGAAGAAATAACTTGCCATTGCCAAATCAATATCTGCCATGAACCAACCAACAAACTGTGACAAAGCTCTGGGCCACTGAAATATTTATTTTAAAAGAAAAAAATGCTGCTGATCCCTCGCCAGTATAGAATGGTGAGAACTATTTCCTCAAGCTGAGGTGCGAAATTTGCTCAAAGTCATGCCATTATCTTCATGATTTACATTCAAATTGAATTACCATCACACACACACACACACATATAAACAGAAAAAGTTTGAAACTTTGATAGAATTAAAAACTTACAACTGCCCAATAAATAGCCTGAACCATAACGATTCAATCTTTACTATCAAAAACTGAAAAAGATTCAAACTTTACGAACAATACCATTCATGTCTGCCTGCTTAATGATTTGGTTCGATGATTCCTCTTCTCTCTCTCTCTTCCTTTAAGGTGAAGTTGCATAAAGAAATAAACCCCTCGAAAACAAATTTCGAAGGAAAAAAAGGATTAAAAAGGAAAAACAGCTCAGTGGACAGACCCCACTCCACTGATTTTTTATCATGTACTCAATCACAGACAAACCCGAATACAAGTATCATATTCACCATTGACGTTACATTGTAAAAATTAATCAAGGCCGTAGATACAAAAGATTCTTGATACAAAAATTATATCTGGGCTTTCTGGGTTTTTGAACCAGCTGCACAGGGTGTAATTTGGGGCCTACAAGCAGTGCATGTGGGGAAGTGTAGAAAATACTATTGTACTCCTTGTCGTGCCTAATCACAGCACCTTTCTTTTTCAATTTTTGTTTTGTTTCTCCTCCAACTTCAAAAAATATATAAGATACTAATGGTCATAGTATTTTCAAGAAAATCTCCCTCTTTTCTCTCTCTTCTTACGTTTCTCTCTATTTCTGAGGGCTTCTCTGTGTTGGCAAAAAGATACCAAAAAGGTACGTTCCATCCCATTTTCTATACAGTAACACACTCTCTACTTCATGTCTCGTCATCCACTCCACACACACAACACACAGCACACCTGCACATAAACACAGACATGAACTGCTTTCCCATTTTTGTACCCTCTGAATCCAAAAGCAAATCGTTTGGTAATAGAAACCACTCTTCTTGAAGTTGCCATAAAAAAGATGAGAACTTTCCCTTAGAATGCCAAAAAAACATGTGAAAACACACAATTAATGGGTTTTAAGTTCTCTTGAAAATAAGGGTAAAAAAAAACTGAAAAATAATTTTTTTTGCAGAAATTCTTTTACCAGATCTATATCTCTCTTTCTCCACCTGATAAACCCTGCCCTCGGGGTTTGTTTTTCCGTTTTTTTCTTTTCGTTTCATAATCTGATTTTGTTGTTCTTCTGTTTCCCATTTTTTTTAGCTTCTTATCGTTGGATTTTTGTCTAGATTTTTCTGATTAATTGCTCTGTGTTTTTACTGGTTTTTATAGATATCCAAAGGATGCATGCTGCTGCAGGAGGGTGTCAGGTTTTTCTTGGGGCTTTGTGTGCGCCCCTGACTTGAAATAAATTATTGGAGAAATATTCCTAGCTTTCAATTCTCTTGTTTTATGTTTTTTTTCCTGTTTGGTTTAAAAATAAAGAATCCCTTTTTGTTTTGGCTTGTTAATGGGGAGTTCTGGCGAAGACCCCAACAAGGGCATTGATGCGTCGGCGGGCGGGTTGGTTTGGGTTCGCCGGAGAAACGGGTCATGGTGGCCCGGTAAGATTCTCGGCCCGGATGAACTGCCTGAGGGCTGTGTGCCTACGCCGAGATCAGGGACCCCTGTAAAGCTTCTTGGTAGAGAGGATGCAAGTGTGTAAGTACTGTTTTTAGTCATTTCTATTATTTCCTTGATTAGGTTGTTCTTAAAGCATAAGAGATGTTGCTAACTTGTTTCTTTAAACCATACAATTGGTACGTGGTTGTCATGATATTCGAAGAGTTAGGGGAGAGAGCCATTTTATATGCCTGCCTGGTGTTGTCCATGTTGAGAAAAGGAGTAACGGTTAACGAAATTATGAAATTCCCCATTTTTATTGATCCTTTTTTGGGGGTGAGCTAGTGTTCCGTTCAGTGTGACAATTGTCATTTTAGTATGTAGGCCATTTATTCAATTTGTCTTTGTCTTGATCATTGTTTCCATAAAAGTTGTAATCATCATTTAATCAATCGCACAATCCACTTGCCGTTGCAAGATGCTGTTTGCTCTGAAAATTATTTGAAATGAGTAAAGCATTATGTTTAAATTCCAAAATAACCATTCATGGCTTTTCCAGTTCTTGACTCAGTTGCCAAATCAATTAGATTGCTTATTTTCAGCAATGTATCGAATTACATAGTTATTCACTCTAGATAAGAGGGCATTTTATACGATTATACTTTGTGGTATCACTTCCCCTTGCACCGTTATAATTGAATATAATTGTTTATTCACGTAGAGAGGGAGGTGACTTATCACCTCTGGTTCTTTATCTATTCCTCATCAAAAGTTCTAATTTCACTCATCATATAAAACAAGATAGGATTATTTTGGATTTGCTTATGTAGTTTGTGAGCAATGAATTACATGAAAACTTGCAAGTTTATTTAGTTATCCTCGTTAAAGTTTTGGTGATATTCTTTTTTCTTTTTCCTAGTATCTGCATCGTTACGTTGAAATGGAAAACTTGTTACTAAAATAGTGGAGTGAGGAAAGTTGATTAGGTTTACGTCTCTCACATAATTGAAAAGCATGATGAAAATAAGCATTTAAGATGTGACAACCGAATTTATGAGACAAAACCAGAACTCGCCAATTGTACCCATTCCAGTCCTTGCTCTTTAGCATAGCAAAATTAAAGGCTAACCAAAATACAGCTATTCAAGATAAAGCTGAAGGAAAATATTGAAAGAATAAGCCAGAAATTGCTAAATAAGGAGCCGGCTAATGCCAATAATGAGCAAAGCAGGTTGTCGGTATAGTAGGCAAGTTTTGGCTTACACGGTGAGTTTGTTGTACACCCACGAGGCTCTCATGATATGGACTAATTTTTTAGTGATGACATTAATCTCATTTGTGTGAGTTGTCATTTTTCAAAAATTTGCTAATGTGATTCTGAATAAAGTATTAAAAATCAGTTTGGTATCCGGTTCGAGTCTTGGCTATATTGGAATTTCACTTAGATTCCATTGGCAACTCACCCCTGGAGAGAAAACATCCTTCTACATTAACTATGAGTCTCATTATCATGTGGCCATGAGATTATCTAAGACAGGAGTGTCCGAAAATACTAGTTTCTCTTAACCTGACATTTACTTCTCAAAAGAGGAAAAAGATGGAATGAATGTTCAAACTCTATAAAAAGGAAAAGATATGAAACAAGAAAGAGAAACATAGAGAGAGCCTATAGGTATTTGAGGGCTTGTCATGAAATCCGTTATCACTCCTGGTTGTTGGAAAATATGGATTACATGTGGGGTTGCTGTTGGCCTTCTGAGCTAGAAGTTGATGTGTAAAACTGCAATATATTCCCATCTAGAAAACTCTATGTGTATGTTGATTATTACCTTGGTCTTGTTCTTTGAATTATTGTGATCTCAGAGGTCAATATCCTTTTGTTTTCCCGTTCAAGGCTTTTCCTTCTCTTTAATATTTGGACTGCTGGAATTCTTGATTTATTTGTGTTCTCCATTTTTTAAGATAAACAACTTCTTCTTTTCCTCCCAGAAAAATTAATTCTTTGTATTTCTTTCTTACTTACTGT
Organism: Paulownia fortunei; assembly: GCA_019321725.1. NCBI lineage: Eukaryota > Viridiplantae > Streptophyta > Magnoliopsida > Lamiales > Paulowniaceae > Paulownia > Paulownia fortunei. The sequence continues at coordinate 943,914 of CM033118.1, read as the reverse complement.
AATTTGATTCAAGTTCTTGCAAATGCTCTTTCAGGGACTGGTATAATCTGGAGAAATCTAAAAGAGTGAAAGCTTTTCACTGTGGGGAGTATGATGATTGCATTGAGAAAGTTAAAGCCTCTGCATCTAATCTCTCTAAGAAGGCAGTCAAATATGCTCGAAGAGAAGATGCCATTCTTCATGCACTTGAGCTTGAAAGTGCTCGTCTTGGTAAAGACCATCCAGACTTATCTGCCACACCAGATACACAAGATGGGGAGCATCGTCATGTTGAATCGCCTTCTGCATTTTATCCTAGTGAAGAAAGTGAAGATGTTGACGAGGATTTGAATAGTTCTGGAGATGATTCAGATTTGGCCCAGGAAGTGTATCAGTCTGGTGTATCATTTGAGGAACCAGATCATGTAGATTCAGCTAAGGAAGAATCTAAGCAGTGGAGAACTCCAAACGATTCAGAGGAAGATGGAGCCGAAGGAGTAAAGCGTATGAGAGGACTTGACGACCTGGGGGTGGGTGTAGCATCATCACTGAAAAGGAAAAGATCTCAGGTCGCTCATGGTCAAGAACTCTTAAAAAGGAAGAACCGCCGCCGTACTTTAACAAAAGTTTTGGAGTGTACTACGATGGTGTCTGTTCCTGTTTTTTGTGAACAATTGTCCAGCCCAACTGGATCTTCTGTGCCGGCAGCATCAGAGAGCAAGGTTTCTGGATTAGAATCTAATGAATCAAGGAAGAACAACTCAGTTGTGATCAATAACAACTCAGATAGCAATGGAGTTTCATGCGAGAATGGAACATTATTAAATGCATATAGGCATGCTTCCCTAAAATGTAAACAGACTGAAAATGAAATTTCTAGTATGCTGGGGGTTCCTGACAATGAATCTTTTGCAAGGTTGTTTGACGTGCCTCTTGTTGCTGAAAAAAAGCACTCAGCAGGTATGATCTGATACAGGTGGTTATATTTTTAGTTAGTGGTTTTGGCTGTGTTTATGCAACTAATGAACGCAACTCATTTCATTATCTGTCTGTTCAGAATATCAAATATATATCACTCAAATATCGATTAGAACTTTAGCTTTTTGAACCTTTTTGCAAAACCTGGGTTGTTGTTACCTCCAGTTTTCCCCATTATACAAATTACTCTAGAAATTCCCTCTAGAATTTCACTGACCTGGCTAATATTTCTGCTCTGATGCCTGGGCTGCCTTGGGCCATATCTGTCAGCTCGCACTATGCTTGTCTTTCATGTCCCATTATCTCAATGGTAAGAGTGTTTCATCTGTGGATATGAGGCTTGTGGAGTCTGTATTGTCTTGCATATTGTCCTTCTACCAGTGCAGACATACACATGATATAATGACATTTGGAGAGCGTTTTCTTTGTATGTGCAATACACCAGTCTCATTATTTTAACTTATTTACAGAGGGGATCCAGCACTTCACCTTTGTTTCCTACAGTGTTACCTTTTCTTAGTAGTAGCTTACATCATGTTGTGTATGTGGATCCTGCACAGAACTATTCAGATAAACTCTCTCTTTCGACCTTACATGGTCTGAGCATGTTAGTTTTGACAGTTTGTGATGAATTTACTGTTGGTTCTTAGTTGCCCACCTCACTTCATATGTGAGGTGCTTGTCAGTCCAGGTTGCACATGTGGTTACTGTTAAAGGTAGAATGTTGTCTTTGGCACTATTTTATGAGTGCTAGTAAATAAGCCCGCGAGCCTTGTATGGTATCTACACTATTTACAATCAGTGTAGACTTGGATGCTTTAACATTTACCGCTTCGTGTTTCCAACTTATTAGTTTGTATTTTCATAATCACAAAAGAAAAAGTTTATGACATGTTTTTCCCCAGAAAACTCCTTTTTGCCTGGCCTGGCCCCATAGTTTTTTTCTGAACATTAATAATCTCTTCATCACCATGTACTTTGCTTATAAATGGAGCATTTATATATTTTGATTTACCATGCTCATGTGTGAATTTAACTTCTACAGGCTTGTCCTCCATTGTTCCTGATGCATCACAGCAGGCACAGGTTGGTGCTGGAACCCAATCTAGCCAAAGTAGTCATGTTGAAACCATATCTTTGGCGAATGAGGAAAACAATGAGTCTGGTTCTACCAGTTCAGGTACTGCGAATGTCCATATCCGCCAGAGGATAGAGAAAGGTACTTGTGAGTGGCGATTAAAAAGGAAGAGGAATTCTAGGTCAAGGAAAATGGATTTTGTTGATGAGGCTGAAACATATGTGGCAGGTGTTGATCGGGAAAGCTTTTTTGCTGGTTCAAGTCGAAATGTGGACTCCAACCATCTTGGTCGGTCCCTCGTTTTAGACAGCAGAGGCTATCATGTCAAGTCAAGACCAATTACAGAAATTCAGGTTGAAAAATTTCATGGTTGGAGCTGGAATGCTCCTCGAAAAGCAAGAGGATCAACAGCGGAGTTGCTGGGTCCCCAGAGGTTGCTCCCTTATCGTCAGTCTCGTTTCACAGTCAACCCAAAGTATGACTCCTCTGGTTTTTCTCTTAGACACCATATTGCTGGTTCTGGCTTGTATGATGTCCCTGTTGAGGTGAAAACCAGCTATCGGCCTCAGCATGTTCCGTATATTTCTCTCATGAGCAAGTTAAATGGCCATCCCATCGTAGGTCACCCCCTCACAATTGAGGTGTTAGATGATGGCTTTTTTGATGATCTAATCAGCATCTCCCAATGTTATAGCAGCAGTTCTGAGTTGGACTACAACCCGAGTAAATATGTGTCTGCTTTCGAAGGTGTTGGTACAGTTCATAAACGGAGGCTGCGCGGGAGGCCCCCAATAAGCACAGCTCATTTCACGCTCCCGGCTCACTGTCAAAACCTCCAAAATCGAGGAGGAACGGACTCTTTTCAAAGAAGACTAGGAAGTTGTCTTCACTGACTGTTTCTCACAGACTAAGTCGAGAAGAGAAGAAACCAGTAGTGGAGAAGCTCAAGGGTCCTTCTATAGCTTGCATCCCCTTACAGGTAGTTTTCAGTAGGATCAATGCAGACTTGAATAGTTCAATGCGACCTGCGCCTCGTCTGATTGCAAGAAGCAGTAAATGAAGTTAGTTTCCGGGTATTGAAGAGTTAATACTGAGCTTGAACATTATCTTCATTGCTTCTGGAAATTTTGGTTAAATTAGGCAGCCAAATTCAGCATTTTCTTTCTGAAACTATGCTAAGTTACCTGCACTGTACATTCTGCCCTGAAGGTAGAAATTCTTTTACAATAAGTGTGACATTTCTATGTCATAAGATCTACAGAACTGCTGTAGAAGTACACTTCTTGAAATTAGGTTGATTTGGCTGTGTATAATAATAATGTAGAATTAGTTCAGCCCTGATGGTAATCTGTTGTCAGGTTTAATTATCTCATAATCGACTGTTTGTAGACTGTTTCTCAGATGATGGGGATTACCAACTTTTGGATTTGGGGAGTTGGAAATCATTTGTATCAAGTTTCATTTTTTTTATTTTTTATTTTTTTTGGTTATTGTTATTATTTTATTTTTAAGAGTTGACATAACTTGCTGAATTATGTAGTGCTTTTGTTGCAGTTTTTTTCCTTTTCTTTAATTAAGGGAGATATAGGAATACTGGCTGTTTTCTCAAGTCTATCTCCTCTTTGTTTTTTGTTTTTTGTTTTTTGTTTTTTGTTTTTGTTGTAGTTGGGCAACTTTGTAGGAATGATACTATGGTTGGTTCAAATTTAGACTTGTATAAAAGGGTCTGGATAAAGTTCTGAATTTTATTTTCAAATCTAACTTGTATAATTTTTTTTATTTTTTATTTTTAAAAATCATTACATATTTTTAGAAAATATATATTTTTAAAAAAATTTAATAGTTTTAATTTAAACATATATATATTATTTTTAAATTTATAAAATAAATTTAATTAGTCCAACCGTTGAATTCGAGTCTACCAAACTGGTCTTAGATTTGGGTCATTAAAACGTTATAGACCCAGCCCATTACCTAGTCTTGTAAAGGCAGAGAGTCTTTGATTTTTAGAAGTCAAAATCTCAACTCAAAATGCGTTGTCAAAAGGTTTACTTGAAGTAGAAAAGTTTAGGACCCGTTTGCTTTTCTTTCAAGATAGAATTAAATTTCCAGTATTTTCAGAGAGTTTTGAATTTTGTATTGGATTTTGTGTGATAATTGAAATATATTTGGATAAATAATATATAAAAACGAAAATATATTTGATTTGATGTATTTTTTAATTGTTTTGGCATAAAAAGATATATTGAAAAATGAAATTTTATTTGGTTTTATATTTGAATTGTATTATTTAAAAAATATATTATTCTATATTTTAAACATAATAAGGATAACATGTGTAGTTGTCATTTTTTTCCTTCACGTCTTCTCCACTCTGACTTATTTCCCATTAACAACCTGTTAAATATGATTTTGTTTGTTTCCTTTGGCAGAGTTGGTGGAGGAGGATTGCGTGGGGCGTTATGTTTCGAGTTTGAATTTTTTTTCAATACTTTTCTGATTGAATCTGTCGCACTGGACTTGCTTAGTACAATTTACCTGATTAATGTAGTTTACAGGCTATTGTATTAGTTCAAGAATTTACCCAATGTGTACCCAAAAAGTAAGTTTTGTATTTCAACACCTCGTGTGGCTGGAAAAGAAGTTCCCCCTTAACAACCTGTTAAATATGATTTTGTTTGTTCCCCATTGACAGAGTTGGTGGAGGAGGATTGATTGGGGTTTTATGCCCCGAATTCGAATTCTTCTCAACACTTTTTCAATCGAACCTGTCGCACTACACCTAGTGCGGTTTATCTAATTGATAATTCTTTTCCTACACTTTTTCGATCGAACCTGTCGCACCGAACTTGCCTAGTGCAATTTACGCTTAATACGATTTACCTAATTGGTGTGGTTTGCAAGTTATTACATCAATTCGATGGTTTACCCAATGTGCACTTGAAAAGTAGCGACTATAAATTTTTCTGTCGTAAAAAAAGATAAATATATATATATATGATTTTGTTGGGTTTAATTAATCCACACCCAAGGCGAGAACGGTACAGATCGTCTTCATAGGCTTCAGATTGCAACACCTCCTGTGGCTGGAAAAGAAGAACATATATGTTGAAGCACTTTTGTAGCTCATAAAATTCGCATTTTGCATTAATGTGTTTTGCATTTCTTTCGATTTTTTATTTTTTATTTTTTTGTTCCACTAATTATTGCAAGACTGACTATTGATTTGTTGGTGTACTCTCAAATTGGTGTGGGGAACTAGCAAATAAGGGATATTACTTGACCTTCAATTTCTTGCTCGTTGATGACGAGGTAGAGTTCTCATCGAAAATTCAAATGTTTTGACGAATGGGTTTTTTGAAAATTGAGAAAATAAGAAATTGGGTATTTCGAGATGGAATAAAATAAATATGATTTGGGTATTTTGTATAGTTAAAAATGAAAAAAAATTATTGTGAAAAGAAAACCAAACAAGCCTTTTTAGATTGTGGATGTAGAACCTTAACTCAATTGCATTTAGGTCCACTTATTTAAATTCCACAAAAAAAGTTGCATCTGAAAATTTGAATTTCATAATCTCGAAGCAAAAGAACTTGGGTAATATTTCTTCAAAGCCCACCATCCAAAATCAATGCAAAAAATACTAAAGAAAGGAGAGAAGATTAATGACTTCATTTAGGGAGGATTTCAAATTAATCATGATAATTGAAAAAAAAAAAAAAAAAAGGATAAAAAGCCTCCAAAGGTGGGATCAAATAGTAAATGGTCACAGTTTTAATTAAAGAATTGTAGGTTCGAATCATCCCACTGGAATCACGAGATGATAAATTTATATCTTGAGATTTTTTTTTATAAAAATATTCTTATTTTCATTTGGATAGAGATATTTTTAAAAACTAAATTTTTAATAAAATATTTTAAATAAATTTAATCATAAACATAATCAACAATTTTAATTAAAACATGCACCTAATAAAAAAAATATTAAGAAAATAAATAAAATACTCGTATTTTTTGTAGAGCTTGAATGTAAAAAAAATTTAATTATAAAGTCATGGGTGTCGAATTTAACATTCAAACAAGCGACATATAGGAGTTTAAATTAATTATAACGTTAAAATAATAAGTCAAATGTTATTAAAATACATAATAACTAAATTCCTTAAAACAAAGTGCAAAGAATTTGATAATTCTTAACCCTAAATTTTTCAACCAAACACACTAAAAAATTAACTAAAACTATATAAGATTTATTGAGGCCTAACTAATTAAAATTAGTGAAACCAAGGATTAAGGAATGATCAAAAGAAAATAGGAAGGGGGTATTTTCGTAATTGACTGATCACTGTACCTCCTTAGGGTTTAAAATTTCCCCATATATATTATTACATCGCTCCTTCTCAACAGCTATTAGCTTCACTCTCAAGGCCGTCACAGCAAAACCCTAGAATCTCCATTTCCCCTCTCTCTAAGGTAAACCATCGATCCCAATAGCCTATATATATGTGTGTATGCATTTGTTATGTTATTGAAACAATGTGTTTATTTTCTGGTGTAATTTAGGGTTTGTGTGTTTGAGAAATGGCGACCGTGCCAGGGCAGCTCATATGGGAGATCGTGAAGAAAAACAATTCGTTTTTGGTGAAAGAGTTCGGGAATGGAACTGCTAGCGTTAAGTTCAGCAAGGAGCCTAACAATCTCTGTAACTTGCACTCCTTCAAGCACTCAGGTTAGCCTTTTGTTATTATTTCGTTTTTTCTTTGAATTTTTTTTAGATTATTCTGCCTAAAAAATTACCCGATTTATTTGATTTTTGTGGCTAAAATGTATTTTTTGGAATTAGTGATTGGCTGGGTTTGGGAACATGATTTCAGATATGATTTTATTTGGTTTTAGTTGGGGGGAGGTAGGCATCTCAGGAATTTTTTTTTTTCAATGTTTTAATAATCGCCTAGGTTGCAGTTTTGTAGGAAAAAGAGGATCACGTTAATCTCGTATTTTTAACTGCTTTTGGTATATTTGATATATTTGTTGGAATGATTTTATTTATTTTTGAAGGAAATATGAGCTGACAGAATTATTGACTGAAATGAAAATTCACCTGATATTTGATAATTCATATTAGGGGCTCTTTATTTTCGTGAAACTTGATTGATGTTAATTTTCACTATATCACATATATAAATAGTTTTGCTAATGGGTCATTCTTTATAGGGTTGTCAAACAAGAAAACAGTGACCATTCAACCTGGCAAGGATCAGTCCGTGCTCCTTGCCACAACAAAAACAAAGAAGCAGAACAAGCCTGCAAGTTTGCTAAACAAGTCTCTCATGAAGAAGGAGTTTCACCGAATGGCTAAGGCTGTTTCCAACCAGGTATGACGTTATATGGTTAATCTGCTCTATTTGCTGCTATATTAACACTGAGAATTAGTTATTGCTATAGTGATGCTGGGAATTAATTTATCTAGTCATGATTAAGCTCTTTGTGCTGATATGTCAAGCAATTCATTCTGTATAAGCTCAGGTTTGTGGGCCATCATAAATATGGCTTTAACTTTTCATTTACATCCATCATAAACATGGCTTTAACTTTTCATTTACATCCATCATAAACTCTTTGCCTAGATCTAAATGCAATCTGCCAAAACAAATACTAAGCTCACACTGTACTTGACACGGATACTTGCTCAATTTGTTTTGAGAAGGCAATGGATCATGTATCTTCACAATGATATTGTAATAAAAATTTTGTTATTTGTTACTTAATCTACTGGGGAAAGGATATGTTGGTTGGTTGTTTCATCTGTCAAGTTTTCCATATGTTTCTTTTCCCTGTTTGCATATTGACTATGCCTTTGTTAAGTGAAGGTGGCGGATAACTATTACAGGCCTGATCTGAAGAAAGCAGCTCTTGCAAGATTGAGTGTTGTGAACAGAAGCCTCAAGGTTGCCAAGTCTGGTGTCAAGAAGAGGAACAGGCAGTCTGCTTAGGTCTGTCCCAGGTAGAATTTGAAGTAGCAGACGTATTGGAATGCATTGCTATTTAATGTCTTTCCGAGCACCTTTATGCTTTGATAGAGTACCAAAGCTTTTGCAGTTTTTCTTTTCACCAAATTTCTCAGTAGTTGAAGTTATGGCATCTTATGTTTGGACCCAAATGCAATTACTTTCAGTTTTGTTTTACATCTTCCTTGTGAGTATTGAGTCCAAGTGAGTTATTAATGCAATTCTGTTTGAGAATTTTGATGCGCATAGTCATTGGATACTTTATTTACCCCTTGTGATAATTTCTGGTAGATTTAATTGGCACTTGATGTCTTCATCAGTTTATTTCTCCAGTCTGATGATTGGCCGTAGAAATAGTTTTTTTGTGGCAGACAAAGTTGGCTCCTTCCGCATTTTGTTGATATCTTGTCTATTGTCCTTGCATTTCTTTGGCCCGAGTTGAGCTGATAAAATTTCAGGACTTGAGCCTGAGTGCACAAGTACGAGCTAATAAGCTCTGTTAAGGCACGAGTTTGAGCTCGTGCTTGATCTTGAGCTTGTTCAGTAAGAAATAAAGATTATAATTTTGAAATAAAACATGTGACTTGTAAAGAGGCTCAAGCTTCTTGAGCTTGACTCTGACTTCAAAAAAGTTTGAGCTCTAATTGAGCTGACTCACAGGAGCCTGCAAACTGGCTTATACTTCCAAGATGAGTCGTTATTTGTGTCTATGAGGTGCTTAGCAGTTGAACTTCAAATTGATTTGGTTCTGTTACAGGTTTTAGAAGTGGTACATCTATTAGTTCCTGTCCTCTTGGGTCAGTTGCACAAGGGTGTGGTTTGAGTTGATTGTGAATTTGTGATGGGATGTTTATACTAATTTTGGTGGGGTGCACAGCTTCTAGTATAAGCATGTATATGTAGACTATAATTTCTACACAACTTTGCCAAACATCACAAGGTGGAGAGATGTAAAGATTAAATTGGGCTGTTGGAAACAAGTTTCCTTTGCTGAAGAAAACTTGTACAAGTGACAACCACAAACAAACAAAATTACATGGGTGTCGCCAATTCCTGATCTTCTTAACTCATGGGTGAAGTTGCCAATTCCTTCGATTCTTCAAGACATGGGTGAAGTTGCCAATACTTTTCGCTTTTTGGGTTGGTAATGGGAGAGTCAATTGCTCCCAAGCAATAGAATTCAACCTTAAATAATGAATGAACATTCTCAAATATGAAAGAGAAATGGGTTATAATTGCCTGCATTCAAAGTCCATGATTCAATTACACCTCACAACCCAACAATTTAGAAGGTGTTTGAAAATTCATTTTAAATAAATTTTTTGATATGAAAAATTATTTGTAGAAAAATTATGTATTTGATAGTTATTTTTGAATAAATTTTTAAATAAATTATTTTTTTAATTTGTAACTTTTTTTATATATAATTCTATTAAATGAGCATTATTAAAGTTAATTTTTACCAAATACTTAGCACTTTTTGAAAAAAAAAATGAACTTTCATGGATGACTTTCATTCCAAAATGTTTAGGACAACGGTCCGACCCAGTTCCCATCCCCGACCTCAGGCAGTTGCAAGCCTACCAATTGGAAGCAATGAAAACCTCCTCTACACTCAACCACACCGGATTTTGAACTCCAAAGCCGCAAACCTATATAAAGAAATAATCAGCAGCCTAATCCCTTCCCCAATTGATCGAAAGATAAATAATTCTCTCTCGCCATGGGAAATACAGAGAAACTGTTGCAGCAAGTCGTGGAGCTGACTGTTACCTCCAGAAGCCTCCAACGCCAAGCCCGAAAGTGCGTGAAAGAGGAGAAATCCGAGAAATTGAATGTCAAGAAAGCAATCCAAAAGGGAAACATGGACGGCGCTCGGATCTACGCCGAGATTTCCATCCGCAAGCGCAACGAGCAGATGAGCTACCTCCGCCTCTCTTCGCAGCTGGACGCCGTCATCGCACGCCTCAAGACCCAGGCGAAAATGGCCGCGATCAGCAAGTCCACGGGCAGCATTGTCAAATCACTTGAATCCTCACTCGCCAGGGGCAATCTGCAGAAGATGTCGGAGACGATGGATCAGTTTGGGCAACAGTTTGTAAATATGGAAGTGCAGGCGGAGTTTATGGAGAGTTCGATGGCCGGGAGTACGTCACTCTCTACGCCGGAAGGGGAGGTGAATACGTTGATGCAGCAGGTGGCGGATGAGTACGGGCTGGAAGTGTCTGTGGGCCTGCCGCAGCCTGCGGCTCATGCTGTCTCTGTGAAGAACAGCAAAAAGATTGGCGAGGATGATCTCTCTAGGCGCCTTGCCAAATCCCGCGAGTGAAATTTGGATAGTTGGAGCTTGGAATTACTCCTGTTTCCTAATTTTTTAACTATTCTGTGGCACTGGGGTACTATTAATGTCTGAAATTCTTGAAATCTCAGTTTTTTTTATGTGTATAAATGTGACCACATTGTGATCGTGGGGTTTTTGTGTGCTTCATGATTTACTTTTATTGGTTTTGCAGTTCTTGTAATATAGAATAATGTTTATTAGGGTCAGATCCTAAAATAGTTGACTATCATTGTAGGTCTGCTTTACTTTGATACTGGAGCTTGGGATTCCTACTATTGTGTGCTGGAATCTGGTAGCTTTTATTTTATATAAATTCAACTACAGTTTCATCATGGTGTTTGTGTTGGCTTTATGTTTTTGTATTTGATTTTCAGTGTGTTGATATACAACTTCTGATCCATAACAATTAGCAATCTGAAATATTTGATGCTATGCATGTTAGGCAACCTCATATTAATGTCTCCTGATTTCCCTTATTGTTTTCGGGAAGAGAGATGCAATGCCATAATTAAGTTCATTGTTTTACAGTGGATATTGTAGTACAATTCATGCTACACTGATACATTGAGGGTGTGTATGGATAATAGTCAAGTGTTCTATTTTATAAAATATAGGACAATTGAAGGGTGGATGTTGGACCGGTACATATGCACCAGGTGCAGCATTTCCAAGACCAAATATTCTTGTATTTGTTTAAGTTCTGTCTCTTATTCTTATTAGTGGCAAGCTCTCATTTTGAGTTCTTCCTATTAGAGCACATCTTGAATATGCAAGTGGTTTGAATGACAATTTCATTCCACTATTAGTAGCTTGGTTTAGGACACATTTGACACTTTCTGAAAGTGTGTTATGTCATGACACTGAACATGTTTACATGGTCTTTTCTGTTGCGTGATAAGCTATCGGTATTATGGTGACTGGCATGTATTCAAATTCGTCTCTTTTGCTCAAATGTTTTGCAAATGCATTGTGTTGCATGTATGTGTAGATGCCCAGAATCCCGAAGTAGTTGTTTTTTCGGTTCTTCGTGGGCATCGCTGCTGAACTGTGATGTCACAATGCATTACTGCTGGAGCAATATTGTAACAGTAAATTGCTGCTATTTTAAATAATGCTGATTCAATGATTTTTGACTGCTACAGCTTTCTTCTCTTAATGAGATTTATATTGATGAATTGCGCTTTGTAATTTTCCTTTTGGTTGCAAATCATTATGAATTTTGACTGGTGTGGTGCATCACTTCTGATAATTTCATAGTTATTTTGTTGAAATTACTTACATGCATCATTATAATTATAATTGCTGTAGTAGAATGCTAAATTTCTTGTCAATAATGTTGGAAATCACTATTCTGCATGAAAAACTCCATGCCGAACAAAGATTTGAGAATTGAACTTTTTTTTTTTTTTTTTTTGAACGAAGCTTCTTTATCCTTATCCCTTGCAACATCTTTTACATTATGTTAAAATTCTCTAATGTGGATGTTCATTCTTGCATAAATCATTTAATGTTAGTGAAAATTGTGTTCGATATCATGTGTAACTTTGCTGTGTTGTGTGTTCGTGCTGCTATTCCTGATATTTAGTGTTTTGTGTTCAGATTGAACTCTGGTTTTGAATGACAAAACGGATAAAGGACTCTGGACTTTCGTTGGTTAGTGTACTAAAATTTTGTGTGTGTAGAAGAGGTTTATTTGTATGCAGTTCATGATTTATATCAAGTTCTACCCTGGAAATGGTTATTTTCCTGTCATCCTTTTGAAGCTTATAATTGGTCCAATTCAATGATTACTGATCACTACTTTGAGCAGTTATCCCCTTGAGTTCCATTAGCGGACAACCATAGGGGGCTGCTACCTCAGTACCACATGCGAAAAGATATACAACCATAGTCCCATCAAGAAAAAATTAATGAACTTGTGCTTTGTTGGCTGAAGCTAGCGAAGCTGAAACTTGATGGCTTATTTTCCATAGTTTGGTGAATTTGTTGATGATTTCAACCATGAGCCTTCGATGGAACAATCAAAGGATGGTCATATTGTTCTATGGCTTTGCAAAATCTGGAAATAACTGGATTTTATTTCCATTCCCTTACAAGTAATCACAAGAGCAAACAATTTGTTTCAAGAAACATGGAATCCTTGAGACAAAGTTATCCTTTTTTTCCCACTAAAATACAGATACCAAACTTTAAAAAAAAAAAAAAGCAAAATTTTCCAAGCTCTAAATAGCTAAACCAATTCTGACCCTAAGCTATAAAGATGAGGTTACAAAGAGATTTACAATCTTCCAATGCATGAAATCATTTACAATATACGATCATGAAGGATGTGTCATTCTCTGCTTTGTAACAGTTTCTAAGGCCTCTAGTACTTCAAGGCCACAGAACACACAACTCAAGTTCATTTTACAATGCAACTGCAAAGTGTACAAACTTTTGGGAGCATGTCATTTAGTGATCATTGGTTTATGCACATCCTTGATCGGCCATACTGCTGGCAATCGTCAGAAAAGCAGAGATGGCTGCGCCATGCACCAAAGCCCTGTAGCAAGGAAAGCGGATACTAAATATGAACCTCAGCATCTTTACAAGGAAATCTAGTGTTAATGACAGAACATCCAATTAATACAAACAATTCAAGAAAAAAATGAAATCCACAACTCCCAATGTCTACAGTTTCTCACACAGTACTGCCACCATCCGTTTTAGTAAAATGATATTGTTAAAGCACTCACTACACTGATAGAGAGGGGGGGAAAACCTTCATTTGGCAAAGCAAATTATCTAGGATATGTTTTCTCCCTTCAAAAGTAGTTGTGACTATGCCTAACTCTTGTCTCGCATGTGTTGGAGATAACTCGTATATCCAGAAACAATATTCATGTCTCTGTTATTTTCAGTTCCAATAGAAGAAATCATTTATCGCCATCTAAACCCACATTTACTGCACTATATCCTATTAAACCAAGCACCTTACCGGAAATAATATCTTTTAAGTGTTATTTAGTTATATTTCACCTTAATTGCCCTGTGGTGAAAGAAATATGCTGGGAGAAAGTCAAAATTTCTAAATATTACGCCAAAGAATTAATGGGATGATTGTGCAAGAACGAAGCATTGAACTCTAAAGCTTTTGCTAATGAAATACCATCAGCAATATTCAAAGATTCTGTCCTTAATACACTTCAGAAAAAGTAACTGAGAAGGCAAAATTGATACTGCACATCAAATGCATTCCCACTATTTTTTCCATGACTAGATCCAGCATTTCTGGAGGCAACTATGAATTCTTCTCTCGAAATAGGAATAGTCAATTACTTGCAACCAAAAAGCTCACTCTACATCCATTTCAAACATATGAATTTCTAGGACAAGCAACATGATAGTAACACGGCCTCCGGATTCTTCATTTCAGTGAAATATATAAATAAATTTAATCATATAAGGGAGGGGGGGTCGTGGAGCCACAAATGACTTTATACAAATTCAGACGTACCATTAATGGGAAATATGACCACAAAGGGATAGACGAATCATAATATAAGAAAAGATCCAAATGAGCATGACAAGGGAAAACATACAAAGCTAGATCTGCTTAAGCATACAGATGTAGGCATTAGTAAATGGTATAGCCTTACTCAGGACTCTCTTTCTGGTAACCAAAATCAGTTGCTGCTTTGAGTGCTCTCTGATACGTTTGCTTCATTGCTTCCTGCCACATAAGTAAAATGGAACTGAAATCATGCCATGCATGCAATAAATTGGGGTCCTGGCACAACAGGTAGAGTGGACTAGTGTATGACAACAAACAATCACCAACTTTGTAGCAAAAACGGACATGAAAATGTTAAAAAATACAGCTTGGATGATAAAGCTTTTTTACTCAAATTCAAATCACTTTAAATGTTTGTTATGTACTTGCCTCACTGAGAGAAGTCCTCACCTGTAGTTTAGATTCGAAATCTTCAGGAGACCAATTCAAATTACACTCTTTTAGTTCAAGTTCCCCAGCTACTACCTGTAATATATACCAAAACCTTAGCACATCGTTGTGGGGACGAGTAGAAAAGGAACACATTCACATCAATGACTAAGAAAGAAATACATTTGTCCACCCCCTCACCAAATGTTTACATTTTTGCTGAGTATTCCCTGTGGTATCACATTTACACAGCAGCAAATAAAACTAGCAAAAGAATCAGAACTCCCTCGCATACATCAACACTGAGAATAAATAGGTTAGGAATCCATCAATTTTCACAGCCAACGAAGCACAACACCAGTACATGCCTCATTGCCAAAATGCTATGGTCCCCCAGCATGCGATGCTTTAATCACTGAATTGAGTCTTTGCAAACTACAAAGATTAAGGTGCACCCATCCTATAACAGTTTCTTGATTGCAGTTTTCAAAGTCAAACTAATGTTTACTTTAGGGCAGTAACTTAATATTTCCAAGTGTTGTAGTACAAAACTTTGCTCTGGAAAAGAAGTCACTTGGATTTGTTGATTTTGAAAATGCCAGCAGGTCCTGCTGTATGGGAAAGAGGGGTTTATATAGGATAATAGGACTGAATAAAAATATTAATTGGCCGAAATGCAGCAAAGAAAAGAAAGAAGCTATAGAGATTTTAGTATCCATTCAATCACTGAAAAGTGCACAAAAGCTAAACGTTGCCCTTCTGTAGAAGCTATTGTATTCAATGAGGAAATCTAAAGAATGCCTTTCGGATGAACATATTTACAACATTGGTTAAGCAATTGTTTGATAAAATAATTCTCAGAATGGAAGGAAAGCTGAACGGTTTTTCTTTGCATTGTCCTCTTTCAGCAAAACAGGTTTGAGCATTCACATTTCTGATAGTAGCACATTTGTGAGTTTGTCTTCCGCAATACTAAATTTCCCGAATGCCTTCTAGCCAATAAATTATTCTATAGCCAATTTGAAACCAGTAAGGCACGAGCACATCCAATGTAGTACTACCACTCAATGCACAAAACCATTTCACGACTTGTCACAAGCATTTCTTGATACAAAAAACATTAGAACTTAAAAGTTAAACCTAGAAAGCAAGATGGTAACAGCAAACTCAGGGTTGGAGAATATGTCATACCCCTCCCAGACCAGCAGCCATAGAAGGAGCAACTAGAACATTGGCCTTCCTTAAGACGTCAACTGCTTCAGGTGTACAAGGCATATTTGAGCCTAGAAAGAATTTCAAAATAGTAAGCCATCAGTTAGAAGACAAACAACAAATATAAAGACAATGGTAGATCCTAATCTTGAAAACACAATATAATAGAAGGATAGCATACACCAAAGCTGATAGGCACTACCTTCTACCATTACACGACAACCCGAGTTCACCAAATTGATGGCATCAGATTGATCAATCTCATTCTGGGAAGCACAAGGAAATGCAACATCACACCTTTCACTCCAAGGCTTTGCTTCATCGTAGTACTTCGAGCGAGCATAAGTTTTTGAATAGTCTCTGCACATGTTACTTATAAGCTCATGCAGACTAAAAGTTACAAGTGAGTGCAGAGACCTTACAAACCTCAAACTCCTATTCTGAGCTTTAATGTCTCTCAGAAAAGATATTTTCATGAAATCAAATCCATCCTCATCGACCAAATAACCCTTTGAATCTGTCAACGATAAACAAATTGAGAATAGAAAATGAAATACATTAGAGTTTCCTCTGACTATTTATTCTCATTCATCTGACTATAAAATCTTGAAGAATAGGCACATCTAAGACAAAATTATCAAATTAGAAATCCACAAACACTTTTATCATCCAAGCCCAACACTGTTAACCCATTGGTGATATGAGCCAAATGTGAAACAGACACATGTGAGGCTTAAAGATTACTAGCTCTATTAGTCATCCAAATGATTGGTAAAATGATCCACCTCATAGAGACAGGAAAACAGGGTGATTTTATAAGCATCAGAGGAAGTATATAATATGATGTGTGGGGTTGGTATACAGTGAGAGCAACACATAGACATGTTACTATAGAGTATAAATATAATACGACACATGAGTCAGGTATGTCAGTATGTTTGTAACACATGAGATTTAGTAAAGGACTTTAAAATAACAGAAAATACCACAACTGTCATCTCCTAAACGCAAAAATTCTAAATGAGCAATAATATTCCTTATATGTGCTAGCTTTTCTCCATCTAAATTATAGTTCCTTGCATCAAACTCAAAGTACTTATTGTGTTCTCTGATATTAATACTTCAATTAAGCAAATATCCAAAGAAAAAAATGCATAAACACATGGACTAGCCTATGGTTTACCTGATACTGTTATAGGAAGAGCACCATAAGCAATAAGCTTCTCCAGGACATGCATTGATATCTTTCCAGAACCACTAACTACACACCTGGTGAAATAAAGAACTGGTCAAAATAAAAACATGCTATTCCAAGATACTCCCTAAACAAAATATCTAATTCCTCTAGTCAAACATAGTCCAGTATATTAACTAAGTTCTCAAATAAAAATAACTTTTGAGAGGTTCAAGAGTCAAGACTAATATGCTTTTCTCCTTCATTACAATCTATTAATACACAGAGTCGAGTCTCATGAATAAAACCTGATATGAAACGAATCTTTCCCTGATCTTACATGAATAAAAACTTTTTACCAAGTGAAATATCTTCAATTCTCTAAATGAGTAGATATGGATAAAACAGGGGGTGGGGGTGGGGGTGGGAGAGGGAGGTGTCTGGGAGGTAAAAGCAAAGACAAGTGGTATAGCAATTCATAGAAGCAAAGAATTTGGTAAATAACCATTGTTAATAAGTGCAGAACCTTAGTCCTTTTAGTTCTTTGTTCATGTCAGAAAGCATAAGTTGGGCGAAGAATACCTGCAAAGAGCAAGAGGGTTCAATTGATATAATATAGACATGTAAGCACACAATGAACAACGGAAATTCAGTCACCAGTCCATAGCCAGTAGCTTCAGTTCGGAGGCTGGAGCCAGACCAGTTTACTCTTGGCCCTGTAAAAGTTCCCTGCATAAGCAAGAGGCACGCACATCATACCCAAAATCACATTCAATTATCACTTCTACATGGGACTGCATCACAATCATGAGTTATATACCAAGAATCCTAATTCAATTGGAGTTTCGGACCAAAATCTGTACATTGTGAAGAGATAAACTCAACTAAAATATGTTGAATCTCCTCTGTGAAAACATAAGATTTTACAGTACATTTTACAATCACGTGGCATTAATAATTTTCACATTTCATCTAAGGACCGCATGGCATCAAGGGTAAATGTTATAAACAGTACCAACACATAAATAGCTTATAGTAGAAGATTGAAGATGATAATGCCGATGCTTAAATCATGAATAAATGAATATTGAGTAGCTTATAACTGTTTTCAATTATATTTGCAATATAACAAGACCAAAGTAAAAAGATAAGCCCTCAAGCCGTCAATAGTTCCATCCATAAGAGATTAATATAATGAGTCAATAAATTTTAATTATCTCAGCAGCTAATAAAACAGTTGATGGGGTGGATCGGAAAAGTGCAAATACAAGTTTATTCAAACTAAAATCTTCACAAAATATGCAGCTTTAACCTGAGAATGACCAGCCAGGCGCCTATATTGTCCATACAAATAGCCCATTTCGCGGGTGCCAACACCCATCTCCTCTGAAGGAAGATCCTATATCATAAGAACAGTCAGATAATAATGATGTCTCAGAGACAAGACTACAACAAATTGGGCATGTACCATCTTACAATACCTTGTCAGGACCCAAATAGCGATACAACTCATTCATGAAGCTCTGACAAAATTTCATGATCTATACATGTAGTTCAAGATTCCAAAATAAAAGGTCAATATTTTGAAGATTTGAACTTTAATCACCAGTATATTGCAGAATAAATGAAAACCTCATTGTCACTTTTGCCTTTGGGATCAAAATCACTCCCTCCTGAAGAGCCTCCAAGCCTGTATGGAGATAAGGCATTTTTTAACGTCTGCACACAAAATGAAACATTGTAAAGCTGTGAAATCGGATGCATTATATCATAGATTTCCTAGAGCTATTATATATGTTTCACATCAAGATAAAGATCTATGAAAAACAAAACCAGAGTAGAAGAAAGTGCAGCTAAGAAAATTTCTCTAAGAGCCCACTACTAGGAGTAAAAAAAGTTCGAGAAATGCATATCCAACCCAACATAAAACAGGGATCAAATTCAAGGAGCTGTGCAAATGTAGGGACCAAGAATAAAAGTTACAATTTCACAGACTGAAAATGTAGCAGTATGAAAGGTACCTGCTCAAAACTAAGAAACTTTGCAATGCTCAAGTTCATTGATGGATGAAAACGCAGACCACCCCTGCATGGACCAAGTGTCTGGTTAAAGTGAACCCGAAATCCACGGTTGACATGTGTCTCACCCCTATCATCAACCCATGGAACCCGAAAGATAATCGTACGCTCAGGTTCTAACAACCGCTCCATGGTATTAACGTAGCTGCAACATTGCAAACCCTAGTTGTCACAATGATGATAGCAGCCATCATATAGAACAGAAACTTTTGTTAAACAATCAAACGCTGACTTAAAGGCAACTTACTTGGAATTTTTTGAGATTACTCTTTCCAAAGCATGAACCACTTCTTGAACAGACTGTATGAATTCAGCTTCATAAGGATCTCTTCTCAATGCAGCTTCAACAATTGATCCAGCCGATTTTGACATAAGAGCTGTGCTAAGGGTTCAATCATAGGTTATGAGATCCAAGATTAATTTTTGAAATCACATCAGATATCATAGAAAGGGGGATGCACCAATCAACTTAATCATGCTCTGTTTGGATATTGGACTTGTGTGAGGAAAATTATAAGGAAAATGTTCTTGTGGTTTGATTTCAAAGGAAAATATGAAGGAAAAGCTTGTATGAACACAATTACGAGAGGTATTTACTAATATAAGCATTTATTATCTTTCTTTCCAATAATATTCAAATGCGTCTAAAAAAAATTCAAAATTAATACTTATTTGTTAGAAAGGAAAATCTGAGAATTCTGTTTTCATTACTTTCTCCACTTTCCTTCACTAAATCCTAGATGAAGCTCCGAGTCCAACAAAGTCATTAATTTGACAGAGCATAAACACACAGACACCCAAAAATTTCCAAATCATATCCAGGAACAAGTATCAAGAAGAGACAGAGAGACAGAGAGCAGAAGAGGTTGTTACTATTAGATCACCCACGTATCTCAGATGAAATAAAAGACAAAAACATATAATAGAAAAGGTGTATATCAGTATATGTTCAAGAGAATAGACCAAAAGAAACTGACCTTTCACGTAAATTGGTTTATCAACAATTAGTTTCTCTTTAGAGGCTTGCTGCAGACGGAGAGCCTCTTTGTGAAGCAAGCTATTATTATGCTCCTCCAGAGCACTCATCTGCATATTCCTACTTCCTTCATTACCATAAGGGTTTCGCCTATGCTTCCTGCCATACTCTCTACAAACAGAACAGAATATCCTTGCTGTCCCATCCTTCACATCAACATATGCCCACTTATACGTCTCAGCCCACTCATCTCTCCATCTTTTAACAACCTTCTTCTTCCTTTTTCCTGTCTGTGCCTTTGACAAGTCCTGATCCTCACTAAGAAGTTGAGAACCCATCATATGCTTGTTGTCAGCATGCTCTTTTGCAGATGATTCGTGTGGCTGAACACCAAGAAGAGAGTTATGGGCAAAAGACGTGTCATCATCTTCAGGGCCTATTTCCAAATCGATCTCCTCACCAAGCTCCCTGACAACAAGATTATGCCTCTGAGCCTGCTGGATCAAGTTGATATCATCCATCATAGAAGTCATCCCAATTCAAACAGCCGGAATTAACATTCAGCATGTCAACCTTGCTGTCGGCCGAAGATTTCTTACTCTCTGAAAAACAAACTAACTCTATGACTTTTGTGGCTAAAACAACCAGAAACTAAACTATCAGCACAGATCAAGTATTTGCTATCATTCATAAAAACAAGAGAACCCTATACTTTCACCAGTCACTTAGATAAAATTCATTGGGAACATTTGATTATCGGTTAAGGCAAAAGAGCCACATCATACATTCTTATGGAAATCAGAAAACAAATCTCTCAGTGCATGCCCTTTTCTTTTTATCATTTCCCCATGGTGGCAGGGAATGCTACATTTTGCCATGACAATGGATACATTTTCCTTGGGTCCTAGAGCAGTCAATTCAATCAAGATTCAAAAAATGCAGTCACATTCATAATTAGTAGGGGAATAATGAATAAGAAGGACAAACATAAACTACCTTGTGTGGTTTCAAATGTCACTTGCCTTACCTGGTTTTTTCTCAAGATAAGGTTAGAAAGCAAAGATTTTCGCAACACAAGGAAATGAATACTATGTTCTCTTACTCTACTATATGTGAGTAGTCATTGATCTTTTTAGAGCAATAGTCAAGGTGACTCTTTGTCTCCATCTTCCGTCATGGTTATTGATCTTTTAATTAGGAATACAAGGAATTTTTCCAAGTAATTAGAAATATTTGCAAACCCTCATATGTTGATTAGTCTGAGTTGAAGACGACGTTACTAAATTTTGTACCTCTACTCTACAAAAAATTATGTCCCTCATACTTTTATTAGCATGTCACAGTACTATTTACATGATATGCAGGCCATTATGAATCCCAGCTCTGTAGTTAATTTAATCTTGTATTCATGTAGTCATCTTTGAGTTTTATGGATACACATGCTTAAGAACCTATGGATTTCAATTGCTGATTCCATGAATCTTCTTTCACAATGCTGCAGAACATTAATTGAAGCTTGCATCTTTACTATGTATCGTGTACACCATACTCCATGAGAATGAGGCCAAATAATTTTTCGTATTAGGATTCACATTACAGCGGTAGTTTATCCATCATAACCAACATCAACAGAAAGAGAGAACACATAAAACTATTCTCTCAGAAAACGATAATGCAAGGCAACAAAGAAAAAAGTAAAAACTCAACAAACAACCAATAAGGAAAATCCAAAAATTTCAATTTCCTAACATGTTTTCAAGAATGTAAGCCAACAGATATAAAAATGCAACTACAGAGATATAAAAATGAAATCTTTACATTCAGAGAATGGCAACTTCAATAAGCAACACAACCCCATTTCTCTAAACCAACAATTCTGACAAACAAACACTCAAATATACAAATTCTATAGAAAACCCACAATCAAAATTCAACGTAGAATCACTCCATACGAAAGAAAAAAATAAATCAGCTTGCACCTTGAATAAAAATTCTTGAACTTTACACACGAAACTAGACTGGAAAAACTCTCAAGGGCTATAAACGAACAAACACATAGCGGGATCGGTGTTCTGATTCAGATTTTTCTTCAGTAATAAACTGTAGCGAAATAAGTGATTATTGAAGTCGGGGGAGGAGGGGCGTGGAAGAAAAGGCAGGATTCTGGGTGTTGAAAAATGGAAAAAGAAAATAAAAGAAATAGATAATCATTAGGAATAGTAATAGTCATTCGTCACTAGTTACTTCAGAACAATGAGCATACAATATACTACGTGGTATTTGAAAATAAAAAAACAAATAGTTCTATTTCCTTTTTTTTAAGATAATTGAAAAAATTTCAGTGTTAATAATTTTTCATGAACTGAAATTTGCAATCCAAAAATCACTACAGTTCTTCAAAAATTGACAAAAAAATTAAAACTTTCTAAAATCACTTGAAAAAAATAGTGTTTAACTTATATAAATTTCACTTTTCTATTACATCTATGTATACAGTAAGAAGCCTATTAAATATTTTCGACAATAAATAGTTTACAAATTATATCAATAAAATATTAACACAATCGCTGATATGTATTTCTTTTTCTTTGTATTTGCATTCATTCTAATTATATACATGTATATATGCATATATATATATGCAAATTATATAAATACTTATATAATGTATATTGAATAATTGTGTTAGAATGCCGATCTTAAAAAAATATCATATCATAATATATGTTATACCAATATTGTTTAGTTGTTGCTCCTAATTGAAATTTTCAAAATTGATATTATTTAAAACTTGTTGAAATATCGCAAAAGCATGTCATAATAAAATATTATTAATATATTACTCATTCCCTATAATTATCACATATGCATTTTATCAACAACAAATCATTGTTACAAACAACATATAGCCATACATATTTGCGAAATAATAAACTATAGTTTGAAGTAGTGCAGTGGTAAAGCTCGTGGAATATAACATGAAGAAACGGTGATTCGAATCACTTAGATAGTACTTTGCCCCCTATGAGTGTATTTGCTAATGAGTGAGCTCTCGAATCCCGTGTAGGATGATCGACTATACCATGACATAATGGAGTGAGATTTTTATTTTATTTTATTTTAATATAAAAAGAATAGAGCACAATTAATTGGTTGTTATTTATGAACTAATTTAGCTATTTCAATATCTATATTGGCTTGTTGACATATAGAGAGCTTGAATTGTGGAATGAGATTCAGTTTTTGAGTTCAGATACCATATTAAATTATGGAATGAGATTCAGTTATTGATTTCAGACACCATATTATTTAATTATTTTGGGATAAATTGTAACGTATATCAATTATACTCACATTCAAAATAATTTAAAATAAATAATTTTATACTTTTTTATGTGATTGATTTACACTATAAATAAGTAGACGTAGTCTTACTAAGAAAATATAGATTGAAAGTATATATATTTTTTTAGAAAGTGTTTGATTAAACCTATTTAAAAAATCTTACATCTAAAATGTTATATATTCTTTTAAAAATAAGTTATTAAAGTGTTTGGTTAAATTGAAATCAATGAACTTTTAAAATGTTAGTGATGATAAATTTTTAATTAAAATTATCAAAATTAAAGTAGTTTTTTTTAAATGTTAGTATTTTTTAACATCATTTAAGCCTTTAAATAATTTATAAAATATTTTAAAAAACTTATAAGTTCAGCCAAACGATCATCTCCGAACATTTATGTATCTCATGTGTGCACTAAACTATACAAGAGAAATACTTCAAATCCTTTTTATGGACTTGCTTCTTATCTCTCTTTTTTTCTTTCCTTCATCAATTGCAAGTGTTTATTTATTGTACAAGTTTATTTCATTTATACATTGATCCAATAGCGATGATCTATTATGTGATCTATAGCAATATATAGCAATAGAAAATCCAAATAAAAGTATTTTAAAAATTTTGAAAATTAAATACCACCTATTTTAGTATCATTAAAGTGAGTTTGTGGGTTGTTGTATACATAATAATAATATTATAAAATAAAATAAAATCCACCACTTAAATAATACCAAAGTAGGTAGCATGTGGTGATCCCAAAAATCCATGTGCATAATTCTTCTGATATAATATTATAGACATATGTTCTATTGAATACAGATTAACAGATTTTATGTAGAACTATTATATGGCCCAGGTGAATGCCCATTTTAGTTAATCAACCTGAAAAAATAAAATTTAGTTTTTCGTATGTTGATGGACTCAATCATAAGATAATGGGCTATTGAGAACAAAGATCCAACATCAAAGATCCATTGTTCATTTTATTGTGCCAAAGTGTCTGTTTTGTTAAACTAATTAAAACATAATATAATAATACATACTGTTCAAATAAATTATTAAGCCGTCTGAGTTGTTTCGACGAAAAATTTCCAACGCTCAACTTAGAATCAGAGTTGTTAATAATAAGTCGTAAATTGAAAACTATAAATACTTAATAAAATGATGTACCTCAAAATGATGAAAATTAAGATATTAATAGTCGTTTGGATGAAAATTTTATTCCTGTGTGATATACGCACTAATTAAACTTTTTAAACTCGTGGATTTGATCATAATGGGTTGGACTTCATAAGTATTTTTGAACACAGATTATCGGAAACATCATTTTTTCTAATCAAAACCAAGGTCCAACCATAACATAAATCTCAATTCTTACAAGAAAATTTATAGTCAGGGAAGAGATGGACTTGAATTTTTTTATAATATATATATATATATGATACTTAAATAGCAGAAGAATTGACACAATAGATAGTAGATAGTTTATGAATATTGTTTTTTGGAACTTTGGTTATAAAAAATCCAGTTTATTTCTTATAATTCAAGATCAGAAATGAGCAAAAACATGGGCTGTCTGTTTATTTATCATGAAAATTATGCAACTTACTAATAAAAACATGGCTTCAAGTTATTAAGTTGTAGTCCCTACAAGTAGTTTAGAATGTTTCTTTCAAGCAAAAAGCATTAATGGATATTAATATATGTTGTTACCATGCCACATTGTCTCGTTACCATCTTCGGTTCGAATTATTTATTTTAATTTAATATTTTTCTCGTATTTCACATTTTAATTACATGTTAAATACATAAAATGCTTTATTAGATATACGTGGGTTTATAAAATGAAATAAGAATGAACATAAATTTTGAATAAAAAATTAGAAGTATTTGATAAAAAATAAAATAAAATAAAATAAAAATAACAAAACTGAGTATTTAACTCATTTTTTTTTTAATAAAAAAAATATTTGAGATCACGGAAAGTGTCATGAAATTACAATTCCCCAAGCAAATTCATAATTATATTCCTCCTCAAAACCTGCATGAAAGCTCAATAAACAGCCAAGATTTTCTCAAAAAAGCTTCACAAAATTCATGCTTCAGTTACAAAAACCCTCCATTGGAAGAACCCTTTTTGATTCCCCCTACAACACTACACAACAAATTACCCCTCTACCAAATTCATCTAACCTCTTTGGATAAAAACAAATTCCAAAAAGTAAACAAGAACAAGACAAGAGGCATTTATGTCATTTAACTAACAACATACATTCCACCAAGTATCACTCAGTTCTCCTCACAGACATGTAGAAGTTTAGGGTGTGTTTGATAGACCAAAAAGAAAAAACACACTACTAGGTGGCATATTCATGTAGAAATTATAAAGTCGTGCGTGTTAAAATGACACAATAATCCGTACTTGTCGTTTAACCAACTGCCAATATTTGTAAGGTTATTAATCATAATCGATGCTTGTCGTCTTTCTATATATTGTTATTTCAAATATGTAATTATTTCTGCAATATACGACTTTACTATTAGTTTTGTCATATTATTTTTTCTTTCGTAAACAAAAGCTTTTTTTCTCATACGTGAATGATATATGAAAATTAGCAATTATAAGTCTCTAATGCATTTTTAGTATCCATACATTGCTCAACATTTGCCTTGCATTGCATAATATCCTAATATAAAAATGTGAAAAAAATATTCTTCAAACCTCTATTTATTTATTTATTTTTAATAAAAAAAACTAATTTTCCTTTATTTTTCCATCCATTTTATTTTCCTTTTGCTATTTTTCTTCCTCCCCTCACCAAACATGCCCTTAAATATCACACTTAAGGCAAAAGTTTTGATCTCGTTGCGTACTACTATGGGTGATATTAGCAAGCCAGGAGAAATATAAAAAAAGAGAGAGAGGTAGAGAGAGAAAAATAAGTACAAGTATATTAATGATAGAGCTTTAGACAGAGAGAGAGAGAGAGAGAAAAGGCTTGATGAGAAAAATAAGAACGGTTTGATACACTGAAGTTAAAAAATAAAAAAATAAAAAAATTTCCCAAGTTTCTCCCCACAATCTATACATACACATCAATATATCTATACATCTAGAGAGAGAGAGAGAGAGAGAGAGAGAGAGAAAATCTGAATCCTCCCTTTTATTGTACCAATCGATGATGTATATATGCACACACTGAAAAATGGTTGAATCTGAATCCAACCTTCCGCTGCTGCTGCTCCGATCTTCTTCGATTCCTTAGCTCTAAATTGCCTTTTTTTTTTTTTTAAATGAAGTGAAAATAGGAAGGAAAAAATAATTAGTTGTTTCGTTTGATTTTTAGATTGTTGTTTTATTTGTACTTTTGATTTTTTTTTTCGATTGTCGAGAAGAATGAACAGTGGTGATGGTGGAGAGGTGGCATCAGCTGCGGCGAGTCCACCTACGCCGCTAGAATGGAAATTCTCTCAGGTCTTCGGGGAGCGAACGGCCGGCGAAGAAGTACAGGAAGGTAAAAAATGATAATTTAATGAATGAGAAAAGAATTTGTTTGCTTTGGGTTTGGATCTTGTGGTTAGGGTTTTGGTTTCTGTGAATTTGATCTGTTTTTGGATCCTTTAGTTACTTGATTTAGTAGAAATTGATGGTAATTGGTTGTTTTTGAGTGAGTGATCTGCATGTCAGTGGTATAATCAATGATTTGAGGGATAATAGTGTTGGACTGAAGTGAATTGAGTTTAATGTTAGTTTGATTCTGGTTTTTCTTACTTCATGCACTTGATTTTTGTCAAAAGAATGTTTTATGCTGTGGGTTTGGATCTTTGTAATTGTGTATAGTGTGCCTTCGAACTTATTTTCTCTACTCTGAGTTTTGACGAAGATCTATCTCTATGGCTTATACTGCAAGCATGAACTTTTGTCGTGTGGCGAAGTGAGAGCAGGCTTGTTTACTCTCTGCATGGAGCCATTGCGGGTATAGTTGGAGGTATATCTAGAACCGCGCATATGTGGTTTGAATATATGCTGCCAGTTGTTGCAATGGTGCTGGGCTTGAGGTTCTTCAGTCAAGTAACTTTAATTGTGATTGTGGTATTTTGGATGGGGGTTGTCTGCTAAATTCCTTTTGTAGTTTTGGGTTGTAGATTGCGGGACGTGTCAGAAGATGATCGATCTCTGGCTTCCAGATATCCGCAATATTCTCTGGGTTGAAATGGTCAGGACTTTACAAGTGTTTGGCCAAAATGCGGTAATGCTGAGCTTTGGAGAGATTTGAAATGATGCTTATCTGTTCGGCACGCCTTGGCAGTGTCTAAAGCGTGTCATACGTTGTCGTAATATGTTGGAGAGAGAGACAAAAAAGAACGTTGAGTATAAAGGTTTTCCAAAGTAAAAGGGAAGGTTATCCCCTTTTGTTGATTATTGCATTTATTGACTGTTGTCGAGTAATTAAATTTGCATCGACTATGTCGCCCAAATTAGGTTTCGGCATGGATGTTGTTATCTGTGTGACAACTTGCAATGTACATCTTGGATGGGGTCAAATTAGTGCACTGGTTCATGAAGAGGAGGTGGATGAGGAGGAGAAGGGCTAGAGAATGAATTGACGGAATCATAATGTTGCAGTGCTAATTAATCCAAAAACACTGACTGAGATGAATAGAGGTAGATTAGTTTATGTGAGTGGGATTTAGGCCATTTTGTAGTTTCAATTATCTATCTCGAGCAAAAATGGACTTGTGAGCTGGGCATATAGAGGAATTCCTTATGACATTAATAGTAAGCATGTGGATTTCGAAATCTTTTGCAAAGTGTATTAGGTTGTCAAATATGTTAATTGGCTTCAACAATGCTCTTGTTCTAATAGTGATTGTTTTAAACTTAAACTAGATTCTCAATTGTGATGAGATATTGAACTCTGAAATGATTGAAATACTGAACTTATAGTGCATGTCTCTACTCTTTGCTTTTTCTAACTTGATATACAGGGTGATAGGTACGCAATTGTGAAAAGTATTCTACTGATTTTATAAGTGCAGATAGTGATCAGCTACTTAAACTTGCCCCAAATATTTTACCTGGGATACACAAGTGCTCCTTTTACTGTTTTTGGCTATGTGCAGACAATATCAAGAGATAGGACAGATAGTTCCCTGAATAATGAAAAAATATATGGATTGGTGTGAAGACATAAAATGTCCGTATTCTCTAACTTCACCCCAATCTTTGCTAGATAAAAACATTTGATTACACCTTCTCTTGGCTTGAATTCATGAAGATTTGTTTTACTGCTTTTGATTATTCTAGTTTCTTGCTTCCATTTGATGGCTGTGTGTATAACTTTTATCGATAAGTTTTTACTTTTAATTCTTTCTTTCTTTGCAGTGGATATCATCTCTGCCATTGAGTTTGATAAAACTGGCGATCATCTGGCTACTGGTGACCGTGGTGGAAGGGTGGTGTTATTTGAAAGGACAGATACGAAAGAGGTGAGGTTCCATAATGTTGAAAGATTCTATTTTTTTGATGATGCAGTCATCTATTTTAATTTTTTTTTCCTTTTGCAAATTTAATTTGCAGCATGGTGGAAATCGAAGAGATTTAGAGAGGATGGACTATCCAGTTAGTCGACACCCAGAGTTCCGTTACAAAACTGAATTTCAGAGCCATGAACCTGAGGTATTTATTTCAAATTTCAGCTTGTCTCCTCTTGCTGCTCTCCAGGTCCTATTCATGCGATTTATAAATAATTACTTTTACAAATATGTTGTCCTTGATTTAAGATTGAAGTTTCTGTTTTCAAATGAGTGAGTTGCATAATGGCATCTCTTCCTTTCTTTTCTTTGTACCCTTCCCAAAGGATAAAAGGTAAAAAGAAAGTTTGATTTATAATATATGCGTTCACATCTTTTTTCTTCAGTTTGATTATCTCAAGAGTTTGGAGATCGAGGAGAAAATCAACAAGATTCGGTGGTGCCAGACAGCTAATGGTGCCCTCTTTCTTCTGTCTACTAATGACAAAACCATTAAGTTTTGGAAGGTGAGCTCTAGAATTTCATCTTTTTTATTATTTGATCATTTTTTACCATAGTAAAGAGAAATGTATATTTTTAATATCCTTAGTTCATGTTTATTCAGTATAATAATATGGGCCTTCAGCCTCATGCTCATCTTAGTCAAATCTTGTATTTGTTGTTCTGAAGATTTAATCATCATATTTCTTAATGTGTATATCTTGATTTTCTGACTTTTTTTCTTTTTTCTTTTCCTTCAATATCTTTCTGAAGAGCCTTTTTTGGTCTATCTTGTAAGCATTAGTGCCATTATAAGCACTAACTCGAGAAATTTATAGTTTTACTTTTCTGTGTGTGTTTTTTGAATTAATGTGTTTAACATTTATTCTATGGCATTTGTTCCTTGGATTCCTTCTTTGTTTAGATGGAGGATGATTTAAATTTTGATCAAGAAATGCAATCTTACTAAAGATTTTCTTGGTGTTGGGAGATTTCCATCTTTACTATGGTATAAATTGGGAAAAAAAGGATAGCTTTTCAAAGCAATCAAATCCAGTTGGAGATATTATACATTTGCAATATAAGCACTAGTGCCATTATAAGCACTAACTCGAGAAATTTATAGTTTTACTTTTCTGTGTGTGTTTTTTGAATTAATGTGTTTAACATTTATTCTATGGCATTTGTTCCTTGGATTCCTTCTTTGTTTAGATGGAGGATGATTTAAATTTTGATCAAGAAATGCAATCTTACTAAAGATTTTCTTGGTGTTGGGAGATTTCCATCTTTACTATGGTATAAATTGGGAAAAAAAAAGGATAGCTTTTCAAAGCAATCAAATCCAGTTGGAGATATTATACATTTGCAATAATAATCTGGGATTTAAATTAATCAAGATTTTTTTTCTGCTTCACTCTGCTTTCTTCCCTCATGCTAGTATTCAATCTCGGTTGGGTTGATGGTATGTGAGCCTGAAGGACTCATGTTCTGAAGTAGATAATTAGTTAGTGGATTATTTGATGATTCTAATTTACTTGTTTAAACAGGTCCAAGAGAAGAAAGTCAAGAAAATTTCTGATGTAAATGTGGACCCATCTAAAGCTGCGGAAATGGTGGTATTGCAAGTTCTAGTGTTTCTTCCAGTCCTAAGCAGTATCTTGCTAATGGCGACTGTTCAGATCGATCTTACAACTCTTTGAGCAATGACTTGTCCTTTCCGCCTGGAGGAATCCCCTCACTGCGATTACCAGTGGTAGTTGTACTTAACTCAGCTAGTGTTACTAGCAGAATTATGGATTTCATTACAATTCTTCATCTTTGGTTATGTTTGGTTGAAATTTTTAGGTATTCATGTAGAATGCATGGTGTCAATTGTTGTCCGTTTTGAATAAATTCATGACTACTTGTGTGTTTGTTCTGTTTATGGTCTTTTTGTTTGTGTGTTTTCATTTCATCATGACTTTCTCAAATCGGATTAATACTGGACCATGAAGCTTAATTGATCACAAACATTAGTGTCAAGTGTCCATTTGTCAGTCTTAAACATTATATGGCATTCAGTAGGAACTCTTTAAATGAACAGATATTAGGTAGGTGTTAGGTATCTTCCTCTTTCTTATTCTCAGTGTTTTTTTTTCCTATAACAGTTGATTATACACTTGTAGGTCACAAGCAGTGAGACCAGTCTTGTTGCAAGATGTAGGAGAGTATATGCTCATGCACATGACTACCATATCAATTCCATCTCAAATAACAGGTGAATAGCCATTTTCTTTCTGTACTTGTTATGCCTACCAACTTTATGCCATGTAAGTTTTTGACTCAGTGCTTTTACTGTGAGTTTGATTGTTCAGAAATCTGTTGACGTTGATGATTCTGTTAATTATTGTTCCCCTTACCTTTGATGTCCTCAACCTGGAAGTGGAAAAGCAAGGATAAATTTTAGTGATAGTAGAAATTGGAAGCATAGTTATGGTCCAGTCGTTGGTGGGTAACTTTCTTCTTTTATGTTTGTGAGACATGGAGACTGACTTTTTAGCCATCAAGGTGAGAAAGACACGAAAGTAATTGTTCACAAGTATTTTTCCTCAAGTTGATGAGAGCACAAGATAGACCAGCATGTTGGCATTGGTTTCTGGTCATTCAATGCCTCTTTTCTTTCTCCCTCCCGCTTATGCGCCGTGCTTCAACTGTTGTTTCTTTTCTCTACACACCCAGTTTGGTACAACGGCAGCATCCAGAAAATCCAGAAAGTATAAACTGTTGAGGAATATAAATAAAAAATAAGCTGTCTTGTGGTTCTCCTTGGAAAATATAGATAAGTAACTCTTTGAAAGGTTGAATTTGATGGGAATGACAATGATAAACAGTCTCATAATTACATATTCTAGTATGTAAACTGGTACACAAGATCTGTGCTTCTCGTTTTTTTTACTTCTCCAACGTTCTTTAATTAGTAAATACGACTAATACAAACTCTTGATTGGTGAAATTTATTTCTGACAAAAAATGAGCGATTTGAGGCCTTTCTTTTTCCTCATGACTACACTAAATGAAGCCTTCAGAGGTGTATATATTTTTTTGCTTGAATGTCCATAATGCCTTGGAACTGCAAGATGCTGCTGATAGATTAGTAGCTAAACCTTTATTTTGACTTTGTGGGTACCCTTTTGTCCTTCTGGTGATTTGCTTTGTTTGAATTAAAATTAATTTCTATTTGTAATGCTTCCCAGTGATGGTGAAACATTTATATCAGCTGATGATCTCCGAATAAATCTTTGGAACTTGGAAATAAGCAATCAAAGTTTTAATATTGTTGATGTGAAGCCAGCAAATATGGAGGACCTGACTGGTAAGTTATTTTTTCTGTTTCCTAAAACTATCACTGCAGGCCTAAGAATTCATCCTCTTCCTTTAAATGCTGGATGATTGTAATGATTCTTTTCAAATGACATGCAGACTGGAAAAGGGCTTAAGCCGTGAATTTGCGGCTTTTAATTCTTGCCATTTGTGATATATTTTCACTTTTGAAAGCAACAAACCACTTATATCAGAAAAAGTCATTTATTTTCTTAAATTATAGAAAAAAGTGACTGGAGTAGTCTGGGAGCATCATGATGCAAAATGCATGGGTCAAATCATCATAAACTCCAATTGAACTGCTTTGATTAGTTGATACTTGTTTCTTATTGCAGAGGTGATAACATCAGCAGAATTTCATCCTACTCATTGCAACATGTTAGCATATAGTAGTTCAAAAGGATCAATCCGTCTCATTGATTTGCGACAATCTGCGTTGTGCGATTCACATTCTAAACTGTAAGTTATTTGGTAACCTTTGTATTTCAGGCTCCTGATGATATCTTCTGCTATTTTATCTGCTTTATTATTGAATTCCAATGATATCTCCAGAATGGGAAGTCAAATGTTGGATGGCTGTGAGACTTCTAAGTTCTTCTTTGTTTGCTAGAACAGTGTTCTTTAA
Source organism: Paulownia fortunei (assembly GCA_019321725.1). Lineage (NCBI taxonomy): Eukaryota > Viridiplantae > Streptophyta > Magnoliopsida > Lamiales > Paulowniaceae > Paulownia > Paulownia fortunei. Next base: position 911,329 of record CM033118.1, on the reverse strand, counting down.
CTCTGGTCTTTCCTTAGAATTGCTCTCTTTATGGATGAGATATTGATTTCCATTTATATACAGATTTGAGGAGCAGGAGGCACCTGGCTCGAGATCATTTTTTACTGAGATAATTGCTTCAATTTCAGATGTTAAGTTTGCGAGGGATGGCAGATATTTACTGAGTCGTGATTACATGACCCTTAAGGTTCAATCTTCTGTATTATTTCCGCACTTTGAGTGCTGTTTGTTGCTAATGCTTCAATTGTTTGTTAGTGGTTTCTTACTTGGACTCATCTGTTTTACTTCAGCTTAATTTAGAAGGTGATGGTGGATGCATGTACCCATCATTTGTTCTGTAAAGCATGCATGTTGAAAGCAATAGACATTCTGTGGCTATACTGTTGTTGTGATGGAAAATGTGGGTGGTTATTGTGATTAAATAGTACAAGATTAGATTAGTGGAGACTAGTTGCTAGAAGTTTGACATGAATTAGTTTTATCTAAAAGTTGGCTGAAGATCGCAAAAATAATAATATATTATCCTTTTCAAATATTTCATTGCATGGCCAGTGAAAGTTTTCTAGTCCACTTCCTGGTTGCAGAAGATCCATAGTTATTGCAATTTTTTTTGGAGCATTCACTGCATAATAATATTCAATCTTCTGTAGTTGTCAGTTGATCTTCACTGATCCATATAATTGGTTTCAGTTGTGGGATATTAATATGGATTCTGGTCCAGTGGCAACCTTCCAGGTTCACGAGTATTTAAGACCCAAGGTGAATTTCTGTACTTCAGGATCATTTTTCCTGAGATTTTTATACAAATGTTGTTGAGTTGATTAAATTGTACTTTGATAATGTCCAGCTATGTGACTTGTATGAAAATGATTCCATTTTTGATAAATTTGAATGCTGCCTGAGTGGTGATGGTCTTCGAGTGGCTACTGGTTCTTACAGGTGTGGCCAAGTTGCTGTTCAGTTTTATCATTGCCGTTATTCTCATCTTTTCTCTATCTAACCAAAAAAAAAAAAATCTGTTTCAGCAATCTATTCCGTATATTTGGCTGTGCTGCGGGCAGCACTGAGGCAACTACTCTAGAAGCAAGCAAAAATCCAATGAGGTACTTTTTCCAGATTAAGTTTTGAATCATCAGATTAATTTTCATTATGTTGGAAATCTTGCTTATTGCTATATACTGCTTAATGGCCTTTCAGAAGGCAGGTCCAGACCCCTTCTAGGCCTTCCAGATCCCTGACCAGTAGCATCACTCGTGTCGTGAGACGAGGTATGATTTCCCTTGTTGTCTCTTTATATTCCCACTATCTAACCTTTTTAGTATGACTCCCATACATGATTCACTTTGCCATTTTCTCAACTCAAAAGTATTTTGGTGCCTATGTTGCAGGTGCAGAAAGTCCGGGAGTTGATGCTAACGGGAATTCATTCGATTTCACTACTAAGCTGCTCCATCTGGCGTGGCACCCATCAGAAAACTCAATTGCTTGTGCTGCAGCAAATAGCTTGTATATGTACTATGCATAAAAAGTCAGTACTGGAACTCGGTAAACATTTTTGGGTTGCTATTCGAGAATGCTTCTTTCAGCAAATTGAGGCTCTATCAATTTCTCACATCCGAGTGCTCATAAATCTGTAGCACAGGCTTCGAATGTCAAGTTCCAGAAGTGGCTGTGGTAGATTTCATAATGGAGCAACGTGTCTTGGTACCTGGGCAGACTGCCTTCCCTTCTTCACTTTTTCTGCTTCACCCGCCATATTTCTTTTATTTTTTACCTCTCCTCAAAGGGATAGATGCAGTTCTGTTCTTATTTGTGTTGGGTAGAAGTTGGGAAGGAATGTGATTGTAGCTCTCCCCTAAAACAAAAACTGAAGATGTCGTATATTGTCCCTAGTTTTAAGGTAAATGTAGTTTTTTACTTGAAATCTTGCTGGAAAGGAGCTGCTGCTAACTTGCAGGCCATTAAGTTTATTAACTTCCATGGGTAGCATCATACTTTTACTTGGATCTATTGTAGGCTGATTTTGGCCCTTTCTTCGGCTATAGATTCTCATTTGATATTTCTCTTGTAAAAGAATTCAACCTTTGGCTTCTATTAATTTGTACAATATTTTTCATGTTTAACAAATGCACATTTTGGTGCTTTAGCTTAGGAGTAATGGCTTTTTGAAGCTAAGGCTAGGGTTGGGAAATTTCATTCTATCCTATCTGGGTAGTGCCCAAATGGGTCAATAAGCCGTTGTGGATTGTATGAATTCATCAGGCGTGTTTGGGAACCTTGGGTTGCTAAATAAACATTGTCCAGGAAATTAATGACTTTGGATTATGATTCTTTTATTGCAATATTTATGAGTTTGGACATGAGATTTGAATTATTGGTCCTTGTCGAGACCAAAAACAGAACTTTCAGCTGTGTCAGCTTGGAAGAAAGGAATAGAAGATCAATATACTTCTCTGTCCATGATTGTTGTGGGCTTAACGTGACGAATTAAAGTTAGGCCCAGCTTGATATCTGAGCTGTTCAACTTAAAATTCCCAATAAAGTTCAGATATATCTAAACAAAAGGTTGAAAAGCAGATGAAGGTTAATATATGTATGATTTCAAATTAAATTATGGATTCCAAAAACCCATGAGCCCAATTCAATTGATTCGTAGCCCATCAACAATTTTATCATCATTGGACAATAATTAATGAGTTGAGCTAGCTGGTTAAGATTCGTTTTGAAGGTAAATTGGATGCGACGCGATAGGACGTGACAGTGTGACACCCCCCCCCCCCCCGCCCCCGCCCCCCCATTACTCACTTCAATCAATCAATCAAAAAATGCTTGGATGTGAGACTTAAATTCATCATCAAAGTTTATAAAGTAAATTTTTTATTTATTTTTATATTATTATTTTAAAAAAAATGGTGATATATATTACTATTTCAGTTGATATGATGATTTTTCAAACAAACACAATAATTTTTTTTTACAATAATTTTAAATTCAAACACAATATTAATTTAAATTTTGATATGACTTAAATTTTGATATACCAAATCTGGAATCCTTACTTGTTTTATCTTGATTATTTCTTAAAGGATGTAGAATCCTTCATTTACTATATTACCCTATTATCTTATCAAGTATATAAATGCTTCATTGAAAGCATGTTTTACCTTACGCATCTTACATTCCATCGTCTAAGAAGCATAGGAGGCAAGGCCGTACAACATTTCCAAATTCTCCCGTATCAAAAACTTGGTTGGATGTATAATCTACGGAGAATACGTTGATAGGAATCGATTTCATCATAGCTCAATTGGGTGAGAGCAATACTCCACTTCAATTGGAAAATGCAGTTACGGGCCGTCGATTGAAGATCTTTAAGTGGAAAAAATTCAACCATCTTTAAACATGCGGTACTAGTAATTTAAGTTTTAATAATAAATCCTTGCCCTAATAAACCTTTGTCTCAATGCCGCAGGTTGTGCGTAGGAGAATTATTTGGTCTAGTTGGCTTTCATAGGAGGAAACAAACATGTCCTTAGGTGAGATAGCGTGTGGGTGCTGCTTTTTGGTATTAATGTAACAAAGTATACCAATTAAAGACATTGTAAATTATTTGACTAAAATTATTCATTATAATTAACTTTATTAGGAAAAGACATCAAGCATTATCCCAAGATTATAATTATTCACTGTAATATTTTTAAGAATATTTCAAAATAATTTAGATATAAAAAATATAAGAAAACAGTTATTTATAATGTCATGTACTTTTTGATCATTACGACGATAAAAAGAGTTTACATGATCTTATTTTATCTAAACATTTTAAAAGCTTATTTTTCAAATAAAATCTAACATTTTATAAAATACAGTGTTACTTTACAATTTCATTTATTTCATCTATTTTGCCTGTTAATTTCAATTTTAAAATTATAAAATAAATTATATCACTCGCTTAAATAATATTCAAGTCGTTGGTGCATCCATCTTTTTTAAAAATATAACAATAATATTCATTATATCAAGACCCATCAATTATCCTAATAATTTTAATGTAGTTTTCCTCCCATCTTTTTCTAAAAAATGTTATATTCAACACCTTTGAAAAAATTTGATGCAAATGGGCCTGGGCCCATTACATGACGGCCACCTAAATCCACCCAAATTCACGGCACCAACCTCATTCTCCCCCTAAATGGGCGGTCATCATCAGCCCACCATAAAAATGGACGGCCCAGATTCCGTGATTTAATCCGAAATGATGCTCTTCTTGATATCTCCCTGTTTGCACAGCTTAGTTACCACGCGGACTCATTTTGCAGCTCGGCTCTGGCTCTGGCTCAAATGGCTTAGCTATCCTAATTGGCGGCTCTTGCTGTTTATCATTGTTAACTATGTAATTGGAGGGAGTGTTTGTAATAGCTTTTTAAAAGTGATTTTCAATTTCTACGGTAAAAAGAAATCAGTTTTTAGAAATTTCAAATCCCAATTTCTAATTTTGATTCTTTTTAATTTAATTAGAATTTGAAAGTAGGGGTGCTTCTACTTATCTAAAAGTGTTTATGATATTTTTGTAAATACATAAAAAAATATTTAAATATTTTTACCCTGGAAATTTTTGAATAATCCAAAAGTTTTTTTTTTTAGTATTTTTGTCGTTTTATTGAAAAACTTATGTAAAATCATTTTTTCACCAAACACTTTAACTTTAATTTTTTTAAATTTTCACTTTTTTTTTTAAATATTGACCATTTTTATTTTTATTTTCACTCTTCAACAATCTCTAAATTTAATCGTTTATTTAATTGCACAAATTTTTTTACAAACACTCTCAGAGTTGCATTAGCCCATGGCTTTACCATCTGCTCCCATTTAATTTGAAGCTCAACTCGAGTTAATGTCTTAGGCAAATATTTTTTATTTTTATTTCTTTTATTTTGTAAAAGCTATAATAAAACAAAAGAGCCCAAAGACACCTTAGCGTTACACAATTCCTTAGAATTCTTTTAGAAAACTAATCATTACATGTTTAAGGTTAAGAAGAGCACATCGTGACATAAATTGACCTGTTGTCTCTTTGTTCACATTTAAATAATCTCAAACCATATCAAAAAATTATTCTGTTGGCCCCCTCACTTAGAATTAAGTAGTCCTTACTTGTTTGTACAAAAAATTCCACAAATCCGGCTATGTGCTCATAGAGCAGAGCCAAGAATTAAGGAATCTAATTATTGATAACTATTATTCTAATCAATAATCAACAAATAAATCACTCTATTAACTACTCTATTAAAAAAATAGGATTAATGGCGTGTCGAGCCTCAGCCAAAAACATCCAAAAAATTCCAACAACTGTTGTAGTGACTGTCAATTCGGTGTGTAGTGTGTGTGAGAGAAGAAGAGAGGAAAGTGAAAGTCCATTCTTTTCTCTCTGTCTGCATCATGTATGTATATATTATGATGTCGGATCGTCGCTCTCACGCGGACTTGCAGAGGTCATTCACATCAACAACATAAGAAGAGAGGAGGAAAGATCATTCAAATTCTGTGTCTCTTCCTTCTTTGTCCTCTCTATCTATCTTCCCGTTTCTTGAAACACCCTTTCAATTCTCAGAAGAAGGGACAGTTTTAGGGTTTTCTGATCCAAGAAATTTATGCATAAACTTAATTCTTGATGGCCCGTTATTCTTTTGAGCTTGTTCTTCTTCTCGACTGATACAAATTTTTACTTGTGACAGCTGAAAAAATATCTTGAGCTTTTTGTCATATTTTGAGTTCCCTCTAATTCTTGCCTGTTAACCGCTTCACACAAAAGCCTCCCCTCCAAAACCCATCTCAGAGATCTCCAATTTTCCATCTTTTTCCTAATTTCCACAATATATTAGATAAACCCACCTAGTATTCAGTCCCATAAATCAATCTTGTCTTCAGTGTCACCCTTGGGGTTTTCAACTTTAACCCTCAATTCAAACAACATTTTACAAGAAGCCCAAGTCACAAAATCATTCAAAGGCCATAACTTGATCAGAAAGATTGATTTTTTTTTTTATCAGAAAGATGCAAGACCCATCACTGTATTCACAGATCAAAGCACAAGGGCAGCAGCCGCAGCCACAATTCCCAGAGCAAGAACACTTGAAATGCCCCAGGTGTGATTCCACAAACACTAAATTTTGTTACTACAACAACTACAACCTCTCTCAGCCGCGCCACTTCTGCAAGAGCTGCAGAAGGTACTGGACTAAAGGCGGCGCTTTGAGAAACATCCCTGTTGGCGGTGGCACAAGAAAGAACGCCAAGCGCAGCTCCTCCGCTTCCTCCTCCTCCACCGCCACCTCAGCCGCCGCCAAACGCCCTGCTGCAGCTGCATCACTATCAGCATCAAATGATAAGAATGATAGTAAGAACAACAGTGGTGAAATGGCTGAAACATTACCGGGAGAGAATTTTGTTGGGCAGTTTGGGAATTTTCTCGGGGTGAGTGGGAGTTTCAGCTCACTGTTGGGGTCAAGTGGGGGGCAATTTGGTAGTTTGCTTGATGGGCTGGGCCCCAATGGCTCAAGTTTGCAGATGAGTGAGCATTTTGGTGATCCGGGTTCGGGTCAAAATGTGGATCCACAAGTGGGGTTGGAGAGCGGCAGTAGTGGTAATGCTGATGGATTCTTGAACCTTCAGGGTGGTGGAGACGGTGGTGACACTGGTTGCTGGGGTGGTGGCAGTGGCAGCAATGGCTGGCCTGATCTTGCTATGTACACACCTGGATCCACTTTTCAGTAGTATCAAGGTGAGAATATTCATGTAAAAGAAAAAAAAAAAAAAAAAAAAGAAGGATGTGCAGAGGAATTCATCTCCTCCTCTTTAGTTCCTTTTTTTTTTTTTTTCAAGATTTTCTTTTTTTCTTATTTCTTTCTTTTTATAAAAAAATATAGTGGTGCTGCTGATCTTGAGAAATCTGATTATAGTAGTATGAATATTTTGAAGTCATATGGTGATGGAGAGATGGGGCATAAGCAATGCTGTAAAGTGACATCATCCCTCATTGACCATTGCATTAGCATTCTATATGTATAATTTGTGCCTTCTACTTTTACTGATTTTGTGTGTGTTTCTGAGACTTTGTATCAGTATTTATGGTGGAGGTGATAATATTATTATAAAATTGGCTTCTCTATATTTTTTGTTTCACCATTTCTATTGGAAAGTAGTAAGTTTGGCCCAAATTGGTTGCCAACAAGTTGGGGAGAGAAATTCAGAGTGTCTTGGAGTTTATAACTGGACCTCTCATGAGTTTTGCAGTTTGGATTACACATGATTAATTTTGTTTAAAATAATTATTTTAATTTTAAATAAATATATTTTAAAAAATATTTTCAATACCTAATGTGTATGTATAATATATAATAAAGATACAATACAAAATTATAAACTTTTTTACTTTTTGAGCTGTGATTAGCCATTGGATTTGGATGGTTTTGCAATAACAATTAAAACTTGTGGGGTTTTCTAAATATTTTAAAAATACAGTTACTAATTTCAGTCGATTTATTTGCACTCCTCATTGTCATTCTGAATGGAAAATCTGATATTATCATTTTTCTGTTTATACTTTTATTTTTGAAGTGAAATGTGTGGATCCATAATTTTAGTTGGGTGAAATGTGTTCATAAATTAAACTTTTCTATATAATAATTGTTCTTCCCATTTTTGCCTTAGAAAGGACAAGACAGTTATATATATATATATATTTATATATATATATATATGTATATATTATCTTTCTGCTTGCATATGGTCTGATACTGGTTTGTAACTTTCAATTTTTCAATTTCTCAATCAATTGCTCTTTAATACTTTTTTGTGATCTACAATCAGCTTAAGGCATACTAATTGACTGAGCCAGCCTGTTGATGGAATCACATTTTTGGATTATTTTCTAAATCAATAGGCCTATATTTTAAGTTGAACGTGCTACAATATAAGCTTTTTCAAGTTTCAGCACTATAATGTAATTATATTTGATTACTCAAAAGTGTAAGATTGAGGTTTCAATGTTATATTGATTTTGGTCTCAATTTCTATCTAAAGTAATTTTTAATAGATTATTGATAGTTATTATTATGGTTTTGAAATTTGGACCGTCCAGTCAGACTGATTTAATCGAGAATTGATCATGATACCGGTTCGCTCTTGTATTTAAAATGAATGACAAAAAAATTGGTAAAAATCGACTGACATAGTAACTCATTATGATCCTATTTAATTATTTTTTATTTTTTTTTTTCATTTTTTTAAATTCACAAATGGAAAAAAAGATAGATAAAAGTGAGGTGCAAAACAAATATATATGAATATTTTTGACTTATTTTAGATTTATATGAATATGTATTTTATTAATTTAGTTCTTTAATTTTATTTATATTTGTAAGTTTTTTTATCTTGGTATTTGTATTTTACTTTATATGTATGTATATGGGTCATCGATTTTTTTATAACTGTTCAACCAGTTTAAAAAATTGAGTTATTAACGATGTAGGTAATCAATTTATTGAAAATAAAAAATTGTATAGAAGAGATCAAACAGACATACTCTAAAAATATAGACTTTTATGTTTCATGGCCAAAATGTACTTAAATTTGAAATATGGTACGAGGGATGAAACGAATGTGGGGGTGGGTGGCCTTATCGTGCGACTATGATAGCTTTTGATTTAGTGAGAGTCAAATTTTGTCGTCGTCCTTCTACGTTACCCATGTTTTCTCATAATTTCCAAACTTTCTTTTTAGGCTTTACAATAATTCTGGTTTTTGCGCGTGTAAAGTAGGTGCACGTTCAAAGTCATTTTATTAGTCAAGAGATTAGGTTAACGTGGTAAGTTTCGAATATTTTATTTCGATTTCATATTATTATATATTTTATGTCATATTTTTATAATTAATATTAATTATTTATTAAAAAAATATTTTATACACGTGCATGTTTTAAAATAGAAGATTCAATTATGTGATACTGTATTTGGTGCATAGCTTATAATTTTATAAATAAATTAATAAAATATCATTGTTGTTAATCTTAGAATTAAATCTTTATTTAACTAATTTAACTAAAATAATTTTTAAAAAAATTAGCAAATTACATATGAAGGGAAGATGAGGAGAAATAATAAAGAGGGTTAACAATTATTGACCATTTGGGCTAAAAATTGTTACGCTTTGTGTCAAAAAATTATTAATTTGAGGGTACAATCTGTAAAATATTTAATTTTAAGGTGTAATATACCAAATAAATCTAATTTAAAGACACAAAATACCAATTATTATGAATTATCATGCATGCTCATCTCTCTCATTATGTTAGATGGGCCAACAAGGCCCACAGCCCATGATGGCCTTTTGAATGGGCCACTTTAATTTACTTCTCAATATTCAATCCACTACGTTGTGTGGGCCTGTGGACAAGTGACTCGAGAGAAATCAAAAATATACTAGTGTGTTTGGCAACAGAAGATTTGAAGAAATTTGGAGTTGCAAATCCTGTTTTTGGTGATTGAAATGTGTGTGAATTTAAAAAATGGGATTTGGATTTGGTGGGACAAAGATGATAACAACGTATTGGATTGTATTATTAAGAATTTCTATCTGTGGGTTTGACTTAATTGGATTTCCAGGCAATTGTTTTGCGACCACATTATAGATTTTGTTGACTTCAGATTTGGATTCTTATAAAATGTTGTCTACGTCAAGAAAGAAAAATTAGAAACAAAGTTCTATTCATGCACAGGGCACTGACAAGTGCAGTTTCTCAGTAATCTCCACTTTGGACACGTTCAAGTGGAAGATCATCTGTATTTTTTTGGAATTTTTTTACCTATATTTGATTTTTTAATAATATTATATAAAAATTCATATTATATTGACGTGACATAATTTTTATTTTTTTTTAATGTACAATACTTGATGTAGATAATTACTATTTAAATTTTTTTGAATGATTAATAATCGATTTGTAACTTTCATCTAAATATATCTCAAATAAATAACTCACAAGGACATATCGTTTATGTATGATCTTGTGAATAAATGTATCACCGTGTTAAATAATTGTACTTATTAACTTAGTTGTCCTATAAATGACTTGGGTTTGTACTAAGTTTATCTACAATAATATTTCATGAAACACTCCTTCAACTTGATTTGGATATACTTGATATTAATTAATCACGTAATAAGTGTAAATATACGAAGTAGAGTTCAAATAATTAAAATACAAATATAAATAACTCATCAACAACACCAAATAAACACAAACACATTAGTTATCATGTGGGAAAAAAAAATGTAAATGAGAGGGCATTGATTTTTTTATTTTATTTTTTGGTTAGAATTTCCAAAAACCTATACATAATATTAATTACAAAAAAATTATATTTATATTTATATTTATATATATGTATATCCAAAAGAGATAAAAACAATAAAGGATAAGGCAAATGTGTCAACGGACCTCAACCATTGTTCTAGTCCCGAGCCCAAACAAGGAAATGGGTGGTCCATACTCTCCATAGCCACAATGGGAGCACATGGACCCTTTGGAATTAAAGGCGTTGATGGCTATTTGGTTTGGACATCATAAGTAATATTTGCATGCGTTCCTTAAATATCCAATCCAATCCAATCCAATCATTCGGTTTATATGCTGCCCACAGCGAAGGACCAACATCCCAGCCGCTTTTATCGGATTGCTTGTCCCTCCCCCCCTCTTGCAATCAAATAGAAACACTTATCTATATATATTGGGTGGTTGACATTAAATGATGAGATTATGTTGATTGGGGGTTAAATGATGATAGTCATACTCTAAATGTTATATTCGGCGCACAATGTGTGAGTAATAAACAAATATATATATATATATATATATTAATTATAATATTTGTTCATTATTCAAATATTCGATAAATAATATATTAGGTGGGACATGTATTACACCGTACAACATATATTACACCTGATGAGATCATGCTATGTATATATATATATATTATAATTTACACTGCTAACATAACATTATCCTTAAAATAATTAAATTATGCCATGTATATACGTTACAATTTAAACTGCTGAAATCACATTATACTCATATTTTGGTATGAACTGAAAATGCTTAAATTACTATATTTTTTCTTTTATTATAAATTTTTTATCAACTTTTTTTTTTGGATTAAAAAAATAGGCTGGTACTTAGGAGTTGTGTGGGATGTGCAACTTAAATATATTGTTTTATTATAATATTGATTTAACTTACATTTTACTAAATTAAATTGGAGGCCACAATTAACACTTAAATTATAATTGCCCTTAGTTTAATTTAAAGGACAAATATTCCCCATATTTCGTATTTCTAATCTTGTATAAGGATGGAAAGAAGAGGGATAGATTTTCTCTAAGTATTTTCAAATAAGCCCTTTTGCTAGTTTTCTAGTACAAGAAGTTTGGTCCTTTTCTATTCTTAGATTAGAATCTCTTTCTGGAAATCCAGTTTTAGTGTTTCCTTGAAATGTATAAACCTTTTTTCTTTAATACCCTTTAGTATGACTAAAATTTAAATGCTTTGAATCGATCCAAATATTTTTATGATGCAAGTGGTGGTTATATCGATTATTTTTTTAACATTATTTTAAAATTTATCGAACATGTCACAACTCAAGCGATGATTTAAATAATATCAAAATATGTGAATTTAGAAAATTAAAATTGGGTCCTCACAAGTTGGACTGAATTTTGAAAAACTGATTTTTTACCCAAAACAAATTAGAAAATATAATTTTTAGCCCAATTTAGCTACACTTGATTCCACCAAATTCAGTTCAATTTTCCAAAGCATGGCATTAAGAACATTCATCAACGTGTGACTTTCATAATGGGCTGAATTTATCTACACCTACTTTGGTACAAATTAAGCCCAAATGTTTTTAAATCAGGAAAATCAAATTTGACCCAATGGGCTATCATAAGGTTAGTCTTGGCCGAAGTGGACAACTCTGTTGGATTGTCTTCATAAGGGCCACGTAAATCTATGTTGCAAGAATTCAACAATTATTAGTCTTTAAGAATATAAAATTTTGAGTTAGTTTCTTAAGTATTAGGCACTTGTAATAATTAGTGAGACACTTTTCACTAGGAACTTCTAGCGTATCCGTGAAACACGTTTTATGCAGAAGCGTATTAATTAAGATTTTAGTCTGCGTACTCAAAAGATCTTCAAGAACAAAGTCTCGTTGCTACTGCATCTAGTGGTGGTAAGAAATTATTGGATTTCTAGTCATGTATACTTCAAATGATTCAGGAATACTTAAACCTAAGTCTTGTTAAATTCAATCTTAACTACAAAGTCATCATGTATAAGATTAATTAGGTATTAACAAAATAGTAGGGAGGGTCATACGTCGAGTAAAAAAATTCGAGCCATTCTAAATCCACTCTATTTGGGATTGATCTTGAACATTATAAATGGGTTTGGGGCTTATCAAGCCAAATAGATTATACGATCGTTTGTGAATTTTTGTTAAAATTACTAGGGGTGGGCATCGATTCGTGTAGTCGGGTTTTCGAATAATCGAGTTGGGTACCCGACATATCGGGTAGCATATTTTGCTACCCGACACCAATCCGATATATTTGGGTACCCGATACGTCGAGTTTCGGATTTTTCTTTTAAAAAAAATTAATTTAAATTTTGTTTCTCTCGAATCTCGAGTCCTCATTTTATTGTTTTTTAAATTTTTTATCTTTTTACCCCCTTTTTTTTTCCGCTTTTTCCTCCTCATTGTCTTCTACTTTTTCTCTTTCCCCCGTTTTCTCCCCCTCCCCTGATTCTCCTCCCCTCTTGTTCTTTTTCTTCCCCATTTTCTCATCCCCTCTTCTTCTTCTTTTTATTCTTCTTCTTTTTCATTTTTTTTTATATTTTTTATCTTTCTTCTTCCCCATTTCTCTTCCCTCTTCTTCTCGTCTTTTTTTTTTTCGGGGTTCCACATTCCACCCCTTATCCCCTTCTTTCTTTTTCTTCCAGGTTTCATCATCCCCTTTTATTTTTCTTCTTTCTTTTTCTTACACACTTTTTATTTATTTCTTTTTGAATTCCTTCTTCTCCACATATTCTTCTTCTTTTTTTTTTCTTTTTTCGATTGTACTGATAATGGTATGTCTAAAAATTTTGGGGTTATTTTTTATTTATTTTGAGTACGCGATCGGATAATTCGGATAGAAAAATTCTATCCGATAACCGATTCGAAAATTATTCAATCGGGTTCGGGTTATCCGAAATCTGATTTTTTTTAGAAAAAAAAATGAGCCAATCGGATCGGGTAGGGATCCGAAAATCCGAAACCGAATGCCCACCCTAAAAATTACAAGCTTGGATTCTCGATTTTTATTAAAAGTATCTATTATTGTACCAAAAAGGGAAATTTGATTGAGTAGAATTTGGGATATTGCATCATCCAATGTTGAAAAGCTTAAAGCTTACTTTTGCATTAACTTTTTTGGCTCCATTTTTGACCTCACTTTTTATCGTGCGTTATATTGGGACGGACTCAACCAAAAACATTTGGGTCTAAGTTTTTTAATCCAATTTAATGTTTTTGGTTTTAGAAAAAAACTTTAATTAAGTCCAATTTGATAGTTTATTAACTCGCATTTTGTTGGGTTTTATTTTTTTATTGTTTTGCATTATTTTTTATTAAATGTTAAAATTAATGTTATAGATAGTTTATATTCTGTTGTGGGCTTAATATTTGCCTCTCTCTCTTTTTTTCCAATTTAAAAGATTTTGTAAACCAGCAACCAAATTTGTGAAAATGCGTTTAATACCCATGTAATAACAAATAATTAAAATATATTTTCGTTTTAGTATACTTTTTAAATTTAATAAAAAATATGATTACTTTGACCAGAAAAATTAAGGTTTTATATTTTGTTTTGACTATATTATTTAAGATAAACTTATTTAATAATTTAATGATATGGATATACGTAGATCGATATATATGTGGCTATAATTGAAAAAAAGAAGTTTTTTTGGTGCAGGGCACAAGCAGAAAAATACCATAAATTACGTGAAATCAATATCATTTTATTTGTTTTATAGAAATGATTGAATATAATATTTTTATTGTCTCAAATTTATTATTTTTATTTTTTATATTTTAGAATAAGAATATAATTTAATAAATGTTATACTCGATTATATATATTATTTGCATCTAATCATATATTTTATAAATATATAAATATTTAATAAAGTGTACATTTAATATATAATATAATATTTAGAAGAGCAGCGATGTATTGTTGTCAAAAAGTATCTGTTTCAATCACATGTTATTATTCCCAAAAAGACATATTCCTCCCTCTTTGACCAGACAATCAATAAGAAGAGCAAAAGCAGTGCAAGGACACCTCCTCAAACGTTAGGGCTTGGTTTTGCAAAATGGTTGTACTCACATTCTTCCACTTGTCCACATCATTTTATGTCTTTTATTGATACTAGTGGATTCAAGAGGATTAAATTGTCACAAATTAATACTATATATTATCTAGGTAGAAAAATAATTTTATTTTAGTTCTCAAAATTTTGCCTTATTATTTTTCCACTTGGATCGATCTTTGATTTAAATAAAGGAATATATATATATAGTATGTATATAAAACAACGTCATTTAAATTAATAAAATAAAATATAAATAGAATATACCAAAGAAACAAGACAACAACATCACTATTGGTGAAGGCCTAATTGGTAATTTCAGAAGACCAGATATTACTAGGGTTTTCTATTGAGACGGATCTCTGAATCATAGCATTCAATACAATTTTTTGAGAAATGATTTTGACTTTAAGTATTTAAGAATTTTGATTAGGTTAAAATCCAACACGGCAAGGATGATTTTATAGAAATTTTGAAGGAATATTTGGACTAATGATGGAATAATAGGGACATTAAAAATTTGGAATGCATCACATGATAAAACACATTGGATGCTTTTCTAGGTCACTCTAGTTTTTTTTTTTTTTTGGGATATAAAAATATTGTTGGATATAAATTAATTTATTAATAAATTTTTAGTGTACTTGATTTGATTGTAAGAATAATATAATAATATAAAATATTATCAAATGTATCCATTAGTAAAATAATAGTAATATAATTAATATACCCTTAATAATTTTTTATTTTTTATTTATTTTTTAACTATTCATGCTTCTTGATATCTTTTTTTCACCCAACAGAGCTCTCGTCATTTTTTTCTTCCTTTCTTTCTGTAACTTTCCCAATTTTTCTTTCTCCATTCTTCCCTTATTCTTCCTCTTTTCTTCTTCATGTTTCTTATTTCTTTTTTCTTTTCAATTTTTTCATCTTTTTTATTTTCATTCTCTCTTCATTCAGCCCAACATCTTTGCCACCGCTATTGTCGTCGCCGCAAACGACAAGTGGAGTGAATTTTCTTTTTTCATTATTTCTCTCATTTTTTCTCCTTTCTTCTTCAAATCTCTTATTCTTTTTTTATTTCTCTCTCCTCCCTCTTTGGCCTAACATCTTTGTCGCCGCACCGCCACCGCCGAACCAACGAACAAAAGTTTGAATTTGAATTTGGATTTGTAGAGGGTTTCCAAAATAAGTGAAGAGTATTAACTGTAATTCAATATCTACTTTTAAGGATAAAATGAACATTTCGCATTGTGATTTATGTTTTTAATGAAAAATGATATCTAAATCCACCCTTAAAATAAGATTGCAATCCAACTTAATTTTTAAGTTATTATTAGGCCGGATGATATATAGTGACCTCATCAAACAAACTACACATAGGTTTGAACCTGATGAAATAGTTAATCTAGCCCTTGAGCAAAGTAAACTCGACCCTAAAGTCTAGAATGCTTCTTTTATATATAAAATTTTAAATAAAATATAACACTCTAAATTTTTTTGAGTATCACTTAGTATTAGATGAACGCTTGATAATTATATATTTACGATATAACAAATACTTATTATACTTATTCTGATATTGGGTGCTCGATCAATTTGCATATGCAAATTCACAAGAAAATTCGTTCATCTTCATATGCAAAAATTTGGATTTTCTACAGGTTTTGAAATTTTGTATAATATCGAACAGCCAACATGCAAAATACAAGTTGGATCTAAGTTATTGTGCTTGATGCACGTGAAAATAATGAATTTTTCATGATAATAACATGTAATTAAAATTTTCTATTCCTATTATTTATTTATTTATTTATTTATTTTGTTTTTGTGCATGGGGACCAAGATTTGGACATATACCTATTTCTAGTAGTATGGACCACAAAATTAATACGAATGGCGTACATGATCCTTATTCTTATTCCTTTGGAATTGATATTGATCACAATGGCAATACAGGAATTTCATAGTGGCAGAGAATTCCCCCCTTCAATCTTGAATTATTTACTGTGTAAATAAATTGAGTCTGACTCGAAAATATTATTATTTAAACTTGTTTGAATATTATTAAATTTAAAAAATTATATTTAAAAATTAATTTGATTGTTAATCTAATAGACCATGAACGAGTTTTAATTGAATTGACTAATAATTGTAGTCGAGTAGGTTGATTTTTTTATATATTTTTTTTATTTTTTTATTAATTGATTTAGGTTCGAGTCGAATTTTATATTTTATCTAATGAAAAATATATTCAAATTTATTATATTTAACGAATTATTTTTAAATAAATTTATAAGAATCAATTTTAAATTAATTGAATAGATTTATTTATTTTTCCATTTAGAAATACCAACCGAATATTCGCCCCCAATCTGGGAAAGATAGGAAGTGCGTTTCCTATTTAGGCTGCTACAATTAAATTCCCACAGAATATTCTCTTATTCCCGCCTATTTACCACAAAACCACCTACCAATTGAACCAGCTGCGACCGTACGATCATTTCACGAGGCGCCAAACTAACCCAATCCAACGGTTGATTATATCCGACAAAAGAAAAGTAGATATTGTGTCATACTTTTTGAATAGCATTATTTTAACTTTCCATAAACTCGATAATATCCGTATTAGATTTGATATATTATTTATCAGGTACTTCTCATTTATTTACATACACAATTTATTATCGTCAAATATAATTTTTTTATGAGATATTGGTATGATTTAAATCTCAAGTTTAATATGCTTAGAACTTTATGGGCCAAGGGCAATAACCATTCCTACATATAAATACCCCCATAGCCTAAGGTATACATCCAAAAACCAAGAAAATTTAGAAGCCATTAAAACCTAGAGAAAAACCATAACCCCTTCTCATGGAGAACTTCTCAATGGCCGGAATTGTGGTGGTTTTCGACTTTGACAAGACGATCATCGACCTAGATAGCGATAATTGGGTGGTGGACGAGCTTGGCGCCACCGAGTTGTTCAATCAACTTCTTCCCACCATGCCATGGAACTCAGTAATGGTTAGTTCAACTTTCTTGATGCATTCTTCTAGACATTATTTATTGCATGCATGTAACCATGTTATTTAACGTTAGCCAATGGACTTATAATTATTTACAGGACAGAATGATGAAAGAGCTACATGCACAAGGGAAAACCATAGAAGACATTAAAGAGGTTCTAAGAAGGGCTCCTATTCATCCCAGGATAGTCCCTGCTATCAAAAAGGCCCATGATTTAGGGTATAACTACCCCACTCAATCATAGTTTGGTGATAAAATTATGATGAATACGATGAAAATGTCTCTGTTCCTCTGTTTTAGCATAATGGGGTTGTGATTTTATGTTTCAACTTTTTGAAGGTGTGATCTGAGGATAGTGAGTGATGCAAACATCTTCTTCATTGAGACAATTCTTGATCATCTTGGGATAAAGGACTGCTTTTATGAGGTCATCTCGAATCCGAGCTACATCGATGAAGAAGGGAGGCTGAGAATCTCCCCTTACATTGATTTTCACTCATCTCCTCATGGCTGCAACCTTTGCCCTCCAAACATGTGCAAGGTATACAATTTGTCATTTTTTTTTCAGTGGGGTGGGGGTAGGATAGATTCTTTTCTTGGATTTTTTAAGAACAGGGAACTGGGATAAAGTTATATTCTCTGGAGATTTCTGGGTATTAAGGTGTCTTAACTTTTTAATCAAACTAGTTTTGTCACAAGAATATGCTGGAATATGATCTCTTGTCTTAAGATTCTGCTTCTCACCATAAGACAAATCCAGAGGGATGTATAAATATGTTGTTTATTGGGACCCCACTAAATCTGTTTACTCAAATGGCATAATCATATAATAATAGTGAAACAAGTCAGCATAAAAGCACTAATGATCAAGATAATAGTAAAGCCATTAGCTCTGCAATAATGTCACACTTTAGTTAAAAAAAAAAAAACATGTACTAATTTTTTTTTTTTTTTTTTTTTGCAGGGTATGATCATAGAAAGGATTCAAGCCTCTTTCTTCAATGAAGGGAAGAAAAGGTTGATATATCTTGGCGATGGAAGCGGAGATTTTTGCCCGAGTTTGAAGCTTAAGGAAGGAGATTTCATGATGCCAAGGAAGAATTTCCCTGTTTGGGACTTGATATCTGAAAATCGTGCTCTTTTGAAGGCAGAAATCCATGAATGGACCGATGGGGAAGAGGTAGAGAGTGTTCTGCTAAAACTTATAGACAAGATCGGCAGAATTCAAGAGAGCAGCAACTCTAACTCAGCTCAATTGTTGTCAGTTGATTGCAAGTTTGAGATAATTCCAATGGCAGCCCATGAGGCCTTGCCCCCACCCCTCAGAGTTCATCAGTAGTAGGTGTCTCTAACAGCTAATGTTTGTGTAATTAGACCACTGCCAAAACCAGGCAAAAAGGCTAAGGTTTGGCCATTGCTTTTTAGTTTTTGTTTCAAAACTTGTAGTTAGAATTTGTGTTGTCTTCTGAAAGAAACAGAAGATTGGCAAGAAAACGGACCTTCATGAAAATCTACTATCTTTTATTTCTTGTTTTCTCCTGAAATGGTTATAGACTCATAGGATGCTTGTTTACTATGATTCAATTAATTCTTGTAGGTTTCATCAAAATTTCCATGAATATACTGATAAAGCTAAAACACTGTTTTAATGAACTAACTATGACAGACTGATTTAAAGTTTTCATTAGCTCTTTTTACACATATAATTAATGCTAACAAATGTATTTCTTGGAGGGAAGGTGACTTATGGTTTCGGGTGAATGAATCTAGCCGAACAAGTTGATATTATTGTTTAAATTTATTTGAAATTTTATCGAATTTCGAAAGTGTTGAAGTTTGATTGTTAATCAATTCAAGATTTAATTAATTTTTTATCAATCGAGATAAGTAAATTTTAATAAATAAAAAAATATATATTCAAATTTGATTTGTATATATAATGAACTAAGTTCTAACGATTTTAAAAAATTGATCGAGAGCAATTTGATTTGTTTACTATCATAGTTAGGATAGGATTTTCTTATATACAATAATAAGAAAGTAGATTAAACTGTAGAATCTTGATGGGGCCCGGCCAATTTGCTGAATTGGATAACTATTTTCGGGTTTTTATTTTTTATTTTTTTTAAGTCTAAACTGAATATCAAATAATTGAGATAAGATCACATTATTTCATGCTATATTACTGTATCTCAATACATTTGAAGCCCAACTATGAAGCCTATTAATAGTTCTAGCCCATATGATGCAAGATATTAGGATATGGGCTTATGGACTGGGAGTAATGGAAATGGGTAATCAAATAATCCAAGCCCAAAAAAATATTTTGTTTATGATCCAAGTCAATATGTGAGAGAATCTGAAAACCCAAAAACAATAACTTTAGTTTAAGTTTAAAAAAAAAAAAAAAAAAAAAGAGCATCCTATCAAGATATCAGTATCTTTAATATCGTATTCAAGAGTATAATAAGTTAAATTATACTGTTTAATCCCCATTTTGAATCTAACACATGTTTTACTCTCTATTAGTGGTGACATAAATCCCTCCGTCTTTCTAGTTGTACATATCTGGAAAACAAAGTTCAGGATTTTTACACCTTTTGAAGGTAATATTACATCAAATGTAATATATATCGAATGTTTGAATGATAGATAAATATTTTATTTTATAAAAAAATAAATATTTATTTAATATTCACACACCCAATATATTATCCGACGAGTATAATATCTCAATTACCCACCTTTTATACACAATTTTGAATAAAAATAAAGTTGCACTTAGAAAGAGCTTTTCATGCATGTATACTCGTATTTAACTTATTATTCTATTATCATATCCAACAAATCAAATAAATGCATTTTGTACTTGTATTTATATTTTGATTCCTCTTGAACATTTATTTACCTCAACATAAAATATTGTAACTGATATTTTTGAACTATTTTCATGGAAGAAGACATTTGATCACGTGTGGATCCCAACAAGATAAGGGTTGCTAGATTTTGGTCATTTGAGACGTAAGATACAGCAATAATGCAATGAGCAGTTTTTATGAGTCCCAATCCGCATTCAATTTTTGGGGCCACCAAATTTTTTTATATTTGGACATGTTTGAATTGTTAATATAATAAATAAAATTTAAATATATTTAAAAAAATAGATTTGTAATCAATAATTGCGTGCTATAGTTTACTATTGTACTTGGCTCACCACCAGTGATCACATAACATTTGCATCATACGTATAATATGCATATATAAACACACACACCCAGAAAAAATAAAATTAATAATAAAATTTAAAGTAATAATATTAAATTATTAGTGTTTATATATATATATATTAAGTAACATTAATTTTATTTTATTGTAATAATAATGTTCACAAACTTAAAATTGACATAAATTTTATTTAAATTATCATTACTGATAATTAGTGACACGTGTATAGTTATAGTACAAATGTTATCATGAAATTAGAATAATAACTTTTTTTGTCATTAAATTGTCGTTGTATATTAATTATCAGATAAATTATACATAATTCACTAATTTTCAATAGTGACACTCTGACACTTATACAAAGCTTTTACCATTAATAAATTTATGAATATAATTATTGTGGTAAAACAAGAATTCGTATTACTTAATATATAATTAATTATAAATTTATAATTTTCACTAAACATCTTGTTACTCTATATTTTTTTTGGGTAGTGTTATATGTGTGTGTGTGTGTGTGTGTTAATGTTTCTTATGAAGAAAAAGAAAAGGCATCATATGTAAGTGGGATAAGGAGTAACAAATTGACTAGTCGATTTTGATAGCTACCATACTTTGGCTTTTGAGTGAAATAACATGGCAAACAAAATTGAAATAGCACCACTTTTATCCTTTAAATGTAAACAATACAATGAAGAGGGACAAAACTGTCACTTCCAACAACTTAATTATTGAGAAATTAAATTTGTTGGGGAGGAATAAGCATGTGGTTATATAAATAATGAAGAGGCCAAATATGAATCACTAAATCTATTGATTATCATGAATAATATAATTTGTTTCAAAATTTATCCAAAAGAAAAAATAATTCTTGTAAAAGCACTAAAAAACATGTGTAACATCATAAATGTCTAGGTTTTAGTATTTTAAAGACAAATTATGAAAGAGCATCGACTCCATAAATTGACATTTAATAATTTTTACAATTGCTGAAAGCTCAAAGAGAGAAAGTAAATAATTACATAAACAAAAAAGAAGAAGGGTATAAATTCAGGCATTGGTACCAAAAAAAAACAAACAAACTAACTAATGCAGCATTGCATTTACTAAAATTCTTGGCTACATGGATAAAATAAAACATAATTAATCAAGCATTTAAACATTTTATAGTACATTAGTTCCTTGAATACCAAAACATGGGCTTTAAAACCAAATGTTTGTTTAAATAGGCAGCTTTGGACCACCAAAATATGGCCCATGGTTTGAGGGACAACCGGACAAGCAAGTCCTAGCTTCATTTAATAATGTAATAACAACTAAGCCCCACTAGGCCAAGTGCCAATCAAATTAGGACTCTTGTTAGGTCTCCCAATCCCCATTAATGTTAAAATCTACAAATTTTCAATTATTATTATTTTAACCTAGATGTTCCGGCATGTCCCTCTGGCTTCGCCTGACTAATTTTGGGAAAGAACGATTTTTCTCCTAATTTGTCTTTCATATAAATTTAAATATAATTACAATCTATATATATTTGCAGTAAATATTCAGATAAATCTCTATTTTTATGAATCCACCTACAGCGCAATAAATGACCATCGGAGGGACGAACACCACGTAACATTCTTGCCACTACAAGAATTCAAACATTTTATACTCATTTAAACCTCTACATATCTTACTTTTGCGCCATACCCGAAAGGGCTACAAATCTTCAATTATTGCCTCTATAAATTCTTGCTCAAAAGTCCCAAGTCTTTATTATTATTATTATTATTATTATTATTATTATTTTGGATTAGTATTCTTGGTTGTTACTAATATGTCCAATAAAGATTAGTAAATTAATCACAATTGTCCCAATGTTCTTATAATAGTTTCCTATTATGGAATTTTTTTATTGCTCGAATTTCAAAAAACAATTTGACTCGCTATTCGGAGGCAAAGAATGATCATGAAGACCATTTATTCTAAGGATGCGTGTTTTATACGTATCGTGATTATTAATAGAATATTTTTTTTTTTTTTTAAATTTCACGACGTGCATGCTGTTATTGTTAATTTATTACAAAGAGAATAACATGTTAAAGTGCTCGTACTTAATTTATATTATCTTTTTCCTAAAGTACCCTCTAATATAAATCTTTTTTCCCAAAACAAAACAAAATAAAATGCGAGCACGTAGTACATAATTAAATAAATGGAAACATAAGTATGTTAAGTTGATATATAACTAGTGGAAAATAGTACTACTATAATCATTTCTCCTTTCATTCAAGAGTACACTAAATTTAAGATTTTGGTGAGGAAAAATTTAAAAAATATACTTTTGTGACTTTAAATGACACAATTTCATCTTCTAATTTTTTTCTCACTAACATTTAAAGTTCAAACACAGTTCAAATATTGTGTTTTATTTTCATAATTGCATTTTTCTAGAAATATTCATTGTCCTTTGAACATGTTTCTGAATTTCTTTCAAATACACCTTGTGACTTACAAAAATCTTTCTCTTGACAATTTTCAGCCAAAAATAGAAAATAATTATATCATTAGCTCATCTTTCAACTCAAATCAAAATGTTTGTGTGAAGCCGGAGCATGGGTCGGTTAGCGTAGGCCATAATGTGTTAATTCTTACTGGCAGTAGCAGCATGTAGGTTTGATTTTGATTGGTAATCGAGCTCCATCTCAAAAGGGAGATTGGGATGATCGGACTCCGTCAGATTGGGTGTTCTCGTTGTGAGCATCAATGTAAAGGACACTTTGTGTGTTGTTTATCCAATTGAAACACATAACTCGATTTAACCCTTCTAACATTTTAGGGACAGGAATTTTAAAAGATTCAAAATTTAATTTGGCGAAATTGGGACACTTTGATATAAAAAAAATATTTGTGTGAATTTAGATAAGAAAACATTCATTTTTTATTTTTTTTTTGGGTTGTGAAGAAGCACATCTTAGTGGATAAACTTAAGAAAAGCACAGACATTGAGGATTATATAATAATAATAATCAAAGAGAGATTTTCTACTTAATTAGCGCTTTCTGCTTCTAGCACTTTCAGCAGCTTAATTTCGTCTTATTCGATAATCCCCAAATTTCGTTGCACTTAATGACAAAAAGCAGTTCGGGTAATTTAAAATGCACAAACACTTAAGACAGATTTTTTCTAAAACTTAATTAAAAAGAATATTTATTCAAAATCCCCTCGATTTAATAAAATTATAATTTCGGAGGTTCGAAAGCATCGAATCAGGATCCCTTCAAAAGCGGGGCCGAGACTGACGCCGTCATCACTCAAACGGAAGCGCCGTTTGGACACCGTCATTGATTGACGTGACGTGACCGTTAAGTCAGCCGACGGCGGGACGTTAGCTCACAGACGGAAAACGTTTTCTGTGCATGCATGGGAAACTCATATTACAAAAATATCCTCATTTATTTGTCTTTGGGCAGCTCAAATGAGGTCTATTTAAGTTTTGAGTATTAGTAAAAATAAAGTAGTTAATTTAAATAATAGTGGTCTCTCTCCATTTTAAGTTTCAGATCATTTTAATTTTGTATTATATTTTTTATAATATTATATATATATAGTATATGATTAATTTTAAATATATATTGTATAGTGTTACTCATTAATTTTTTTGTACATCCCTACTTTATACTACCTCTATTTTAAATGAATGTTAAATTTGTTGTATTATGGCATTAAAAATTTGTCAATCTTTTAATGATGTTATTATTATTATTATTTTTTAAAATTTGATAATAAAAATAAAATAAAATAAAAGTGTTCAGTATATGATTTGATATCATTCATATGTTTGTTAAATAAATTATCTGAATTTTTTATTATTACATTTAAAAAATAATCAAAGTATTACGCCCAAAATTCGCACACTTTGCTTAGTCCAAATATTAGAGTGGCTTTAAAATAATATTGGCTTAAATAAAGGAGTAAATGAAACCAAAAACCTGCAAGAGTGGAATTTGACGGAGATAGTTAACGTCCTGTTGAGTCCGTTTCACTCAGAGTCTCTTCACTTTTTAAAATTTATTTTTCCTATATATATATATATTGGATATCTTAAATAATATTCTATTTCTTAAAATAGTTTAAAAAAATATTTTCACTTTTAGATAATAATGTAAGATTACTGAATTTCAACTGTTATAATCTAAATATTTTTATTTATTTATTTTTAAATGGGACAGAAGAAATATTTGTGCAGCTGCATAGTACGCTACACTACTGTCACCTGAAAAGTGTGGCGCAGTGTTTGTGCTGTGGTGGGGTTGATTTAAATGCTAACCTGCGCATATGGTTGTGTTCACGCTTCATTAAATGCCCTGATCAGATACTATGAATGGGAAGACTGAAGATGGTCGCCTTATGAGTTTTATTAATATAAATTGGGGTTTGTATATGCTATATTCAATAAATTATATTAAGTGTCCATTTTATTATTATTTTTTTTTTAAATTTAAATCTTTATAAGAGAATGAAAGGAAGAAATAGGGTTTGAACTCTTTAATGGTATACATAATTCGATTAATCGATTGAATTAAATTAAAATTAAAATTTCAATTAATATCGACATCAAACAGAAAATATTGATTCAGTTTTTTATTTTTGATTTTGTTCGATTTGATTTTGATTTTTGATTTTAATTAAGTGAACCAAATCGAAAAATAAATTACTATTTATATATATATATATATTTTACTTATTATATTATTATTCTATTTTTTATTTTAAAAATTATATTTTTATATTTATTATTTATATTTATGCTATTTTTTAATCTTTTTCTCGTCCAAAATAAAATTAATAAAATAAAAAATATATTTATAATTTTATTAATTATTTTTTATTTTTTTTAAAAATTCGATTAACTGAAAACTGAATTAAAAAATAAAAAAAAAGTTATAACCAAATCGAATTAATTAATTCGGTGTGATTTTTGATTTATGATTTTAATAAATTTATTCACTTCAATTCAATTCGATCAAAGCGCACCTATATATCTTTGACTTCATCTTTAATAAATGAGATCAAATACTAGATTTGCTAGTGAGTTGTGATTTATCATATATTTACACATAATCGCATATATATATATATGTATGTGGATATATATAAAATATATTATAAGAATACACTCAATACACATTGATTCAGAATCTCTTACAATTGTAAATAGGACCTCAGCGAACTTTCTTTTCATTTTCCTATTTAAAAGGGTAATTTTAGATGGGTAATTTTTTCCCATTATTCTTGCATCATTTGTTTTATGTTAATTCGGACCTTATTGGAGAAATAGGAATATACACATCCACATCTCTTAAGATTTTGACTGTTAATATTCTAATAAAAATACTATTAAAAGACCAAAATGCCCCCACCTCCATACTTACAGAAAAATACATAATTTCTCAAAAGATTAATTGGTAGTTATTTTTCATAATGCCTACTTTTTATTTTTTTTAAGTAGGCAAAAGATAAAAATAATAGTTTACACAATGTTTACTAAAATAAAGAGTACAGATTAACTTTTAGTTGTTTGAAAATAAAATGTATAACTTTGAGAATCTTAAGCGAGAGACATCATATAAATTGTGTAATTTTTGAAAAAAATTGTGGGACCAAAATTTAAGGGACTGGATTTGTTTTGGTTGTTTTAGGAGAAACAATTTGGGAAAATATATTTTAGGATAATATATTGAAAATTGTAATGTATTATGAGAAAAATGTATTGGAGAATATTATATATATTTGAATGTATTTTGAAAAAATAATTTAAAAATAAATATAAAATTTGAGAATAAAACCAAACATCGCCTAAATTATGAGTCCATGCTCAATAATGTGTGGAACATATATTGTTCTATATCATCCCATTTAATTTTTTGTTTTAAAAAAACTAATCTACTATTGATTTTCTTATAAAAATTGGCATTTGCATTTAAATTCATTCTCTCACTTTTTTAAAAAAATATATATATTTGAAAAATTATGAACCAATTATAATTACAAAAACTACTATTAACTTTTGCCTATAATAATTATTGCTTACTAATTCATACTCTTTATATTATTAAAAAAACCTTAAACTTTAAACTTTGGTGCCATTCATTCTTCATAGTGAGTAACAATATATATATTCATCATCAAAATTTAAGCTTGGACATCCATATTATTCTATGTGTATGCTTTAACCCCAAATAATGAATTGAATATGTTGCTTCCGTTTTAGACACTGTTCATCCAAGAATTTCACAAAAATAAATACACTATGATATTTATTTTATTTGTATGGACGGTGAAAAGACTTTAGTAGAACAATCTATCAAAAATATAAATTATTTTTATCGTGGATCGTTGTCATTTTTACACATAATATGTATTTCATCTCACATTCACATATAAACATATAAGTCTATATATATTTGTGTTATGTGCGAATATATAATGGAATGTATAGATAATTTTCACTACTTTTTAACTTAAATTTCACAAAACTTTAAAAACCAAACATCCTGATGACAGTGGTGATCATAATTACTACATAGAGTTGTAGTAAGTTGTAACTTTCCCAAAAAGACAACATTAATGCAAAAGCTAAAGTTGGTGGGGACAATAATAAAATTCCAATTAAATTCTCAGATAAGCTGATTCTTGCGACACAATCTGATTAATAAAAAAGTATTTTTCAGCTTTAGTTCAAAAACTGATTCTGTAGCAGTGATTGTGCGCCTTCCATACTGAATAAATATTGAAAAATGTTACCGTATTAAAGACAAGATTTAAAACCAAATCTCAACTTCGTTATTCACACCGCTCTAGACTTTTAATAACTCAAATAATTGACAAAATATTTGCTGATTTTTTTATGATATTATGATTATTAATTTTTAGTCCACTCCATCTGATATAAATTAATTTTAAATTAAAATTCATCTTGTACGTATTTTAAGGTTGTGGGCGAGTTGATAAATTTGATATTAGAAATTTTAAGATCCGTAATATCAAATTCGTTTGGATAATTTCATACCATAATAAATTTTAAATAATCAAGTTCCAATTTTGAACTTATTTTTAAGTTTGAATTTGAAATCTACCTAATGTAAAATTATTTATTTTTAAAAAATTATCAATTTGATCCTATTTAATTTGGCTAAACTTATTCAAAAGATGTTATAAGCTCCTATATCTTATAAATATATTTTTCAAACTTATACAATATTAAATCTTATTTTAAAAATAAATTCCTAAAGTCTTTGAATAACTAAGATCACGAACCTTATAAAATATTAATAATGATAATGTTATAACTAATTTGGTTAAAAACTAAATAATTTTGTCAAGATCTTAAAAATAAGATAGGATCTCTCTTTTTTTCTTTTTTTTTCTTTTAGGAGTTTATATGATACTACATCTTTTTATGGATAATTATAATTTCATATCTTAAAATTTTTATTAAACCTTGTATGATATATTATAAACTATCAAACATTTTACAAATTATTTTTAAAAATTTATAAGCCCATCCAAAATATTGGGGAAGCACTACTCCTTTAAATTGAGTATCTTTTCTTCTCAAATTCACCTACT
This sequence comes from Paulownia fortunei, assembly GCA_019321725.1. Lineage (NCBI taxonomy): Eukaryota > Viridiplantae > Streptophyta > Magnoliopsida > Lamiales > Paulowniaceae > Paulownia > Paulownia fortunei. The sequence goes on along the minus strand of CM033118.1, from coordinate 882,975 downwards.
CTTTTCAAACTTATAAGCCAATTTATAATTTCTTCTACAATCAATTCAAATTTTCTCATCCACAACATAGTATACTACACTTACTTTTTTATTTTAAAAATTTAAGTCAATATATCAATTTCATTGTCAAACTTTGTAACATCTAATTCTAACACTTTTTTAACTCCACACAAAAATTATGACAATTTAACTTTCACATTTTGCAACATATAATCTAAACCATTTCCATATGAAAACGAATCAGAGTTGAAGTGTAGATAGGTTCAATTTTATGGTATGTAATTTATTTAAGAATATCTCTTTCCATGTTTGGTAGGTTAATTTGTGGAATCGAGCATAAAATATCATGCCGTTTAAAAAATAATAAATGAAACTTCACTTCCTAAAATTTGATCATTTTTGGCATGTTAGTTTTAAAAAAGTAAATTTTAAATATTTTATCTATTCAAATTTAATTATTTTAATATTTTACCATCCCAAAATTAAATTATAAATACTTTATCTTATAAATTTATATTTATTATAATATTTTGACCCTTAATATCATTACCAATTAAATTTTTTTACTGAAATGTTATTCTTCAGTCGTCTCCATGTATTTTTTTTTATCTTTTCATGCAACAGTCAACAAAAATCATCGTAATATTTTTGTTTATTATTATTAATATTTAATATGGTAATATTTTTGTTGTAAATAATTGTGATATTTTTGTTAATGATATTGCAATCAATATTATTTATAATTAAAATATCAATATTTTTTATATTTTTATCATTAATAATAATAAAAAATATTATGATGCATTTATTTTAATTTTTATGTAGAAAAATAATAATAAAATAAGCGACGATGGTTGACGATGATGAAAATTTGATATAAAATTACTACGAGGGAAGTGATATAATAAATATAAGTTGAGGTAAATTACTTTAAATTTATTTTGAGTGATAAAATATTAAAATAATTAAGTTTAAAGGATAAAATTTTTAAAATTTATTTGTGAGAAATAGTACGCCAATATAATCAATTGTTAACGGGTGGAAATAAAAGATCATATAATTTATCTCTTTTGGGAAAACAAGGGTTAAAGACTGTAGTTAAATGCGGAGGCAAGGACATTCTCGAGAAAGAAGAACCTCGACGGCGACCTTGTCTGAAGACAGCGAAAATCAGCGAGAAGAGAGACCGAATTGAATGAACTTCGGACCCCATTTGCGTCTGCACAGATTTTTGTGTTCATCGTCTCCTTTTTATTGCATTTTTCCTTATCAACGTTAACTTGTCACTGTTACAAATGTAAGTGCATCATTGCTCTTACTTCCACACACAAACACAAAATATATATTTTCTTTCAAGAATCATCGTAGCATTAAAAACTAATTTTTTACTACATTATTTTGATCTGGGTTTTGGTGTTTGTTCCTATTAGTACATTGCATCAATTTGGGTTGGGTTGTTGAGGTTGTTCAACTTGATATCTCATACCATGTGACATCTCTTTCTATATCTCTTTCACACCCAAACACACACTGAGCCCCTTGTTATCTTTTCTTGGGCGTCATCTTCTTGTTATCACTGCCATTGTTGTTTAGCTGTTCTGATGTGAAAGAACAGCAAAGTCCCATTACTCTTTGCCAATCTTACTTGCATCTTTATGTACACATATGTGCTGTATATATTAGATTAGTGTGTGTGGAAGCTCGAGGGAGTGCTGATTGGTTTGTGGGTTTTGCAGGAATGGACAATGATAAAGATTTAGGCTCCGTGGGAGGAGAAGATTGATGAGTCATAATTGATAGCTCAGGAACTCAACTCTAGTGTCATTTCAATGATTTTTCTTGATGGGTTCTTGCTTTTGTGGCTTTGGATGGACATGAGTATTTATTTAATGTGAAAAGCCAAAAGCCAAAAGCAAAAGCATTATTTTAATTTGGAGTAAAAGAAATCTTGAGTTTTGGAAGGAATCTGAGTTCCACTTTTCCCAGCATTCCAATTATTGGATCTGATGAACAGCTCATTTCACCCGAGTCTTTTTCATTTTTACAAGAATCTCTGATTTGAAAGCCGCCTATTATTTGCTTTCCTGTTTATGGTGATGGTGGTAGAGGAAATGGAAGTATTTTTCTGTCGTTTGTGTTGTACAACAGGAGTCATGTGCCAAACAGAGAAATATTGTGCTTGAAAAGAACTGTCTCTGCAGATCCATTCAAATGGCTGTCATGGTACCATGTCTGGAACCTGCCTGCGTACTCATCTCTAGTTAAGCTCACTCATTTCAGTGCTTTGACCGGTAAAGAATAGAAAGCAATACAAGGGAAAGTCATTTTTCTCCTTGGAAAATTTGATTCTTGGTTAAAAGGGTCCTGTCACACTGGGAACCATTTTGGTCCAGTGCATTTTGTTTGAGAGAACAGTGAGCATGTCGGGGGTATATGCATGAGATTCGTCACAACTTTAGTGTGGGGGTAGGGGGCATAATAATGCACCTAATGTCTTCTTGCTGTTTCATGCGGACACATTCATATAGTTCTTGAATTGTGGTGTCTCTTAAAAGGACAGTGTTATTCTTTTCAAACTTTGGGAAGAGGAGTGTGGATAATTTTCTTTTGGGCTAATGAGTCGAGAATTGAAGAAAGGGGGAAAGCAGGACAAGGGTTCTGATGTGGCTGAGAAGGTTGTGGTAGCTGTTAAGGCATCAAGGGAGATTTCCAAGACTGCTCTTTTGTGGGCACTAACTCATGTTGTTCAGCCTGGGGACTGCATTACCCTTCTTGTAGTTGTCTCTTCACACAGCTCAGGTAAAATAATCTATTATATGTTTCATTTCATGTATTTTTTCTTGAGGAGACCTGACTTCTCTTCCTCTTGCCACTTAAACTTTTAGTTCTTCTAGTATAGGCATCAATATGTAAGCATTATTATTCTTGTCAATGTCTCATCTGTTTCTGGGATCAACCTCTGTACCCGTGTCTGTGCATTGCCGTCACCTTCTGTCTTTTCTATGAGATGGGATTTCAGTTTTTTGGAATCTGAACTTATTTTGTGCTTTGTGGCATGATTGCTCAACCAATCCCACATCTCAATTGGCCTAGATGCACAATATATATTGGATTATTTTCTCTGATCTCCTCAGTGTGCTGCTATTTTTTATGTTTTCTGGTTAGATTTTTTGGACTTGTAAGTCGTAACATACTACAAATTAGAAGCCTGAAATGTTAGCAGCACAGAGGATTGGGTTTCTGGATTTTCAAGTTTATTGTTGTTTCTTTTGTTTGATGCATGAATGCAAACAACCATCATTGAAACTTTGCTGATGGATATAATACTGATGGTTTGCCCCACCTTAATCAGGTAGAAAATTTTGGGGGTTCCCAAGATTTACCGGAGACTGTGCTAGTGGCCACAGGAGGTCACACTCTGGTGCAGGTGCAGAACAGAAATCTGACATAACAGATTATTGCTCTCAGATGGTACTTCAGCTTCATGAGGTTTATGATCCTAATAAAGTGAGTACCTTGCTAGTTTGCATCTTTTATGTTAACTTGTGCATGGTAACATAATGCTGATCTATGGTTTTGCTAATAATATTTTCAGATCAATGTAAAGATAAAAATTGTGTCGGGGACCCCATGTGGAGCAGTGGCTGCAGAGGCAAAGAAAAATCAAGCTAATTGGGTTGTTTTGGAGAAGTAATATCTACAGCCCTGCCTATTGAGGCATCTATATCTATTATAGAAAAAATCACCAACGTGATATTTTTGTGAAACTTATATGCTTGAATATCATGCAGACAGCTTAAACATGAGGAAAAGTGCTGCATGGAAGAGCTGCAATGCAACATTGTCGTTATGAAGCGCTCCCAACCCAAGGTTCTCCGGCTAAATTTAGTTGGATCACCTATAAAGGAACCAGAAGTGATGAATTCTGATGATGATCAGTCATCTAAAAAACAAGAAAGCAAAGCTGATTCTTTGAACTCAACTCGTGGTCCACTTGTTACCCCATCAAGTAGTCCCGAGACGTTCACTGCCACTGAAGCTGGAACTTCATCAGTTTCAAGCTCTGATCCTGGAACCTCACCATTCTTCATTACGGAATCAAAGGATGCACTTAAGAAAGAGGAAATATTAACAACAAAACAAGATCGAGATCTTGATGAATCTAGTTCAGACACTGACATTGAAAACTTGTCTTCCTCCTCAAGTTTGAGGTTTCAACCCTGGATGGCACAAATTATTAGTTCACACTGCCTATCTTCGGAACATCTTGGGGAAAGCTCTGGACTATCTAGTAATCATACTCAAAATTCTGCAACCAATGCCCTGCTAGAAAAACTCTCTAGACTTGATGAAGAAGCTGGGTTTGGATCCCCAAGCTATAGGTCTAATCTGGATTTCAGTGGCAGTTTGAGAGAGGTGATTTCCCTGTCGAGAACAGCACCCCCTGGACCCCCTCCCTTGTGTTCTATATGCCAACATAAGGCTCCTGTATTTGGAAAGCCTCCAAGGTGGTTCACTTATGCTGAGCTTGAGCTTGCCACTGGGGGTTTTTCACAAGCTAACTTTTTAGCTGAAGGCGGGTTTGGATCTGTACACCGAGGGGTCCTTCCAGAAGGCCAGGCAATTGCAGTCAAGCAACACAAATTGGCAAGTTCTCAAGGCGATCAAGAATTTTGCTCAGAAGTTGAAGTGCTAAGCTGTGCTCAGCACCGCAATGTTGTTATGTTGATTGGTTTCTGCATTGAAGATGGTAGAAGATTGTTGGTGTACGAATACATCTGCAATGGATCTCTTGATTCTCATCTTTACGGTATTCTTTCCCCACTTTCAACTGCCCCTTTGTTCAAGGATGAATGCGTCATACATCTTACCCATTTTTTCCTCCTTTTCCCCCTCATTGAATAGTATCTTATACCTTAGTGGAGAACATACCCATTTATCTTGGTATGATAATTATCATCTTGCAAATGCATCTTAATTTCCAGGACGTCATCAGCATACACTAGCATGGACTGCACGCCAAAAAATTGCGGTTGGAGCGGCACGAGGATTGCGATATCTTCATGAAGAATGCAGAGTTGGTTGCATTGTGCATCGAGACATGCGGCCCAACAACATCCTCATTACCCATGATTTTGAACCCTTGGTACAAAAGACCTACAATTCTATTTAACCATTGATTTTCAGATTTCTGACTTAGTGGTTCGCGTACGGTTTCATTATGCAAAGTATAAAAATCAGCCTTCTTCCAATTTGATTTAGCTGACGCACTTGATATTAGTGCTGAAAGATAAAAAGACACTCAATCTGTACTGTAGATTATCTGAATAGTCCTGCAAGTCTCCAACACTGTGCTAAAAGATATCTGCGATTCTACACACTAGGAAAAAGCCTTCCCCTCTCTGAAGTTGTTCGCTAGACTTACTTCTGATTCAATGACAGCTGTTCAAATTGAGACTTAGGATTAATGGAGACACTTTCAGATATACTTTTGATGATGCTTCAATTGCTATTTGTATGTGTATGTATGCACATAACGGGTGGCATGTCTTCTTGTGAGTTGATAACAAATCTTTGTTGTGTTTTTCTAAAGCTTTGGTTGAAAGCCAGATGATCAGATTTCTACTTCGTATTCTCTTTCTCCACTCTCCTTAGTCCGGTGAAGTTGGGATACCTGGATATAAAAAAAATAAAATAATAATAATAATAATAATATATGCTTTCTTCATGCATTTGAGAATAATGAGATTGGATGTGTTATATGTTGACCTTAGTCCAATAATTTTCTGCAAGGTGGGAGACTTTGGTCTAGCTCGGTGGCAACCTGATGGAGAGACAGGAGTTGAAACCAGAGTAATTGGAACATTTGGGTAATTTCTAAGTACTAATTTACCTCTGCTAAGGACTATGCTGTGTAATAATATCAAATTCAATAAAACTATTATGTTTCCTTTAGGTATTTGGCACCTGAGTATGCTCAAAGTGGTCAGATCACAGAAAAAGCCGATGTTTACTCATTCGGTGTGGTACTGGTGGAGCTTGTTACCGGACGTAAAGCAGTGGATCTCAACAGGCCTAAGGGCCAGCAGTGTCTTACAGAATGGGTAAGCCTCTGTTTGTGAAGCATTACATTTACCCGAGCTAACAACAAGACAATATTGGCTGGGAAGCGTTTGAGTTTGGTCTGGCTAAGGGCTGCTCCCAACACTAATTTTATCGTAATCTGATATGCGACAGGCGCGGCCATTATTGGAAGCTTATGCCATTGAAAAACTGGTTGATCCACGGTTACGAAGCAACTATTCAGAAAACGAGGTTTACTGCATGTTGCACGCTGCATCTTTGTGCATACGTCGGGATCCTCAGGCAAGACCTCGCATGTCTCAGGTAAGAAACGCCTGACCCCTCCCCCTCATCCCTCTACACCAATCTTCCAATGACAAAAAAACAACCAAAACTGAAATCCAAACTGTTAGTTTAACGTTAAAGATAGTCTTTTCAGAGATCCACTTGCATGTTGCTCGATATTTAGGCAGTCGTTCTCATTCATTAAAATTCAAAACTACATCTTCACATATACTTACACTTATTTGTTTCTATCTCGTAAATGTAGGTGCTTCGGATACTTGAAGGCGACATGATGGATTCAGGTAAGATGGCGATAGCTGGGATTGACGTGGGCAGCCGGAGTGGAAGGATATTGTCAGATCATCAGCTACAACATGATCACAGTGGCTCCATTATAAACGAGTCGTCAAGACGATTTAGCTCAAAGCTTTCTCTCAACTCGAGACCAAATTTCAGGGACAGAGACAATGCAAGGACTTCATATGAAGACTATCTGTAAATTGCAAACTGCATCAAGTTTGCTCAAATTTCTCTCTAATCTCTGCCACTCAATTTTGTCTAGCCATTAAGGTTTTTGCTTTTGTATAGCAGTGCTGAGGTTATCTATCTGTGAACATGCTTGGGCCGAGTCCAATTCGTAGATAGTTTTTGGGGCCTTATAAAACTCAGAATCCGGAAATTTGGAGTTCGGCCCAAAAACCCGTAAAGCCCAACCCAAGTTACCAATATGTTGTACAAAACTAGAACCAGAGTTTCTGCATTGGTAGCCCATACATTTGTCAGTGGTGAATGAAGCTTTTTTTTTTTTTTTTTTTTAATTTCTGTGAAACAAGATTTATAATTTAATTATAAAATTGTAAATTGGAGTGGGGGAAATATTAATTTTTAGTATTTTTTTCTCTCACTAAAATCAGAGTCTGAATATAGTTTAATTATGTAATACTAGCGTAAATAATGTTATCTCATGTTTTTAGCTTGTGAATGAATTTTTTTTTAACAATCTCAAGTCCTAGTTGTTAAATAATTTCAATTCTAAATCCAAAGGGGGTTTTATCCAATCACCACCAATTTCCTCATAATCATACTATTACCAAATCTTTAAGGTTCACCACAACTTTCCTTTTGTATTATTCATCTCAAATTTATTCATCCATTTGAAATGAATAATACAAACTTGTTGATAACTATTTTGTAATTAGGATCACCTCTTTTGAGAGTTGGTAAATCAGTTAACATTATCTTTACTAAAAAATAAATAAATAAATTGATATTAGTAACACTCAAATCCTTATTTTTAGAGGTAATAGTGTATAAAAAAACAAAAATTAATTTTTTGACTTTCATCTTAAGAGCATATATAAAAATATAATGCAATGAGTAATCAACTTTTCAAAAGCTTTGCCTAACTGACCTAGTAGATGCATTAGGTTTTATATATTCCTTTCCCATTTATGAAGTTCCACATTAAGTCGATTTTTCAGGGTCAAAAGCGTAAATTCGAACCCTTGTTTCAACTTTCCACTTCCCCCATTGTTTCCCGCACAAGATCTTCACAGTGCAAGCTGCATTTCCAATAATTGCAATACTCTTAAAATAAAAATAAAAATAGCAATAATAATAACTATTCATTTTTTAATTCATTATTTTTCCCAAGAAAAATGCTTTAATAAAATAGTAGTAATTAAATTAAGTGTGCTTAATTTAATCTGATACAACCAAAAATAATCTGATTCAAGACAATCAATTTACCACAGCCACAGTGGAAAAAAATTGAAGGAAAAACAGAGAAATTTTAGTAGGAAAATCAAGAGGAAGAAGATGGACCACCAGAAGCCCTCAAGAAACCTCCGGCAGCCTCCTCATCGAAGAGCAAATCGTCGGTCTTCCTAATTGCGCCGTGGATCAATACCACCACAACTCCCAGCAGCAGGGACGCCAGGATGTTGCTGGTGGCGCGCGTGAACAGCAGGACCGCAAACGTCACCACCGCCAGCACGATCAGCACCGTACGATCGGTAATTATCCGGCCGAAAACCACCAGAGGCTCGTCGCGGAGGAAGTACAGGAACAGCCACGCCGCCATCATCGCGATGAAGACGATTAGCGAGACCGGGTGCCACAGGAGGCTGAGGAACACAATCAGGAGAACGACGATCGCGTAGTTCATGCGGAAATAAGCGGTGTTCGTTCTGACACGGGCCACCGCATCGGAGAAGGATTTCGGGAGGTTGAAGCAGTTAAACTCGAACATCTCCCGCCAGGGGCGGCTAGTGCCGAGGCCGGCCTTGAGGCTTTTCTTGGCGCGTGAGATGTACTCGAGGTTGACGGGGGTGCCAGCGGGGGATGACGACGTGGGGATGGTGCCGTAGGTCGTCATTTTTTCTTACTCCGCCTCCGTTTTCGGAATGCGAACTGGCGGTGGTAGCGGCGATGCGAAATTGGGAGCTGTGGAGGGGTTTTGGGGTTTGTGTGATGAATCTGCGAAGTAGAAGAAATCGAGGGTGGTGTTAATGAGGGAGCGTGGAGCCTAGTGTAGGGAATAAATTACTCGGAGAAGTGGATATACTACTATGGTGTGAGGGGTGCATGGGCAGTGTTCATAATTTTTAAATTTTTTATTTTCTTTTGGGAGAAAATGGAAATTGATTCCAGCTAAATTGCAAAATATCGCCCCTAAAGCACAATCGCAAAAATTAAAGCCATGTTGTTATCAAAAGATAGAAACAACTGTTGTAAGTTTGGGCCATTTGTTAGATTTTATGCCGTTCGAAACATTTGGTGTTTTTCGTATTCTATATGAAAATTAGTATATAAAATATTTTTTAAAATATATATTTGACAAATATTTATAATATAAAATATAAAACAAAATACTAAATTGAAACTGAGTATCAAAATGAATTTTATGTCACTTATCGGACCTCTTCTTGTCGGATACATTTGAGTTTGAGCTTGAGCATTCGTTGTAATATTTAGGGGGAGTACATTACTTAATTTCGAATAGATTTTTACCATATAAAACAATCTTTCTCTTGAAAAGTATGCCATCAGTTTTCTTGGTGACGGGACAATTTACAAATTAAGGAAGTTAGAAAGCTAATTAATTACTGATTATCCAATTCAAATTAACTTGGTTTATAAACAATTTTAGTGGGCTTTTCTGCCATTTTATTCTTTTCCTTTTTTTTGCAAAAACCAGAAGATCAAGTGCCAATATCAAATACTTTTGAAGTCTTCAAAAGTGTAGAAGCTCTGCAACATGAAAATTTGGTGGGAGAATAAAGCGGCAACAACATTCTCAACTAACCACTATATAAACATGGGCCGTTGGGCCTTTTTTTTGTTGGATCCAACTGGAGGATAAGATCACACACTCATTCTCCATGGCCCCCTTAACAAAATTTAAATTGTGTTGTATTGATGTGATCCAATAAGACCACTGACTTTCACCACGTGGCTTGTTCAGAACCTGGGCCAGTCCACCTTTATAGTACTTGTTTATACTACCAAAAACTGCATACAAACATAAAAATTCCATTATCAAACTGGATAAATCTTGATCACGTGGGCTCACTCAAGATTGTCCAATACACCATCGGCCAATAATTGATTTCCTTTGCCAGGAAATTGAATTGGTTTGCTCTCCTATTATATAAATAGAAATATATAGACGAAGATATACAATAGAAGCATGGTTGTCAACTTTACTTGGCAAAAAATTAAAATAAAAAAAGGGAAGAGAAATCTTATCATTGTTCAATGCAGGTATAAATGTTTACACTAATATCTAAATTCAAAGCCAAAATATTAGCTAGAGATAAAACTCTTTCCCATGGTAGTTTAACTATTCATCTCTTTTTGATGAATAAGGAAGTTCTGAGTTGAAGACCTCACTGGCAATAGCAACCCTAAAACTTTAATTCGATCGATAGTTTGATAGGATTGTAATGACAACTATATAGACGACGACTATATAGGCAACAATTATAGCTCACTCTGGGCATTTCAGACGAACGACAAATGATCCTTAGTTCATACACACAAGAATTGCTACACTTGTCACCTCTCACATTCCTTTTTACCTATATACAAAGAACTCAAACTTCGGACATTATGCTCCTATAATCTTGGTTCCACACATGCTATCAATTCAAGGCGTCAAGCACAACTAAAATTTGTGGGCAGATTTTTGGATGCACAAATCCACCAAAGAGTGAGATTACAACCCTGGAATAATTGAGGCTCACTAGGATTTTTATCATCCTAAATGTGGTGAAAATAGAGAGGATAAAAACCCCATTTTTGTCAAAACTGTGTTCAGTTCAATGAATAAGCAGCTCGAGAGCATGTAAGAAATATTCTTCATGTAAGAATGCCGCTTTTTCTCTGATTCTCGAACTGATCCTCAGTCCATCCAGTGCTAGATGACAGGTTTAGCATGACAATACAATTACATATACATCTATGGGTAAGTAGAAAGATCTTTACACATATTGCATGCGCAAAATTATCTTCCCATGAGAACGTCGCTTCTTTAATTCTCAGTAATACTGTTTACAGTCCTAGTCCAGAACATGACGATTGGCATAAATCTAGCTATGTGACACCTACTCTATTGAAAAATAGCAAGATAATCATGTTTAAATCATCATTCAACATATCAATTACATTCTTTAACACCCTCCAGCACACAAACAGCCTCGTATCAAGCCCATCCATTATATAGAACTGAAGGGCAAAACCCTCCAAGAAAGACTTCAATCGACAATATATTGCAAAACATCATAATGAACTTGCGGTAGGCACATCCATACATGAGAAGTTAAAGGAACTCAAAAATCATAAATAAACTACCAACTAAAAGTGGCTTTGCATTATTAGTCCAACCACTTTCGAATACGAAGTAATTTGACTTACTTTTTTCTTTTGAGTAAAAGAAAAAACAATAGAATACAATGCACCTTTACATGGCATTCAAAAACATAAAAGGTGAGAAAAACACAACTACAAAATTCTCTTCCTTCCTTCCCCCTCCCCCCTCTCCAAAGACAATCAAAATCAGAAATAATGGCAATATAGATAGATACAAAACAAGTAAGCTTTCAGGAGGGCAAAAGAAACAGAAGTCTAATACAATGCCATCCTAAGTAAGAAAGCTTAGGCTGACAAAGAAGATTCTGGCATCAAAACCGAAGTTTAGGGCACAACAGCTACTAGTTCCACTTTGAGTTGGCAATAACTGACGCACTCACAATGATAAACACCTCTGTTTTATAGGCAAGGGAAGGAATATTTTAAATTTAGCATTACTCAATTCAGATATCATCTATAGTTATGAAAACTCTTTGGACTTTGTTTCTGTTCAATTACTTAATCTACCAAGGACTTAAGGCAGCTTGACTTGCTAGTTTAATTATTACTGCAGGTATTGACTCATGTTTCAGTTTTAAAATTACATTTTCAACCCCAAAAGGTGATCTTCAGTAAGTTCAAAGTGCGTCCATAACATGCCTCCAATGTCTCTTGTACATGTTTCCAGTTGTCATAAACAAGAAAAACTAAAAAAAATATTTCACTAGCATGTCCGCACATGTCCAACAGGGTGGCCAAATAAGTCCGGATACCTATGCAACACACATCCTAACACAATACTAGCCCCAGTGAAGTGTTCATGCCTCCTAAGTCCTAGGCATCAATATCTGTCCCCCATGTTGATTTTAATTCCGTAACATGTGGTTATGCAGATGGAACAAAACATAGACTCACCAAAGAAACTGATTTCTTCAAATATTGAAACCTTTGCACACCCTTATTTTGGAACCCATAGTCAAAAATATTGTACCTGATCCCTTACCTTTCTGGAGAATTTTCGTAAAAGCCGGAACTTCCCATCTGCAAGAAGCCAACAGGTTGAAAATGATATATTAGAGAACAAGTATAAGAGTTTAAACCAAATAAAAAATAAAAAAAATTAAGAAGACCGATTTGTAGAAACATAAAGTGAAGAAGTTACGACAAAATAATAATAGCAAATTCTCAAATAATACTGCAGCAATTCACAGAATTGATAACATAGCCTACTGGAGCCAACTTGACAATCCTACAAAACTTCTTATCATCTCCAGTATGGCAATGGCTGGATGACTGAATATATTTCACCTGATCGGACCATGGAATCTTAGAAACCCCAGCATTACATTCATTAAAACCCCCAAACAATCTATTCAGTCTTGTACAACTCTCACAAAAAATATTAAATAAATCACCTCCAGCTTCTCTACCGACTATGCTGCACAAAATTTAAGGTGATCTATCGACTGAGTGGGTGATGCGACATCAGATGACAATCCATTATATGAGTTCATCTGCAGCAAACTGATGACCAGTTTCCTTCCCCAACTCATATGGCAGGTCAATGACTGCATAGATGTTACTACAGCTAATTCAAATACATATTCTAAAGTGATAACACAAGGAAAAGTTCACACTAGCACTCTCTCATTAACTAAACCCAAAAAACCTCAAGAGCAAATATTTCCTCAAGAACCTTGGCACAGACTCTTACACGAATACACTGATAGTTGAAAGTAAAACCTATGATATTTATATTCTTACAGTTGCTACTCTAGCTTGTATCCCTTGGCATAATAAATTAACTATCAAATATTTACTGCTGAACAAGATGCCTAAGGTAAGAAAATACTCTTTGAAGAAAAAGAATTTCTTCTCTCTTTACATGTCTCCTTTTCTCAACTTTCACTATATCTGGTACCTAACTGAAATATTCTTTCTTAACATAAAACAGTTTCTAAATACTATCTCCATTGATCACCGCATTCCATTTCAAGACTGCTAATCTCCCTTCACCTCCTTTATGTTACTTGCCAATCTTGGTCTTCAAAATAAAATGAAGAGAAAGGAACCAGAAAATCCTTCACAATACGGCCACCAGGCAACATCTGATTCACACTCCACTATTAAACTTCTCAATTAAATTCAGCATAATGACCAACGCTAAGCATGAAACTAAACTAGATTAAAAGAAACAACTATGCAGTTGGTGGCGTTCCTGAGTAAAAGCAGGCAAGTTTATGTGTGAGTGATAGGGGGGAGGATATAATCTACATCTAAAAGCACCTGAACACAAACAGAGGGATATATTACAAACTAGTCAGGAGACAGTACCTAGAGAACAGGAGGATACTTGCCTATGAAGTGAAGTCAGCCTTCATCATACAGCAGCCCACTTCATCCTTCTTTCCATCCTTCCAGGATCATGTCGGCGCATAGAGCACCTCATTCACCATAAAGGCAGCCAAAACTACTTTGCTACATAAAAGTATACAGAGGAACACAAAAATGGAAGCTTAAAATGGTTTTGTCACTTGACTGCAAGGTGATACTACAACCAAACTTTGAACAGGTGACATTAGGCAGGAATGGGCATGACAAGCTATTCGATTATTAATCCGAAAGTAAATTCCACACTTGCATCTGTAGGAAAATTTTAACGATGGGCAGATTTTAGGTGAGCCCCATAAAAAGTGCAGCAAGCTTTTGAAATCCACCAACATACATTCAGTAAACTGACAAATTCTGTTTTCCAGCTTCTCAACTGTCCCTAAACAAGGCTTTCCAAATAATTCCTATAAAAAAATATCTACTTGCATCGTTATAGCGATGCAACTAGTACAGATGACCCGTGCACAAGATATTTCACTTGGCCAAATACATAAACCTTTCAGATTTTCCAATTCTGGCAGCATAATTAGCAGTACCCCAAAATCATCATTCCTAAGTAGCAACCTTCCAAACTATATACAGTAACAAATCCTCCTTCACAGCAAATATCTTCACCAACAGAAAGCTCAGAAACCAAAGAAGACAAACTGTGAATCAGAACTCAACTATGATCACAAAGAACAAGAACAAAGACATGCAATCTTCCAGTACATCTCAACTCTTTCATCCATGACTTCAAGAATGTTAAAAACAATTTCGTCTCCATGCATAGGTTCAAGACATAGGAAATGCTATGTTGGTAAAGAGTTGCCCGCACAGATGCTGACAACAATTCTTTTGTTCTAAAGCGAGCAAATCAAAACAACACAAGTATAAGAATGCACAATACAGCACAACCAGTCCTGAAAACTTAATTAGAAATTTGGTCTCCATTAATTTGATCTTCATCACATCCTTTAGAAGCACAGAATACAACGCAACATTGTCCTTGTGTTATGGAGGTATCTGAGTTCAAGAATTCTTGAGCATCTATTTAAGTTCTCCATTAATTTGATCTTCGTCAGATCCTTCAGAACACAGAATACAAGGTAGCATTTTCCTTGCATCAAGGAGATATCGAAGCAAATAACTCTTAAGCATCATCTGAAGATGCATCTTAACTCAAGAAACTTTTACCCATCAAAACGGACTGTGGTCTGGTCCAAATCATATAATATGACCATCAGCCCTCATATATATATATATCACAATAAACTAAACATGGAGAAAGGAAGTTTTCAACAATTTCAAAACAACCACCTCCATTCAGATTTTGATGGCAATAGCCAAATTCGCTGCCAAAATATGGTACATCACAATCTCTGACACATTTTCACCATCAAAAAATATGCAAAGCATTCACTCCAACAACCAGCAGCTTGGACAACTCCTTCCTCTAAAAAAGCTAAACCTTTAATACTCATCGCTTCATTTGGCAAAAGAAAACCACCATGCAACTCCATTGATCGTGTGTACCGTAAAGATATGATCTAGAACCCAACCACCCAACTAGATGTAATAATCAATTATAAAAACAACAAAGTGGTTGAAACAATGAGAGTACAATGAGGTATAAAAAACATAGTGAAGGTAGCATCAGATATACTATTACGAATTATGTTCGAAGGAAGACTAACAAAACCATAAATTAAAAGATAGAAGCCTTAATCTCCTCTACAGGTATGTAAAGATGACAAGCAATATAGAAGTAGTATTAAACTACAGGAATAATACGCACAAACGGAATCACTCTCTCTTGCCCTTTTTTCTATGGGGTAGCAGATTAACAAGACTTGCAAAGTGTGATCCTACGAGGTTTAATGCGTATCCATCCAAATCTCATCTGCGATTCATCCGCGGTTTTTCAAGGCCTCCCAAGGAAGCAGAACTTGAACCATATGGAGTGCCCTTGTCTATAGCACCCTGGAAGAAATTAAAAAGGTTAACCCAACATAATAACTCTTCATCAGGATGGTCCAGTGATATATAATATAAATGTCTGAACTATCTGATTAGCATCCACACCTGACGAATCCCATAACCATCTCCATAAGGGGGAGGAAAACTGGCATTGGGACTGCTGAAATTCATCCCGTAAGGTCCACCTTAGCAACCAGATAGTATGAAGTCAAAAAAATGAAGCTAACAGCATGATGGCCAAAAATAAGTTGAAATTAGTAATAACACAGGCTAGTAAGGAGGTAAACTTTTCCACACAGCCCAGCTGGATGTAATTTGAACCATAGGGACTCTGAGAAGATAAAAACCCAGAATCAAACTGAAGAAAAAGACATAATGCTGTAGCCAAAATTTCATCACATTGAGATCTAGAAAACCCTTTACTATATTCAAAGACATGAGCATAATTTCACCCAAACATACACAGGATCATAGGTACTAGGAGAATAAGAATGAGCGCAAACACTTTCAGTTTTTCTGCTCCTTGAATGTGAATAGGACATTTTCAACACATACCAATAACCAACAATCATAATGAAGAGAAGCCAGCTTCTAATTTGCGCAATTAGCGCTAACCACCAGACAGCTTGAAAAATGAAACCTAGATACCCAGTTAGTAACCTAGGTTGGTGGTGTCTTGAAGTAAGGGTGCCATAGAGGAAGGACTAACAGCTTTCGATATGGAAAACTCATTTTTCTATAAAATGTAAATTTCATCCCCTTTTCTATATCAATCTGAGTAGTCCTAAAAAACTCATTTTTCAGCATGGCTCACACAAGAGTCAAGCTTCCAGCAAATGATTTGAAATTCAATTGATATTCTAAAGAAAATCAAAATATCCAGTATGAAAGAAAAAATTTAGACATATGCCCCTCCTAGTAAAAATATGTGACGTCAACCAAATCCTTTTTGGAAAATTTGTTATGTTAACCTATATTGCAGAAATATATGCGCAAAGAAAAAATAATGGTTGGCAAAGTCATATTAATTTGCCAATTACCACACAAGATAGAGAATTACAGTGCCAACACAAGCAACCAACTTTAACAAACCCAACATAAGGAGACAAAAAATCCAGCCATCATTGATGACCACCACAGTTGCCATATCTGAATGCATAGGGAGACACCAGATCACAAGGTAAGGGCTCATAGAAAAGAGATTGGGTGCATGGTCAGTGTAATGTATACAAACAGGAAGAAGCAGATATGAATGAGATAAAGAATATGAGATGAGGAGACGAGCCACATAACAAGAGAATGTGGTCAGAATTACTCATGATGGTGGCAACAGCATTCTTTGGAGGCTCCCTCATGTGCTTAGAAACTGTTCTCAATGAATACCTAAACTGAAATATGGCGATAAATGAATAACTTGCAATTTGGTAAGTCAGAGTTGACAGTGGGGGCGTCTGGATTGATTAGTCATTTCTTATCTCAAAACTTACAGCCAATTCTTGACAATTACATCATTTCTGGAATAAATAGCATGTGAATAGCTGCACTGCAGATTGAGTGAGTTTTATTATCATTTACGAAATTAAATGCCTACAACAAGGGGCCACACTTTCAAGGTCCAAAGAAAGTAAAAAGCTTTAAGTTTGTACCCAATCAACGCAACATTTGGCAATTGGAAATTTTTTCATAAAAGGTGAGTCGCACTTTTCAAGGTTAAAAAGCCAAATAACAGTTTGTGGAAAATTGATCTAACACAGCACAGAGACACAAAAATAATACAAAGGACTAAGTAATTTTGACATATATATTCAATTAACCCTAGCCTAGTACAGAACAAAAAAGGCAGAAAAGGTTAACCTCCCAAAAAGAACCTTTACACTGTGTTTGGCAATGGAGGATTTGATGGAATTGTTTTCCCATTGCAGTTGTTTGGAATGAGCAAATTCAAAAAAAAGGGATTTGGATTTGACGGGGAAATTTTTAAGTTAGATGAAATTCTGCAGAATATGATGAGATGTGGATGTATAGTAATATACTGTTGTACCTAGCTTTAAAAAATTTAAGGGAAAAAAGAGCAAATAATCAAATTCCAATTCCACAAAAATTAACAATTCCAAACACCATATTTCAAATTCTTACCCAGTTCCTTTCCTTTGAAATCCAAATCCCATTCTTAATAGATTCCAAACATAAATTCAGAGTTAACCAAATCCAAAAGACTTATTAATAGTTTATAAAAATGCAAAACCTAAAAGGCCCATATCTCAGAGAATATCAAGCAAATTCAGCAAAATGGTGGTAATATATTCTAAAAATTGAAAAAGTAATTATTTTCTGACAAAATAGATTAATGTCAACATGAAGTCAGTGACACAACACCAAAGCCAGCCACGAGCAAAAACCTTGATTTAGCCTCTGAGGAAAAAAAACTAAAAGCAGATGGAAAATGGACCCTTTCAGTATAGCAAATCTGATATGGACCAGAATCAACAAAACAAAAGCATAAATGCATGCCTACACTTCAATATACAACTTCAAAAAGGAAATAAAGGAGAATGAGTATCTCTTATAGTTTCAGAGAATGAGAATCTCTTATAGTTTCGTTCTGCAAATTGATTGATAAAGAAGCCTTAAAGAACATGAAAGAAGAGAGTGACAACCTGCACTCCATGCCCTAGAATTTGCAAGCTCAGAACGAAGCTTTTCAACTTCGTGCGCCATCGTCACCAAGTTCTTCTCCATTGCCTGTCTATGTTCCATCAGCTCAATATTTGCATTCTTTTCGTAATCAATGGCAGTTCTGCAAGTCAAAAATTCCTAGCTTGAGCAGATCTGGAGGTCTTATGGCAGCCATACAGAAGTTACTAACCTATATTATTCACAGTGCACAATATTTAAAGAAAATGGTGAGAACAAACCTAGCTCGCAACAGTTCCTGATTCAGTCCATCAATCTCAGTCCTTAAAACAGGAATTTGCTGGCTATCAGCCTGCAACTTTGCAAGGTCTTGAGTGAGGGTCTGAACCTTCCTAGATAGATCCTGCCTGATGGTGTTCAGCCTTTGATTTTCAGCTCGAAGTTGTGCAGCCTCAGTTTTTAGAGGCTCTGTTGCACGAAGGTCAGACTCCAGCTTCAGGCCCCTTTCAATAAGCTCCCGGGATTGGAGTTCTTGTTCAGCACGAATATCAGCAATGGCAAGATTCATGTGACGTAACTCTTCCTTTGCAGCAGTTAACTCTCGTTCCAAAGCAATTTGATCCTCCACCAGCCTCCGGTTTTCACCCAGAAGTCTACGAAGCTCAACATGTTGAATTTCAAGTTCTTCCTCTAATAGAGCAGGGTGAGAAGGTATGTGCCGGACCAAGGGACCTCGAAAAACAGGCCCTTCAGGGGGATAACCACGCCGGTGGTCAAAGGCTTCACGAGGAATGCGATTTCTTCCAGCCATCTCAACTCAGTCTAAGAAGAGAATAATCATATTTATAAGACTGGGACAAATACAAACCAGCTAGAGAAAAAGTCCCAATGCAGCAAGCTATTGGCTTCATATCATTCAGTGGTGTCGTGATGAAATCTACTACAACAGTGCATTTAATGCACAGTTTCTAGAGTATCAACTTTTGGCTCCCATAAATGAAAAGCAAACATCTTTTTTGACGGGAGATAGAACCTATTGCAGAATATTCTGGAATGTATTGACACCCTCAAAAAAAGACCTGTTGAAAAGGAATTAGTCGATTTAATTGAAGTGCATCAGACAATTGATTGTAGGGCAACTACCACCTGCTTCTGTTGCAACAGCGTTAAAAATTTGCAACAAGCATTTATAAGACTGCACCTCTACATCCACTATGAAACAAATCTACCGACCAAATTCCATCTAACAACAAGGGCCAGTTTAATGCATAAATGAGAATACTAAATATAACACAGAGGATCATTTTACATCTTTAGTTTCTAGATGGAAACACAAAAATATAAGTACTGTACCTAATTTTACACTTGACAAATTAAAAATCAGTGGTCTATTTTAACAGTTTGATATGTGTAGCGCGCAAAATAGTGAAGCATGGATACTAAAAACTTTGTGATCCAACATTATGAAGATTCTATATCAGTTCAAGCACCCAATTATTCACTAGTATCACCTACGTGGTTGCCTTTGTTAAGGAGAGTAGTGGAAATAAGGACATAAGTATCATGCACTTGGCACACGTAAGTTCAACTAATTTAAGTATGTCGTTCAAATGAGAATGAATGATTGCAAAGTTAGCAAACTGAACCCGAAAAAATTACAAACACCACCAATTCTTCTCACTAACTATAAAAGAAGAAAAAAATTACATACTTTGAACTCCGTCTAACCTTCTTTTCTCGATTAGGGAGTATTAATTCAGAATAGAATAGCCCCAATAGCAATAGCTTATAGAAAAAGTTGGATATTTGAACACCTCTCACCATTCTTTGCCTCATTTTAGGGAATATTATATTTGGGATTCGGAGGTTGTCTGGCTATCTTATTTTAAAATAAGCTCTTTAATTATTTGGACAAAATAAGATCAATGAGCATATAAAATGTTAGTAATGGCAATTTATAATTAATGTGATCAAAACAAAAGCACTTTGTTAATCTTAAAAATAAATTAGGAACTTCTTACTTCTTTTAAATGCGCTTAGATCCTCTCTTAACAATTTCATCAAACTTTAGGGAGCTCTCAAATATCTTATGAGATATTTTTTGGAGCTTATAAGCTCACCGAAATACCCTCTTACCAAATAGCAATAGCTTATAGTTTTCTTACCAATTGTAGCATCACTAAAAGAGTAGTAACCAATTGCTGGAAGCCTATTCCTAAAGTCACCATTTAGGATCTATTTGATAGCATCAAAACAAATAGAAAGCATTACTTTCAATATCAATAATATGCCCAACAACAGAGGTTGTTTAGCGTGATTCAATAAAATAAATAATAACATAGCCCTGATACATGTTCTAACATGCTTGTTTAGCTAAAAAGGGAAGGAGCTCCGAGTCAATAGATCCATATTCAATTTTCACATGTAGATACTGAACCCACACTGATTGAATCATGTACAAACACATGCAAACCATAAATTTATTAACTAGATATCTAAATTAAAATTTACCAGCAACCCTCATCAAATTAATTCACTTGTCAATAAACCCCAAATAGAACTACAAAGTAAGAAACATTATCATCCAATTCAATTACATGTGAAACCAAGAATAAACAAGCAATTATGGAATTTGGATCACGATACAAAATCAAAAAAGGAAAAAGTACATAAATCCAGATTTATATAACATCAGAACACCAGAAGAAAAAATCTGGGGAATATAAAACAACAACTAGACTAAATGTCCCGATTACATGACTTATTACCATTCTACGCACTTATTCCTGAAAAATAAGCACTCCAAACAACGATTTAGAAAAACAGCTTATTCCCTAAAAAAAAGCAGGAAAAGTAAAGGATCGATTAATATTGCACATCTATTTCTTTAATACAAATTTTAACACTGACTACATGAAAATTAAACGTCAAAAATAGAATTAAACTGAAGTTCGAACCTTTACGGGACAAAAAGAACAAATTTGCTGTCTGATGATGGATGAAAATAAACTGAACAATAATTAGGGTTTGAAGGAAGATTCAAAGCCAATAAGACTAATATATATGAGGAGAGCCTAACGAATTTGTTTAAAGGAATCAATATTTATATAAGGATGTCTCGTAATTACATTTATACAAATTCCTCTTTTATATAATAAAATTAAATAAGTTGCAAGAACAGTAGGTATCCAAAATGTTTTTAGGGCAAAATCAGTTTACCCCCTCAATTATAAGCCTGGTATCACTTTTGCCCCTCAAACTTTGAAAATATACACTTGCTCCAACTAAGAAAATATAATTTATTTTCTAATTTTACCCATCTTTTCACTATTTTGAGAAAATATTGAAGTTAAGATATTATTTGATAAACAAAATTTATTCTTAATTATCACATAGTTGTTAAATAATTAAAATTTAAAAAGCTATAAATATTTAAATAAAAGGTATCTTTACTTGAAATCAATATATAGATATGTAGAAAATATAAAGCGTAAGACAAATTTTTTAAAAAAATTGACAAAACAACCCTATTATTTTAATAAAAGGTACATTTACTTGAAATTGATAGATATGTAGAAAATATATACTATAAGATAATTTTTTTTAAAAACTTGACAAAACAACTCTGTTATTTTAAAATAAAAATTGCATCCTCATGAAGGGATTGACTATTTATAAAAAACACAGGTTTCAATAAAAATCATGAGACCATGTAAGGTAATTGCTTCCTACCTTGTGTTGAAAGATCAAGGAATTTGGCAATTTACTTTATATTCTCATTCACAATATTTAAGACTATTAATCTCATACTATTTTTTTATTTTATAAATGATGCTTTTAGTCAACCAAGCTTATGTTATTAATTACTTAAAAACTATTTATGATAAATAAGAATGAAATAAATTTATTAAATAGATATATATATTTTAAAAATAGTAATAAAAATATAAAATTCAATTAAATTATTTTATTATTGATTTATTTAAAATTAGTTATATTTATTATTGAATTCAAAAAACAATTTTAAAATTTTATATTTTCTCAAATATTTTTGAAAAAGTTGTAAAATTGAAAAATGAATTATATTTTCTTAATTAAAGGGGCAAAGTGTTTAAAATTTTAGTTTGAGGGGCTAAAGTAATATTATAATATAGTCAAGGGGGCAGAATGAATTCACACTCAATTTGAAGCTCTTCAATTTAAAATAGAGCTGACCATGGTTTAGAAATCGCCGATTTCACGATTCAAGAAAATTTTGACCCTTAACCTTAGCTGTCAAAATCAATTACGGTTCCGATTCTGACCATTATATTTTATTTTATTTTAAAAAAATTAAACTTAAATTTGCAAAAAGTATTGTTACTTTTTGATTTGAATGAAAAAAAAAAATTAATTTAAAAAAAAAATAGTTATAATTTAAGCATATGATCCAAAACAAAAGTGACTAAATTAATTTTTAAAATTTTTAAAAAATAATTTTTTCATTTGTAATGCATTGATAAATCACAATTTACTAAATTTTAATTTTTATAATTAATATTATCATATAAAATCGATATAACATTACAATAATTTAATAATATTAAATAAAAATTTGGGGAATAAACACTAAATATTATAAAGTAGTATTATTAAATATTTTTAAAAAATTATAAATTTACTTATTATTAAAATAATTATAAAGTAGTATCATTAGATAATTTTCAAAATTTTACTTATTATTAAAATGAAATATACAATACTTAAATATAGGACTTGATTTGTAACTTATTGAAATTAATTAATTAAATTTTAAAAAAATATAACACCAATTATATTAATTTTTAGAAATAAAATAAATAATTTAAGTTAAAAAAAATAAAAAAAATATAAAATTTATTTATTTATTTATTCAAAATTATTATTAACTTAATTGATTACAATGTTCTTAATAAATTGAAGGTGGCATATTCAAAACCTGCGCAAAATACTTTTACATTATTTTAATTAAAAAATTAAAATTAAAAAATTTTAAAAAATAAAAAAACTGCCATGTACGGTTCACCGGTTAGATGAACCGTGACCGTCAGGTCTGCTTTAAAAGATCACATCACTGCACAGTTCAAAAGAGATCTCCGGCGGAATTCATGGCGGTGGCTCTCTCGATACTCTCACTCTCCTCCGCCGTAAGAGCTTCGTCGGTGGACATTCGACAGCGGCTTCCGTAATATCCCCTACGCGCATATCCGACCCTATGCCCGCCTCTTTAACCACCGCATCAGATAAAAATATAACTCATGGTTTCCGAATAACCATTTCTGACCTCCTTAAACTCGGCTTTTTAAACATTTTTCGAGGTACTTCACTCATACATTTGATGTTTTTCTGTATTTTATTGGAGTGTCATTGTCATTGTGGCGCACATTCATGATCTATTGTATGCAGAGTTAATTAGCTTGCTTGGTCATATCATGCGTAGATCATCTTTATTTTAACTCGTGGTGCTGTTATTGCGGAGTGTAACACAATGGTTAATTCACGAGAGGGTGGAGTTAATTAGCTTATGTACTGATTTTTCTTATTGATGCATGAAGGTTACCGTTTACTGATTTTGCATATAATTATGTATTTTATACAAATGTTATTGTGGCTGGTAACATTACTTCATGAGTTTTTTTTTTCATGCTATCAATCTTTGCTTATTTGTTCGATTGCTCTGATATTCAAATCCTTGAATTTATAGTCTGTTAGTTTTAATTCCATATTAGAAACCAAAAATACGTGACTAAAGGATTTGATGTCTATGACTTTGGAATAAGAGAGGATTTCAGATGACTCCAATGTTGGAAGGATTTCAGAACCATCATAATGATGTAAAAGGCAACTTAAAGATTTGTCTAAGCACTTGAAATTTATAATAACTCAAGACAATCCAATCAGGCACAATGAGTTTATTTTCATGGATTTGAAATATTTAATTCCAAATCCTTTCAATCCCAATAGTCTTACCATAGTATTTAGATGATATTATGTACATTTGAAATGTATTGATGAAATTTTAATTCTTGTGATGGGTTATGTTGGGTGAAAGTGATGAGATTTGTAGTTCTCATTGTAGGTTGATTATTTGTATCTTTCAAACTTGCAGTGGCTAGAAGAGATCGTGCTAAAGGTAGGCTATTCCACTGGTGGTTCTACCACATTGAAGCAAGAGAAACGAAACAATAAGTTAAATGCGTATTATATCCCAATTCATACTGTGCTGCATCTTTCACATTATCCTGCAGTATAATGCAGGCACCTAAATCTAATGTCTTGCTTTACATGGATACAAGCAAAATCTCATGAAAGCTTTTGTGTCAGTGTGGCGTCTAAGTAGGTCATTGTGGTGGTTGTGCAATTTCCATTTTAGTTCAAAAGATGCTACATTGACAAAAAATGGCAAGAAATTAAATTTGCATGTAGTTTTACTCTACCCATTTTTTTCTTTTGCCCTCTCCTTACAGCTGCTTTCCCTTCTCTGGTTTCCTCACTGGTAAAGGTAGCACAAGTCAATAGGTAGTCTCAGGACTTTTAGGTCTTTTACATATCTGTATAAACTTGTTTTCTAAACATTTAGTTTAGGTGGCTTGACAGCATATGTTGGATTTTTCTGGTGAATGAATAAATTGCCTGCTAAAAAAATTCATCAAGAATTTTCAATAAAACAACTACTTTCTTTATCTTTTTGTCTTATCTTCATTTTTCTCCACCTGTCAAAGTGGATTGTGGGATGACGTGCAGGGACTTCTGTTTTGTTTGTGAG
Source organism: Paulownia fortunei (assembly GCA_019321725.1). Classification (NCBI taxonomy): domain Eukaryota; kingdom Viridiplantae; phylum Streptophyta; class Magnoliopsida; order Lamiales; family Paulowniaceae; genus Paulownia; species Paulownia fortunei. The sequence continues at coordinate 858,008 of CM033118.1, read as the reverse complement.
ATTTCATAGTTTTGCAAGGCATCAATGCTTTGTCAGTGGTTTATCAGAAAGTGATCATCAGGCGAGAAAATGAAGCATGATGTGCTCTTAGAAGAAAACATATGCATTATGACCTGGAGTGCTTCTCAGGTCCTTTCTCTTTCCTTTTTTTTGTTTTATTGTAAAGTTGTTTACGTTTCAACGAATGGAAACTTGTCTGTAGAATTATTGTTGGAAAGGCAAATGAGTATTGTCATTTCTTTGTTTTATTCATATGTTGGCTGGGTCTAGATATCACTCCATTTAACTAGCCAAAAGCAAAATTTGTCTGGGCGGCTTCTCTGATTTCTATCTTAGAGTTTGTTAGGTTGAGATACTTTATCATGTTGACTTCTTAGTCATTCATTCTATGCTCCTAGAAACATCATCGAAGCGACCTTTCATGATATTATTTTTTTGAATATTTTTGCTTAGCAACCCAGGTAGATGAAATAATTTCAGGCCATGCAGTTTTGTTCTTATGTTCAATTTTATGTGGTTATAGTTCTGACCTGTCTGTATTTCTCTCTTTCTATTTTGTCCAGGAAGATGTGAGTCTTGCAGTCAGTCTGCATCATTCATTCATTATATGGCAGGCGAGGCGATGCTAATACATTCTTCCATCGGATGTCAGGGAATTAGTTAAGTTTATTAATGTCATGTCTGAGGTTCGGTCTAAATGTAAGGGTGACAAATTTATTTGTTTTTGTCGTAGTCTTCATTCACTTGATTGCTTGTCAAACATTATCACACATCATATTATATGCATAATGTTACATCGCAAATAAAAATATTCTCTTCAGTACATCAATGATAGATAAACAATAGATTTGCACAATATAGGAATTTTGCCAAAGTATCAGATCAAAATTGAATTTTATTTTGATCATAAACACCAGTTTAGCTGTCCCCGTTGCTTATTTCTAGTCCCACATTTGATGGTATTCCTATTTAACAACGGAACATCTATTTTCAGTTTCACTAATTAAATTAGTTCTCTTACGGATTATGGCAATCTCATAGATGTATCCTGCAACTATACAGCTGAATTTTTTGTCTTCTGCTTGTGTTACACTATAAATGACCTATTAGAAATGATTCCTTTCATGTTGGCAGTTGAGATGGGTACAACTTAAATTCAGCAGTTTGAGTGGGATTTGCAACATGCTTGGTCGGCATAATACTCCTCCTCTCATTGTAAAGAAAGTACTATATTGCATCCAGACCAGATGGAGCAAGCATCATGATGCTGGAGTCGCTTGAACTAAGTCAGCTTGCCGATTGGATATGGTTAGCACTTGCCTTATAATTAGTCTTTATATTTGTATATATATACTATTTAAAAGATCGATTTTCATTTCTCACTTGGTTTATTGGATTTCCGAAGGGCCTTATATGTTGTAGGAGTTTCTACGTTAGAGTTGAGTGCTTCACTTGGCACACTAATATTCCCCTATTTAAATAATGCAATACTTCCCAAAGAACAAGATAAAATGATGTGCTTGTTAAGAATATTTGATGGTATCATTGATTTCCATGTCTAGATGTTGGCCTTTAATGTCTTTTTAATTACGATCAACACAAGAAAGTGATGGAGATGGATGTTGAATTCTTTTCCAGCAGCCTTGTGAAAAAGCACGAAAGTATCCTTCCCGTCCTTGTATCCACAGGAATCCTTGGTAGATTGTGTGGTACGTAGAATTCCACAGCCAGAAATATTCAATTTCTGCATCCCAAAAGAGAAACCCCACAAACCACAAAAAGAAAAAGGGGGCACAAAAATTGCACTATTCAAATGGATAAAGGGTCCATTGAAGGCCCCAAATGTTTTGGATATGGCTTTTGTGAAGATCTCTAGTTCGGTATGTGGCAAATTTATCCATTACCAAGTATAATAATCAAGGACATACATGTGATTTGTTTATGATTCGGATTCCAGCACTTAAGTTCAAATGCACATTGCATGTTTAGTTTTTTTAGCTTTTAAGTGGCCTAAAATAATTTAGATTAATTACAAAAATTACTCTTAAAGTTTGGTTTATTTATAAAAAAAAAAATTATAAATTATAAATACTCATTATTTGTTTCCAAAAGTGCAAATTGCACTATTGTATCTCATCGTTAAAATAGAGTTTTTATTCATTTTTTGGATTGATACCAACATTTTTAGTAATAGACGATGGACAAAGACCAACCTCAAATTGGTATTTGTAATATTTCAAGGATATTTGTAATTAATAAATTTAGAGTTATAATTTCTTCAAATAAACCAAACTTCAAGAGTGATTTTTATAATTAATTAAAAAATTTATGGAAACTAAATTGAAGCAAAAATTTGAACAATCTTGCTTCAACTCTATACTTGAATTGATGGTGTTTGCTACACTTCCAGCCCATGATGGGTGAGAATGAAATGAAAAAAGGGAAAAGGAGAAAAAAAAAATAAAAAAGGCCCAATCCTAAAATGACTAGGATGATAAGATCAAACTTAATCATCAGAAATATAACAGAAATATTGTTATATATACATGACACTATTGATAGAGACAATTGCTGATGCTGATGCTTGATAATGGAAAAATTAGTCTTAATTTAGTCGTGATGTTAAAAACATCTACTACATGGCAAAATGCTTAGGTGTCATACTCATCCTAAAATTGAATGGTACTATTGATGAAGTTTGAATGTAGCATACACAGTCACTAGAACAAGTGTATCTGCTTCTAGATTATACTGTTGATGTCTAGTCGTTTGATTTCTGTATTTTTATTTTTATTTTCATGTGGTATGGCTCGAGAGAAGCTTGATTTTGGTAAAAACTCATTAACTTAGATTTGGGTTTGTAGTTGATTCATTTCAAAGTGTCTTGGCTAATTTTACAAAGGAATGAGATTGGAGCAAATTCAAACTCGGATTCGTCTCAAACCTATTTAATTTAGGGTGGGTTTTAGCAGTATAAACGAATTTAAGTTGAATTGTAAATTGTGCATTTTGAAACACAACTCAATCCGTTTTTTTATTTTTATTTTTTAGAATATATAATATATTTAAAATGATATATTTTTATAATTTTTTAGAAAATTTTAATTGTATTATATTTTTTAAAGTATAAAATAGATTTAGCGGGTCTAACAAGTCTACTCACAGATCTGATTTTGAGGTATTGGCCCTTAAAAATCTTAACAAATTGAGTCTCGAATCCAAGCAAAATCGACTCAAACTCGTCCCATTGTTATTCCTAATTTTACACAATTTTACAGTCTTATTTTTGTGTTCTTCAAAATTCTGAAAAATGGGCCATTGAATTTTTGTTCAACTGATAAAAATTGGAAACCAATACTCTCCCTTAAGTAAAAGATTCTCAATTGAAGTTCCACCCTAACATGAGTATTAGTCTACTCCAATAGTAAGTACTTCTCATTATTTATAAATATATTAATTTCAACCCAAATGATCTTATTGAATTAATATTTGATATATAATGAATGATATAACTGAGCCTTTCTCTGAATTATTTTTCAGAAAATGGCACGGTCTAGAACATAATTTTCAAATGTGAAAAATAAAAATAAAAAAAGCTCAAACTTAACATATTATTTCACCATGGAGAAGGACAATGCAAATCATGGGTTCAGGCCATGCATTTAGTACAGTGGTCCAAGACTTAAAGTGCAATTGGTTGGCCCCTTTTCAGTCCCAACACACGGATAATATCTTACTCATCAAAGGCTCATTTTTATCCATTAAATTCATTGACGTTGTATGTGCTACTATTATATGGTATTCCCATGAAAAAACTGTGGGGGCTTTTGTCCCCATAGAGGCTAGCTGGAGAATTTGACCAAAGGGCAAGGTTCAGAACATGGGTTTTGGTCCCATCTCAACCAACACAAGAAATGAGGGTAGATGTGGAGAGGTGACAGAATGTAATGCATGTATAAACACAATTAGTAGGGTTGTAAATAAGTTCGAGTGGTTGGATCTGTTTGTGTTCGGTCCCATTGAAATCTTGAATTAATTGAACTTGAAAACAATTTTTACACTAGGAATTGTTATCTAACTCTTTCAATCATATTTATTATTGTGTTGACTAGGACAAAGCGAAAAAAATTTATTACGTATTAGTTTCGTCCTATGTGTGGAGTATTCAAATTGTTGAATGTAGCTCGATGAAAATTCTTTCAAGTTTGATAAGAAATTCATTTAAATTTGAATTTACAATTGAAAAAAAAAAAAAAGAACATGTATTTTTATGTTTGGAATCCCATCTAGCTCGTTTAGTTAGTATGTCATATCGTATGGAGTAATTAAGGTGTTAGTTGCCGTTTGGTTAAAACTCATTCAATTTTAGTAGTGATGATTTAATCATCTTCTAAAGTGTATGTTTGCATTAAAAGAAAGTACAAAGTTGTGGGGTGGTCCTCAGATTGTTAGGTCCTAATAAATGGCAGAAAGTAGGATAGGTAATTCACCAACAGATTGTATTGCTCTTTGCCAAACTGCAATAATAAGAAGAAAAAAAAGGTACAAAATTTAGTGAGTACTAAGAAACAAGGCCACCTAAACAAATTATGTTTTTGGTTGAAAAAGAGTTGGGCATGTTTAATTATTGACAATGCCTCAAGGTGGGCAGTTAAGATGGGAAATGGATTGGTGTAATTATGTCAAAAGCAGTGCCTACTGCTCATTCTCAAATGAAACTCCCTTCTCTTGCTTCTGAAACTAGTCACCCCCCATCCCACCATGCTTTATTGATATAGAGAATGTAGGGAAGATAAAATTAGAGGCGGATTTCAAATCTGGACTGGTCCATTTGTAATGAATTTTAATAATATAAATGAATTCGAATCGAATTTTAAATTTTTTATTTTATAACCGAACCCAACCTAGACAGTCCCATTTATTTTTTTTCAAAAAATTTATTATATATATTTATATAATTTTTTAATATTTTTTTAAATTATAAAACGGATGTACAGGTTTACCCATCAAATTTGAATTTATAACAGATTTGGGTGCTTAAAAACTTTAGCAAGTCGGTTTTTGAGTTTAGGCAAACTTGGCCCAAAACCCGATCCATTGTCATCTTAAATAGAATAGTGGATTGTTATCATCCAATTTTTAAGGGGTGTATTTGATATAAAAAAGTTAATATATCAAATTCAAAACTATCATTGATGAATGAAAACATGCTCTCTATGTTGTATAATACATCAAACAACTTACCCTATGAGAACAAAGATGTCAATCAAATGTAAATTCCTATTGAATAATTTTTTGTTTGGGTGGCAGCAATTATTTTCATGGCAAACTATAAATCAAAATGTAAGGCACTACACTCTTCTATTTCTCAAATCTCTAATATTTTAAATAAATTGAAATAACATAATCAAGTAATATTTTGCTGTACTTTTTCCCAATGATCACTCATATAATTAAGATGAAATTGAAGCAATTAAATAATGTGATTATGAAGTGGGAAAAGGATAGGATGGAGGCATCTAATCTTGGTGACTAATTAATGTGGGTCTTTGCATCATATAGTATATTTTTCAATGTGATAATGATAATGACCACGCCTTTACTCCTTTTAACAGTCCAAAATTAGGTAGAAAAGAAAGTATTATAGAAAGATTAGTGCACTTAAAAATCAAATTAATTTTCCGTACTTTTCTAGAGCAGTTGATTTGTGATTGCACTTGTGCCACAATTTATTCAGTACCATTCTTGTGGAGATTTGAGTTGAATTATGTTAAGCCACGAGGGAGTCGACACGTTTATAGTTTAAATTTTCAAGTGGATTGTTGGTCTTCAAATGCGCCTTTAGTTCTTTATGAAGTTCCCACACAAATAAATTACAATAAGTAGAAGATAAAAGACAGATTATAAGTTTGAAATTTTAAATTAACTGAAATACATTGAACATAGTCATTTCTTATTGTGATAAAAGACTAAAAATTGGTTAAATATTTAATTTTTAGGAGAAATGGGGGAAAAAAAGCGCTGTAAATAGGACTCAAAATGCCATTTTAGGCCCATTTCCTAAAATTCATATGGTAAAAGAATGTGAGGATTAATATTTAATGGGCCCTCAAATTTTGTTATAATGGATCAAGAATGGCCCACCAAATCCATGAACCAATAGATGTGGATGCCAATTTTTACTCTCTCTCTCTCTTTTTTTTGTGTATTTTTTGAATAATAATTGAAAATAATCCTCAACCTCTTGTTTGATTGGATCAAACTTCTGTCTATGTGGAAGATTGAATTTCCATCATTTTGTTAGCATCAATTTTCATTGGATGGCTTTTTGTCTCTGCTGTTGGGACCCACTTTTGTGCTGATGTGTCATTCTAATCTTGAAGCCTTAACCAAGCTGACATGTAATTCTCATCTTCTTGTGCCAAGAAATTTGAAGGGGATCAACACTAATTTCACTATTGTTGATGCTTATTTTTAGATGAAAAAATGAAATTTTGGTTCAAAATCTCATACAATCAAAGAGTTTTAATGCATATAGATACATTGGTTTCAAAGATAAATCAATTCAGATATTCTATTACGAATGATATTTTATTTTCTATTTTAATAATATTAATACACTAAAAAATGTATATTACTAAAATATAATTGATAATTTTAATAATATTAATACACTAAAAAGTGTATATTACTAAAATATAATTGACGTGTACAAGTAATATTGGATGGACAGATGAAACATCATTTAGAATAAAAAAGCTGGCTTGAAGATAAATGACTAAACTTATATTTTATAATGTTAATTTATTTGACTGAAAAAGAAAATTATTATACACATATTACTCCTCGAAACATTAATTTTTGAATATTTTATAGAATTTTATGGTGATTCAAAAGTGAAATATATTATATCTGTAGAAGTCTCAAGATTCAATGCAAAAACAACTCGATTTTTGAATAATCCTACTTGAAATCAACTATTGATATTGTACATCTAAACTTGAAAAATATGTTCTCGGACGAGGGATACAGAGATATATAATAATTGGATTATCCATATTAATTAGGGCTGTTATGTGCTTAAATCATACAATTGAAAATAATGCTTTTGCTTTGATGATCAACAAAATGTCATAATCCTTAAGAAGAAAGATAGCTTTTATTTCATGGATCTGTATACATAGTTTGTTGAACAACTGTGATAATTGAAAATGATAGGCTGTGGGGCTAAAAAGTTCTTTAGTAGGGAATGGGGTTTCACACTGCTAATCAGAAATTTAAAAAAGTTCTAATAAAAAAAAAAAAAATAGAGAATTTTTTACTGTCTATTGGATGATCATTGCAGAAAAGAAAATGGCATATAGATTGTCTTTTTTTTTTTCAACCTGGATTTTTAAATATTAATAAATTTTTAACAATAATTTATACTTTTTTAAACATCTCAAATCTTTACACGATATCAATACATACGACCCTTATAGTAAGTGTCTTAAAAATTATAAGTGCCCCAATATATACTAAATTGAAATACTTTTTAGTGTCCCAAAAAAAAAAATATTATGTTGTAATGAATTATGGTTTCCAATTGTTGCTTAACTTGGATGCCATTGAAATTTAGGGCTGCAACAAAAGATCATTACCACAATATTGACTATTTTTGGTGAAAGCAACATTTTAATGTGTGTCCCATGGGTGCTTGTTTGTTGTTGGAAAAACAGCTTGATTCCATTAAATCCAGCTAAACTCAATTATGTCATTGTATTATGATTAAAAGTAACTACAATATGAAAGGAATTGTACATTTTCGCATCCAAGAATTTAGACCTAAAATGACGAAGGTTTGTGGATTCATTTGGACATCTAATTGATATATTATTCATTTCGTAACAATTATTTATAACTTGAAATTTATCATTTTATGTGTATAAGTTGAGATTTCTATGCACGTAAAGATCGATTTTTAATATTATGTATGGGATGTATACATATTAGTGGACCTTTTTATTATGAGAAATGTTGTAAGAAATAAGTTGAAGAGAATGTACGTAGTGCATATTTGAAAAATGGAATTCTATTGTGTATAATTGTGATATTGCCATTTTTTACATGAATTTTTATTTTATTTTTTATCATTAAAGAATTAAAAACTCACACTTGAAAAAAATATTTATTTTTTTAACCTCTATTATCTACTACTTCTCAAAAACCTCCACAATAAAGCTTGAGTGGGATTAATTATTGGCACAACATTATTCCATTTAGTAAAAAATTTTAAAAGAATTTTGCTATTTCCAAGCTAAAGTGACATTATAACAGAATGAGGAGTGTTAATGTCATCATAACTTAATGATTGATGAAACATATATATTTCTAATATTATTCCTTATGCCCATAAATTGCCTCCATGCAGTAGTTAATTTGAGAACAAAAAAACAAAATATACTTCATTTCTTTTTCTAGCTATGAGCTGATTTTTTATCAATAATTTATATATATATATATATATATATAGAGAGAGAGAGAGAGAGAGAGATAGATAGATAGATATAGATATATTTTTTAGAAACTTAGGTAGGGTTTGCTTATGGAATTATTTTAAAGAAAATCATTTCATGACATTTTTTCTGACAAACATGAGTTTGTTTATGGGTTTCTATAAAAAATATTTCCATAATATATTTTTATATTTTTAAAAAATATATCTACATTCAAACACATTTTTAAAAAAAAATATTTCACATCAATTTAAATTATTAAACTTTTATCCATTATCTACATATTATTCTAAAAAACAGACATATCACATCATTTTTATCTCTCACCCAAACTCATTTTCAAAAATTACTCTTCTTTCTCTAAAACTATTTTATCTCACTTTTTTTTAAAAAAAATTATATGTTAAAAAAAAAAAAAAGTCCAAACCGTCATTCCCTCAAAATCCTAGTGTGAATACATAAACTTTCTGTCAAACTCAATAATGTTTGGAGTGCACACGGACAGAGAGAGAGAGAGAGAGAGACACACACACACACACACACATATATACATATACATATTTACATATATTTTAAAAGGGCAAGTTCTTAGTCTTAATCTGAAACAGCTAATGTGTTGACTTTCATTTCATCATGCAATAACGTTGTTGCATGAAAATAAAATAAAATAACTCAATACCTCTGCATTAACACCTATTTAATTTCTTTAGCTATCCATCTCCGTAAAATAATGCAAAAATCATTGTGAATTTTTCCAATCAGAATTTTCTGCTGTTTCTTGGAAACTGATTGGCCTCAATTTCATATCAAGAATCCAATAAATTAAGTGATCACCTCCATTCCATTAATTGAGGTCAAATATTCATTTATTTGGTAATTAGGCCATGAAATTATTGAGCATGATTGCATTTCTGATTATGGGATATGTTCATATTGATAACAAGATTTTAATTATTTAAAAAAAAAAAGGGTTTCATTGATTAATTAGAAAATGATGGGGCAGAGTTGGGTGCATGCAATCATGCATAAGGGCTAGTGGTGGGTGGGGTGGTGGGTGGGGGTGGGGGGGTCATATATTGCAAACCCCATTGCTTTGTTTGTAGGAGTTGCAACAGAAATGCAAACAAATGGCTGATTTTGCCATCAATAAAAATGTAATTTTCTTTTCTTTTCTTTTTCCCTCAGTCAAGTAAAGTAGTAAACCATCTTTCCTTTTTTTCATTACTGAAAGTTAAAGGATTGTCCATTTCCACACACACACGTGTGTGTGTGTCTATCTATCTATCTATATATATATAATAGCAGCCTACCTAAGGTTTTGATCAAACAGCTAAGCTGGTTCAAGTCATGATCATTTCAAGAAAATGATGTTTACTCTTTGATTTTGTTGACAGAGGTCAAAATTTGTGGGCTTGAAAGTATTCAACTATGGGATAGAGTTTGAAGTAAATTTGATCTCCACAATGTTGTTATTGTGGTTGTTTTATTATTATTATTATTATTATTATTATTATTATTGAATAGGGCTGTAAATAGATTTCTTTTAATTACTATTCTTTATTTTTCCTTAGTGAAGATATCTTTTAGTTACTAATGAAACACTATGAATAACATATAATAATTAAAAAATCTTCACACTTTGAAGTGAAAAAAAAATTGATATAATGAAATTGAATGAATACTCATACTTGATGGATGTTCATTAACAAAATTTCATAATTATAAAGTTTAACTTAAAACTCTTTGCAACTTTCATATTAACAAAATTGATCTAAAAAAAAAAAGTTGGGGAGAGTGAATGAGTGATGGTTTGGATAAACTTCCAAGCATAGTCTACTTATAAATATAATATAGGAAGATAAATAGTATAATAAAATCTGTCCACATATTAGAACTCAAAGTTAAATAAAACATATCTCAATATTTTATCAAAAAAATAAATAAAAAAAATAGATGCATCTCAATCATGAATTACATATTTCTTTTCAAGTTAATCTTCTATACGAAAAACAAGCAATGCAACTCAATCATGATTTAAATATTTCTTTTTCAACAATCTTAACCAATAGCACTTTATAAACAATTTAATTAGTGTATGATTAAATGGTGATGGCGACTCTTAAACTAACTAGGATTCTTTGCCTCCTTAATCACCACGACATAATTAACCAATAAGAGGAATAACAGAAAGAGACTTACCATTACCTGTCCTAATTCAATTGTCACATCTATTTATAGCATTAATTCAATTTAAATTAATTTAACTTTTAATAGCACAATTAATTAAAAAAATATTAAAAAAAATCTGAAAAGGACACGTTTTGTCCAAGATTCCAATGAAGGGTAAATTATTTTCAAACCCCATCCCCGTGACAAACACATGATTTGAAATATTTTCAAAAAAAGTGATTATTCATTAATTAACAAAGCAAAATAAATAAAATTAAGTTTTTAATTTATGATTAAGACATAATTATCAAGAATGTACCTTCACATGGGCTCTTGTAGTAAGTGAGCGCACAGCCCAATCAGAATTGCCAAAACTTCAAACGTGGTGATAACGCGCTTGAACGCGTTTGGGGATGAAAGAAATAAGACAAACATAACTTGACGGATCAAAGAATTGGACCGACTGCATTGGGATTGATCGGAGAGAATCTTTGTGCACGAATTATATTAAGCACTTTTAAAACACAGTTTTTTTAGCAACAGCCAAACAGCCCTTTAAGTATCTTTTTTCATTTCTATTTAGCCATTTTATCATAAAAATCAGAAAAACTTTTCCTGAAAATAAGAAAAACAGGTGAATTTATTACTTAATTGGTTTGGAAGGCAAAGCGGGGCCCATTTTCTGTGTGGGGCCAAAAGGCTTAAAAGGTCCCACTTTCACTTTCAAAACTAACCAATTTTCAGTCTTTAAAAGCAGCTGCAAAAGCACGTAATTTTGCAAGTCTCAAAATCCCCCCCATTCACTACAACACAGCACAACACAAACTGATAATACACACACAAACACGCTCACTGTGTGTGCAGTTTCTCATTTACTCATTATTACGACTACTACAAAGGAAAATAAATTAAAAGCAAACAGGAAAAAAACTCGAGGCATGGCGAAACTGCTGTTTGCCTTATTTTCTTGACCGTGTGTTCTTAAAGATTGTATTTTTTTTGTTTCCATTTTCTCTCTGTAATTAAGAAAAGCACAGAATAAAGTGGAAGAGGGAAAGAAGAATCAAAGAATATAGCAAATATAAGTGGGCTGGTGCAGAAAAGGGTCATTGCTTTGTAAAGCTACAATCTTGAAGAGGTTTCTGGCATTATGGCTTTGAAGATTGCAATGTGCAATGCATTTTTGCTTGGTGTGTTGGTTTTGTTGAGCTCATGGATTTTTTGTGGAAAAGCTTCTGTTTCATATGACCATAAGGCCATTTCTGTGAATGGGCAGAGAAAGATTCTTATTTCTGGATCCATTCACTATCCAAGGAGCACACCTGAGGTATATTTATGCCAAATGTACTTCCATATATTTTCTTGAATGCTTGGCAATGTTCTTTTTTTTCTTTCCTTCTCTCTCCTGAACTTTCCAGTTCTCTGTTTTTCATAAACTGTATTTTGTCTTTAGAGAAAATGGGTGACTTTAAGATTTTTCTTACACCTTTTCGTGGGGTATTGCAGATGTGGCCAGATCTTATTCAGAAGGCAAAAGAAGGTGGCTTGGATGTAATTCAGACTTATGTATTTTGGAATGGGCATGAACCTGAACCTGGAAAGGTTAGTGGTGTCTTGCCATCTTTTTAGGATGTTTTGGAAGTCTTTCCTATCCTTGTTATTGTAAATATAATTTTTCACTGGCTGAAGTAATATTTGCTTTTGTTTTTTGCAGTATTATTTTGAGGGCAGGTATGACTTGGTGAAGTTTATTAAGCTGGTGCAGCAAGCAGGGCTTTATGTTAATCTCAGAATTGGTCCCTATGCTTGTGCTGAATGGAACTTTGGGTAATACAATGGAAAATGCAAAGGAATTTTCTATAAAGAGCAAAAGGATCTATTTTTGACAGTGTTTCAAAATACCGAGTATTTTGTTGTTTTAATTTCAGGGGTTTTCCAGTTTGGCTCAAGTACGTTCCGGGCATCAGTTTCAGGACAAATAATGGGCCTTTCAAGGTCAGTCCACTGATAATTTGCCATATGAATTCACTCATTGGAGATCTTTTTGTTATTATCATTCCATGAGCTAATTGGAATCTTATTTGTGCTTCAATTTTTGGTGTCTGAAATGCTTTAACTAAAGGCTGCAATGCAAAAATTCACAACCAAGATTGTGAATATGATGAAAGCTGAAAAGTTGTATGAAACTCAAGGTGGTCCAATCATATTATCCCAGGTAGTCAAAATGCTCTCAGTTTTATTTTTTTAACTTACCTTGTGTGAACCAGTGTAAGCCAGTGCTTTCGCAATATTCACAAGGCATCCAGTCAAATGAGAAGCAAAATTGAAAGAGTTCTTTTTTGTCCTGCGACAGATTGAGAATGAGTATGGGCCCATGGAATATGAGCTTGGTGCACCTGGCCGAGCCTACGCAGAATGGGCGGCCAAAATGGCTGTGGATCTGGGCACTGGTGTTCCATGGATCATGTGCAAGCAAGATGATGCCCCGGATCCAATTGTAAGTATTAAACCCTTTGGGCAAATCTGATCTTTAATGGTTTCCATGTTGTGTTCCCTAGTTTAGTAATGGGGTTCTTATTTTACAGTGTTTTGTCCACATCTATGGTCATCAACATATTTAAAATCTTGTCACCCCTTGCACATGGCTTGGCTTCCTTGATTTATAATGCCAATCTGTTTTGCTTTGTCTTATTAAATAGCCTCAGAACTCTGAATCTTGCCTCTGAGTTAACTATGACATATATCCTTGTTGATTAAAAATATCTTAAACTTTCAACTTCCACTTCTTTTATTCTGTGGAATAACATTTTTCAACTCTTAACTCCATCAAGCCAGGATCTCAGATGTTCTTGCAATTCTATGAGGTTCTATTTCTCTATATGAGAATTTTTACGTCTTTTAAAATATATTATTATGCAATTATTGTTCTTGGTGTCTGTCTTTGACATGTGCTTTTATCTGCAGATTAATACCTGCAATGGTTTCTATTGTGATTATTTCTCTCCCAATAAGGCTTATAAACCCAAGATGTGGACTGAAGCCTGGACTGGCTGGTAAATATTGGAATTGGTCTTGCGACGACATGATGTGATGAAATTTCATTATCTTCACATTGTAGTGGAGCTTTTTGTATTCATTTGATGGGCAAATAATATTTTCTGACCTTTTTTTTACAGGTTTACTGAATTTGGTGGTCCAGTTCCCTATCGACCAGCTGAAGATTTGGCGTTCTCTGTTGCAAAATTTATCCAGAAGGGAGGCTCTTTCATTAACTATTATATGGTAAATTGACTGTTCAAGAATTTGCTAGCTGAATGCAAATGGTCATGGATTTAGCTAAACATTTTCTATTTTTCATTTTGGTCAGTATCATGGAGGAACGAACTTTGGTAGGACAGCTGGTGGTCCTTTTATTGCAACTAGTTATGACTATGATGCACCTCTTGATGAGTATGGTATGCACACAGGATGGACTCCTAAGTTGTGTTTTTTTTAAAAGTTATTTGCTTTAGGTATGTCATGCAGCCATGCATGACACCTCCGACATATTCCGCTATTGATTTCTAATATATGTAAATTTGAAATCAGTTAAGCGGGAGTTGACTTGGTTATTCTTAAGTAAAACGCATACATTGCTAGACCTTTCTGAAAAAAGAAAAAAAATACACATACTGCCATTCTGGCACAAGTAGTTTGCCACATCATCTTGAGACTGCGACTTCACTCATTTGACAACAAATAAGAGGGACTGTCTATAATATATTCGACTAAATAACAGTTATCACCCTCAATATCACTGCCATGGTGGGCTGTGATTATCACACATGATGACAAAGTGAACTGGGGATAACTAACCATACACTGAGAAGTCGCATGTAGGTCTTGCTTGAAACTTTGAGGCAATAGTTGGTTGGAAGTCCTACACAAACTGCACTTATCATTTTGACATGCTATAAGCAGGTCCTTGTTTTCACAAGGTAGCCAATTCCATGCTATCTTCATGATTTTAGAAAGTCCATATCACCTAGTTTTTTACTATCATGAATATCTCAGTGGATGAATTAGTTTTCATTGTTCTTGTCTCTTTTTACCTTCTATGTTTCCTATCTCTGTCATGCAAACTTAAATTTCATTGGAAGTTGTATATATGTAGCATTGTAACCTGTCCTACCTGCATCAGGTTCCATGGGTTTATGTTAATTGGAAGCGTGCACATCATCATCTTTCCAAAAAGATAGTGGGCAAAATTATAATATCTTATTTTTCATGTAGGATTATTGAGGCAGCCTAAATGGGGTCATCTGAAAGATCTGCATAGAGCAATAAAGCTCTGTGAGCCAGCTCTAGTATCTGGAGATCCCACTGTTACTCCACTTGGAAACTATCAGGAGGTTGGGTGTAGTTTCTGTTCTGTTGTACTGATTTCTCTTGTTTACATTGATAATGAACCCTAAACCACACATTCATTCTTACCATACAGGCCCATGTTTTCAAATCGAGATCTGGAGCTTGTGCCGCTTTTCTTGCGAACTATGACCAACATTCATTTGCAAAGGTCTCTTTTGGGAATATGCATTACAACTTGCCTCCTTGGTCTATCAGCATCCTTCCTGATTGCAAGAACACTGTTTACAATACAGCAAGGGTAAGAAAAAGACTGTTTAGCTGAATTATTAATGTGTAAAGTTCACTTTGAGAATGTCTTTCTAGTTCATTCAGAAGCACATATAGTTGTGGAGAATGTAATTAATATCTGTCTGAATTGTCATGTGAAGATTGGTGCTCAAAGTGCACAAATGAAGATGACCCCTGTTAGCAAAGGATTTGCTTGGCAGTCATACAACGAAGAGACGGCATCATATGAGGACAATTCATTTACGATGGTTGGATTGCGGGAGCAGATCAATACAACCAGAGACAACACTGATTATTTGTGGTATACAACAGAGTAAGTGTATTCACTTCAACATTGCAACAAAGCCTAGCCTTGAAATAAAGATTTATTTCCCTTTCCCGTACTTATCTTTTCTTGTTTGTTTCTATTATTCAGTGTGAAGATTGACCCTAGAGAAGGATTTCTAAGAGGCGGGAAATGGCCTGTTCTTACAGTCTTATCTGCAGGCCATGCCTTACATGTATTCATCAATGGGCAATTATCAGGTAGGCTGTCCAGTGTGCACTAACGTCCAAAAAATATTTATCTAGTTTGATGGACAGTAGAGAACACTCTGCTTGAATTTATTCACTATATGGAGAAGGATTCAGCCATGTGAATGCCATGATGCCTCAATCTTATCTTCTCGTGCCCAAACATTTTCTTGAATCCCTTCAGTGGGAGGATTAGGTGCTGAAATTGATATTTATGTTTCTGATCTGGATCCTGGTGATTGCTAGTGTTAACATGTTGTGTGCCACATTAGAAATTTCTTCCTCAATAATATAAAAGCTACCTCTGGAGTAATAACAATTTACTGTTGGACCACTGCTTCAGATTTACTAACCATATATATGTAATTTCTTGCAGGAACTGCCTATGGAAGTCTAGAAAACCCCAGGCTAACTTTCAGTGAAGGTGTGAATCTGAGAGCTGGAGTCAACAAAATTTCTCTACTCAGCATTGCTGTTGGTCTCCCGGTTTGTCCTCTTTCTCTTTCTCGACCACACACGCCCGCATGCAAGGCCATCTTTCTAACAGAAGAATATTTCAGTAAATGAAAATGTATATTGTATTCATGATATTCACTTTAAATATTTCTTCCTTGTGCATGAACTTAGAATATTGGTCCGCATTTCGAAACATGGAATACTGGTGTCCTTGGTCCAATTTCACTCAGCGGTCTTAATGAGGGGAAAAGAGACTTAACATGGCAAAAATGGTCTTACAAGGTTAGTTTGTGAACCTTCAAAAGTGTCTCATCGCCAATGTTCCTTTTTATCAATTGTCACTTGTTTCTTGACAGATTGGTCTAAAGGGAGAATCTCTGAGTCTTCATTCACTCAGTGGAAGCTCTTCTGTTGAATGGGTTGAAGGTTCCTATATCGCTGAAAGACAACCATTGACATGGTACAAGGTGAGTATATTTTGCTCAATTTGATAATTTGGCTACTCAGAGGAGATTGTAGAAAGTAGGTTTATCGTAAGGAGGGTTCATTGTTCACCGAGCACTTCAAATGTCTAGCAGAAAAATATTTGGTCCAAAAAATTTGTTTCTTTTTTATTTTTTTAGCCTTTTCCTATTCTAGGTGTTGATATTGGAAGCTAGCTGCTTGGCAATGCTTGACATGCTTTAAACCCTCCCCCACCCCAAAAAACAAAATAAAAATTAATAATAATAAAACTAAAAGTTATTTTTATATCACAACTAATTTAAATTGTGTAGCAATTCGGGAGCAATGTCTATTGAGTTTCAAGGTTTATCAAAAATAATTGTAATTAACAAGATCTATTTCTCAAATGTGATAGGACGGAAGAAAATGAATGAAACTAAAGCTTTGGGTGGTTATATTTTGTGTCATTTGTTACTTAGTGACAAACCAAATAGATCATTCTCATCAAAGGTTCCTCAATCCTTTAATGAATTACTCTTTTAAGTGGTAATCCATCTGACTTAAACTTGTAACATGCACATTTTGCTCACCAAAATACAATATGTGATAATCTATAATTGCTTTTGTTATGAGTAAAGCTACTGGATCCTGAGCCTGTTTTCCCCCACTTTATTTTTCAGACTAATTTCAATGCTCCAGCTGGAAATGAGCCTTTGGCTTTAGATATGAATACCATGAGTAAAGGTCAGGTGTGGATAAATGGTCAAAGCATTGGACGCTATTGGAATCAGTATAAAGCATCTGGCAACTGTGGTGCCTGCAATTATGCTGGTTGGTTCAATGAGAAAAAATGCCTAAGCAACTGCGGTGAAGCTTCTCAGAGATGGTAACATGAAAATCTATGTTGCTCAAACATTCTTGTCTTTCAGATGAAATATGATTGATTGAACCTGGAAACATATTTTTCAGGTATCATGTTCCTCGCTCCTGGCTCCATCCAACAGGAAATCTTTTGGTTGTATTTGAAGAATGGGGAGGAAATCCTTATGGGATCTCTTTGGTAAAAAGGGAAGTAGCAAGCGTATGCGCAGATATATATGAGTGGCAGCCAACCTTAGTGAATTGGCAGATGCAAGCATCAGGGAAAGTCAACAAACCATTAAGGCCCAAAGCTCACCTCTCATGTGCTGCTGGTCAAAAGATTTCATCAATCAAATTTGCTAGCTTTGGAACGCCCCAGGGGGTCTGCGGTAACTTCCATGAGGGAAGTTGTCACGCATTTCATTCTTACGACGTTTTTGAGAGGGTATTTACAGATCTTACTCGAAGTCACCTCTTCCTGTATTTAAGATGTTGCTTGTGTCTAATTTTGGCCTTTGCCTTATCCTTGTTTGGTTTTGCAGTACTGCGTTGGGCAACAATCTTGCACGGTACCTGTAACACCTGAAATCTTTGGAGGGGATCCATGTCCTAGTGTTATGAAGAAACTCTCTGTGGAGGCCATCTGCAGTTGATTGACATACCAACATAAGTGGCCTAGGAATAAATATCTTCCAGTTTGTTCTGTCTTTGATACAGGTCCTCTTTTCTTTTCTGAGGTGGCCCTTAGGTAAAGTACGCATCACAATTATTTCTTTGGGCTTTGCTGAGTGAAGTTGTATATATATGCAACACACCATCAAGTCCAGAGCCTCAAAAGATTTTGATGTTCATCATACGTATATAGGCATAGTTTATTGTACTTACTTTGTCCTGCAATTGTAACAAGATAGTCTGTGGTCATGGGATTAGAATGCACATTGAGATGAAAAACATGAGTCCATGTGCGTTCGTCTCCAGTCGTTAGAACAACATTCAAGCTCTTGGCTTGCAAGATTTGAATTTGTACTTTTCATTTGAAGAAAGCAACCATTTCATTGCTTTCACCTTTGTAGAAAAATGCTTTGCAAGTGTACTAATATATCAAGATCTATTGGACAAATTGTCTCTCAAATTCGACTACGTACTGCCCTTCATATTTTAAGCTGCATTCTCTGATAAGAGGCAGTTATATGGACTTGTGATTAAAATGTTACCTGTATTCCCAGAATTGGGAATTTCATTTCCTGTCATTGTGATGCAGAATTTCAAGTGAAAAATCGAAGAAAAAAAGACTGCAAAATACCAGTAAGAGGTGGTCTAAGACTATGAACCTGGTGAAAGTTTTGATATGAATGTGCTATATTCAAGGATGCCAATCACAACCTCTGGAAACTTGGAAAAAGAAATGGGGTTACAAGCGACCAACTCCATTCATATTCATTGAGGGTTTTCAGTACAAACTCCAACTTATTCGAGGGCACTGGGGCTATTTCACCTCTAATCTTGGCTCCAAACAAACACACACAGCTCGAAAAGTTTCCAAGTTAAACGCACATCACCCCTTATATTCAAATACTTGGTTCAAATATATCTGCAACCCTCTTTACATTTAATTTTGCTATATCTTTTCAAAGGAATTAATTTGTACCGAACTATTTATCTGTAACTTACAAGAGGATCATTTAATGCCACCCTTTCAATCAAAATGAGCATTATAATAAATGGAAAACTTTGAACGTGTACAAACTACAAAAGGACATTATTGGAAAGTAAGCCTTTTTGGCTGAACACTATTAGGATGAAATGTTAAGAGGAAACAAAACGTCTGAGGTTGTAAATGTAATTCCAAACAATACTAAATTATTTGTAATTAAGCCAAACCTCATGATTTTAGCTGTAATTTACCCAAAATAGAAAGAGAAATGCAATAAAGATTACAATGCTGATCAATTCAAAATAAACGGATATATAAGACGACGACCAGAATTAATTAAAAGCTACAATGGGATTGGTGCCGATGATTTCGTGAGGAAAGCTTCAAACACAACTACGATCTCTGCCTTCTAGCAGAAATTCTTCTACATCTTACAGTACAGGAAATTGACATTAGTGTGAACAAAATTCAGATGAGTAAAATTACATGCCAAGCTCTACGCTTGTAATAGAAAAATGAAAAACCAGTTTTGCAGGCAGGGAAAATTTTACAGAGTTTATAGCTCTTATCCTGCAAATGCGGAGGTAACTGATTTGACTTCTCTTCTATACTCCATCCATCACTAAGTCGTTCTCAAGCAACCACTACGAAATTGCTTAATTCCATTTTATATCAATCGATCTTCACAGAGGAATAGATCTTCCGAACAAACCAGAAGCAAGCATAGAAGCCAATTGTTCCGGTCAACACGAAGAAAGCATATGATGCAATGAACATATACCCAAAGTACAAAATGCCTGAAACCAGCTTTGTAATTTCCAACTTGGTGAAGAAGTAGAAAACTGAGTACAGGAAAAGGTACAAAGCAGAGGAGCCAGCTGTAAGGTAAGCTCTCCACCACCAATGATAGTCTTCACTGCACAACTGGAAATAGCAGAGAACAATTGTTATCTCTGCAGATGTGACCATCAAGATCACAAAAACTATGAAGAGGAAGCCAAAGATGTAATAGAACTGGTTCAGCCAGATGGAAGTCAAGATGAAAAACAATTCGATGAAAACAGCCCCAAATGGAAGAATGCCTCCAATAAGTACAGAGAATATTGGTTTCATGTACCAGGCCTGTTCAGGTATCTGTCTCGGGATCTTATTGGTCTTAACAGGATCTTCAATGGCAGGCTTTTTGAAACCCAAATAACTGCCAACAAATACCAATGGTACTGATATTCCAAACCATAAACACACAAGTGCAAACATTGTTCCGAAGGGTACAGCTCCAGATGATTTTTCTCCCCAAATGAGAGCATTCAGCACAAAGAAGAATGAAAACAGAATACCAGGAAACATGAAGGCCGTTTTTAAGGTATTCTTCTTCCACTCAGTGCCCTTGAACATTTTGTACAGACGAGCAGATGAGTAGCCAGCAAACAATCCCATAAAAACCCACAACAGAACCATGGCAGTCATAAGCCCGCCACGGTTGGAAGGAGAGAGGAAACCTAGCAATGCGAAGATCATTGTCACAAGTGTCATTCCAAAGATCTGAACACCAGTTCCCAGATAAACACAGAGCAATCCAGAGTTTAAAGGTGCCCTGAAAACATCTCCATGAACAAGTTTCCATCCTGTTTCTTCTTGAGCTTCATCTTGGGTTTCCAATTGATTATAATTTGCAATATCTCTATACAGAGTTCTCATCATTATCATGGCAACCATACCAGAAAGGAAGAGAACAATCATCAAAGAGTTGATAATTGAAAACCAGTGAATTTGATCATCATTCATGAGGAGGTAAGTATCCCACCGTGATGCCCACTTAATGTCACTTTCCTGCAACAGAGATTGTTCTGTAATTCTTGCAGAAGAACAAAACATTCCAGCAAAGGCAAGCAAAAACTAGGTTACAAAAGGAGTACCTGGAAAGTAACATCGTAAGTAAATACGACCTCTTTGCCTGTATCAACTTCCTGTGGAACAGCGCCCCCATGAATTATATTTTTGGTGTTCTGGTTGCATGTTGCCACCTTTGGGTTCTTCTCATCCCACTCCTTGTATTCATGATTAATGCTGTCGGAGTAAATTTAAGTGAAAGCCCAATCAAAGTCAGAAAAAATCAACTCTCTACAAGCCAAAAAACCCTCAAGGCTTTCACATATATGGTCTAAAATATTGGTATGAAAATAAATCTACACTCATTTTTACCATTGCAAAGAAATTTTTAATGAAGTCCAAACTAAATGCAAAGTAACAAATTATTTCACAAGTCCAATAACATAAAGCGGGAAACCTGATTGGAGAAACTTCAAACCCAACAATTCGAGCAGAATCAGTTTCAGGATCTCTATGATACATAACTCTGAAGCTTAAGTGGTTATGAATAAAATATTTCTCCTCTTTGCTCTGCAAAAAAAAAGTACATGCATTTAACAATTATAAAAGAATATAAATCTTCAAGAAAAGCAAGAAAATACACTAACCCCAGCATAATTCCCCTTGAACCCAACACGAAAACCATGCTCATAAGTTGTCGATGGACTTCCATCTCGCCTTTGCCTAAGTACAGCTACTGGAAGGTTATCTAGAATCCTGCATGCAGTTTCAGATGTTAGCACTTTGTCACATCTGAGAATAATCATTTACCAGAATTGATCAGTGTTTGTATTATATAGACATATTGATAGCACAACAAGATCATCAGAAAAAGGTAAGATGCGCAATGAAGTAAGAAGCCTGTAATAGAACAAGAAGAATGAGGGTGAACTTGATCGGCACTTACATATTGACTCTGTACTCGTCGTCAATTTTTTCTTTAAAATTCTTTGCCGCTTGAGCATCAAGACTAACTTTGCAAGCCACTGTGCAGGATTGCTCATCCCTCATATGGAACTATTTAAACCACCAAAAAGACCCATATTAGGAAATACACAACAAAGGGAAACAAAGGAATGAAATGTCTGAGCTGCATAGAGTTAATGAACTAGTCATGGATGCTCACAGTATAAACTGAATTCTCTATACGGTCACCCCGAAGGACTTCTCCCAAGTTTTCGGCAACATTCCTGATTTTCTTCGGCTTGCAGTATTTCAAGTAATAGAAGTCATATGGAAGTTGTGTCTTTGTAGATGACAACTTGTTCACTTTGACTTGAAGTTCATCCCCCTGTTAAGAATGCAGAGACAGTAATTACATGTGGAGAAAAACATAAAAAGCTGAGATGCTAAATAAGCTCTTCCCATTTTTTGGGTCGAAAGAACAAACCAGCTGAGCAGAAGAATGATTAATGACAATTAGCTACTTAAGCCAAAAAATATGTAAATGCAATCTCTATATCAGTATGTAGTTTATCCTATAAAACCAAATCTGAATATAAAAGTAAAACAAATAAAATCAAAAAATAATGTTATAGCAGTCATTCGTTCCCCAAAGGAAATATAACAACTAGCCAAAAACACTTTGCGCATAAAGAGCAGGCATTTGATGAAATCCCAGATCAAAATCTTCATAATGATCTTGGTTTCTAGAATTATTAGCAGCTAATAAATGGGTTATACATCTTCATTGGCTCAACAATGGTCTTGTCCTTACTTATCGAGAGGAAGATTAAAGAATTATATTCGTGAATTAGCACATGACGAATGTAAGATCACAACTAAATATGACACCAATCAAGCTTAGACTAGGATTCCTTGTCCATTTCAAGTAGCTTTATGGCATCAGTATTCAATAATTGCATATAAAATGTTCCCTCATAATTGCCGACTCTTTGCTTACATATCATAGCTAGAGATCACTCCCACATCCTATATCACCGACTATTCTGTATTATTAAAACAGAACAGACACTCTTACTACCACAAGTCAACTATTCGCAGCAATTATCATCAAAATACAAATGCCCACAACATTCATATTTTTCCTAGAAGAAAGTATGCAGTCATAAATAGAAAGCATAACAAAACAAGACATGCCCTCTTATTACAGCAACTCAAATGTTCGCACCAATTATCATCAAAATGAAAATGCCGAAAAATTCACATTTTGGCTTAAATTAACAGTCTAAAAAATACTCCTAATTAAAATGCACAATAACACGATCCAATCAAATACATAAATGCCACAAATCAAATTACCAAAACAACAAAAAAAAGAAAAAAAATCAATCAAACTCATACTCAAAGCCAACAGCCAAAATATGGATCAATCCAAATCCAATTAATCACCAATTGAATCAACACACAAAACCCTAGATATTCATCGAAAACCAAAAAAAATAAAATCCAATCAAGATTAAAGAACATAACTCTTGCGAGAAAAAAGTACACAACTCGTAGATCTACTGATCAAAAAGATTACTAGATTAAGCTCCAAATCAGAAACTGTGAATTGAGAGAGCAAGAGAAGTACTCTTAGAAAATCGCGAGGAGCAACGCCGGGAAGATAGAAGGAGTTCGCGTATGAGATCACAAGAAAAAAACAGAAGACAATGGCGGAGACCCGACCCATTTTCCTCGATTCGGATTCTCCACACCGAGTAGAAGAAACGAAGGGGCCTGCTGAAGAGGTTTTGTCTGACCTGCGATAAAGGATTATTTATTCTAGAAGTTAAACATTTTAAGTCGCACCCACAAGCATGCGATTTTTTTGGATGGTTTCATTTTTGGCATTTCTCGTGTTTGATTGCTTGGCTTTGTTTTATCGAGTATTTGTTGGTGAAGATTCGGTAATCAATAAAATAATTAGAAAAAATTAGCCTCACGTGTGTGGTAGAGTTGTTCCTATGACAGGTAATGAATGGGTTCAGGTTTAATTTTAAATTCGCTCCAAACTCAACTTGGAGCGAATTTGAGTAGTTATAAACGAGTATAGGGTGAATTTTATTTTTTTTAATTTTTAATTCTCTCCATCCGAACTCATATTGTTTAATTTTTTATTTATTTTTTATATTAATATATGTAATATTATATTTAAAAAAATAAAATATTTTTAAAATTATAAAACAAGTGTAATGGGTTCAAGGCAGAACGGATCTCAAATTTTGACAAACTCACCCGTTGCGATCCCTAGTTGTTACTTAATTTGGATTCTACTTTTACTCCTTTTGGTTTGATTAAAAGTGAAATTTCAGTTAAATCCTTATTTGCATGTAATATTCCTTAAATCCAAACTCAATATAAATAAAAAAGTCGATAGAGTTTAACTTCATGTCGATTTTCATGAACCCTACCTCCTAATAAAGTTTGAGCTTGGGTTAGACTTCGATTGGAATTCAACTTATTAGTAATCACATTAATCTTTTTGCCGATTAGCGATTCAATAAATCGTGTCACTTCAATCGTCAATTCAATTGATCTAATAAAATTGACTATATTTTTTTATTATATTTTATAAAAAAATATATAATAAATTAATTATTATGTACTAAATTTTAAAAATAAAAATAAATAAATAATTGATTAAAAATAAATATAATAAAATTCAAAATTCAAATAATCACATATATATGATTAAATATCAAGTTTAAACTTTTTCAGAAAAATAAAATAAAATCTTTTTTGAGCGATTCTTAACCGATTTGGACCCATTTAATTGAAAATTCGATTAATTAAAGATGATTCAGACTGATCACTGATCATCGATTGAACGACTGATCCAATTCTAAAAATACTGAAAAAAACTTCCTTAAATAAAGCGCAAAATTGTATTATTTAAGATGCTGAAAGTATTCTCCTCAAAAACCTAGGCTTAAGAATCTCAAGAAAGCAAAAATGAGATTGATATGCATTACAAAATAGAGGGACAAAAAAGACATTCAGTAATATGCAAGTCTTTCGTTCTCCTAATTTAGTGAATTTTTTTGACTAAAAATTATAAAAATAAGAGCACATGGAAACGTGAAGCACTTGGCCTAATCAATCTCAAATGCTTTTGGGTTTTGATTAGAGCAATAAGAATTAGGAAGTCTAAGAACCCGTTTTGGCCTTTGATTAGAGCAATTAAAATTAGGAAGTCTAATAACATTTCCAAACTTATTTTCAATATTTTCAAAATTAAAATTATTTTTACTAAATTTTCATATGAAAATAAAAATATATTTAAATATTATATGTTTCTACGTGTACTATATATATTTGAAAATGAAAGTATTTATTTTATAATATTTTTTTATACAAAAAATGTAAAATACTAATAAATTTGATAAGCACACAAAAATACGTAAAATATTAATAAATTTGATAATAAATTTTAAAAATAAAAATAAATTATACTTTTGATAAAAATGAATAAAACAAATGCATTTATGGAATTTCGAATAGTAAATATAGAAAGATGATTTGTGAAAATGAGAACAAGATTCTTCCCAGCCATACAAAATCACATTTTTAACAAGCAGTAAAATCCGTGAAGAAGTTGATATCAAATCGAGCAACTTGAGGGCATAAAGAGTTTGGATTGACAACGTGTGTGAAACTCAAATTTTGTTTGAACATAAATAAGGTTTCGAAGCCCGAAGAAACTTGGAAAGGAGGATGGAGAATATGGGGAAATACGCCAATACGACACATTACTAGACATGAAGACTCTACTTTGACAACATCTGACATTTGAAAGAAATAGTGGGGAATGATGACTATGGTCTCACCTAAAAGGAACATGTCTACTTGAGTTATTCATATTTTTCCCAAAACTTAATTAACAAAATGCACACATGATAAAGATAGATTCAAGAAGCCAGCAAATGAGAGAGATAGGGGCACAATTTAGCTGCATTGTCAACACACAAACTATTCAATCCTGAACGAATTTTGAGGACAAGCCCAATAACTTCATGTTCAAATGTATTAAGGGTTTGCTAAATAAGATTCACAGCTTCCCGAATGTGAAATCAAGAAGTAGAGCATGTCAGGAGATGAGATTTGAACTTATCCAGCTCCGCTATGACCTCCTCTTCTGGCCGGTAAATCAGGTCAATCATTCGCCATATCTGCATAAACAGTCAGGTTGGTGTTTAGATAAATGAAGAATAGATAATAGACTTGCCCTTGCATTAAACAAAACATGCATGTATGGCCAGGTTATGAAGCTATACTAGCAAAAAAAAAAATGGTATTTATAACATCAAAAAAGTATCCAGGTCCATTTGTATATTGCAGTATAGCATTCTCGTAGGCGGATAATCACATATTACTAACATAACATAAAATGACTAGTTATACCCATATATATGCTATATGAAGTTTTCCCAGGGTCCAATAATGAGATATAGCATAATAATAGGGACATTTAGAGCATCTAATACAGGAAAACTTTTTATTACCTGAAGTGTACCTCCCCCACCAGTCTTCTCTCCATCTTCAGACACACTAACAATAGTCCATGGATCTGCTGCATTCCAGTGAAAGTCAACCACCTTATCCCTGTATTTTTATTCAGACAACCATGATTTAAAGTGAGAAGAAAACATAAGGAAATTGTTTGTGAATGCCAATGCAAGAGATGGAAGATTATACACATAGCACCTGTGCCCTGCATGTCGAAAAAATAAGCCAGGGGGATAACTTGAATTTCCTGTTCCAGCATGATTCTCCAGCTTTCCAATCTGGGTCATGAAAATTTTGTTAAAGCACAGCACAAGATAGATCATCAAGTAAAAATGGTTAAAACACACGGCAGTCTCAATTTTTTTCAAAAAAAGAGTGAGGCAGAAGCTTTTTCCAAAACCCCCTATGGATTTTAAAACCTCCATGTGCTTTATAATTAATTTAGTCACCACACAAACTTTTTCACACTGCAGAGAGAGTCAAGCAAGCATTAGAAATAGCTAGAGATTTCACCTTTCCATGATCCCAGATATTCAAGATGCCATCCTCTGCAGCACTGCCAAAGACAGATGCCTTAGCTGGAGACCACTGCAATATAAGATGCCAGTATTCATTGCTAGTTAAAATAGAAATACAAATTACAACCCAATTGGCAAGTGTGTACTCAGGCTCTAGTACCTGGACACACAGGACAGAAGCAGTATGGCCTTCAAATATGTGAACAGGGGATCCAACTCCTCCAGAAGTAAGATTCCGAGGGTCATACATGCGAACGGTATTATCAGCAGATCTAAAAGAGGCAGAGGATGTTCAGTCCCAAATAAAACTCCACATGATTCAATCAAATCAAACAGACACTGTTGTGGGTACCATAGTCCTAGCATCTACAATAGCTTTATCATTGATGTGATGATCTGACACATTTTTGTTTTAAACTGGACTGAAAGTAAAAATTACCCTGTCAAAATTAGATTCACATCGTTGGGATTCCAATCAACACAATGAAGATCAGCATCATGAGCCTTTTCAACCTGTGAGAAAATAGCCAAAATCAAGGCAAATCAGAGGAATATATCTGAAAAATGAACTACTAGGTGCAATTAGTGAATGCAACAGCACAAAAGTGAGCTAAGTAACTATAGATTCAGTGAGGAAAAATAAAAAAGAAGGAAATTAAAGTATTGCAAATGACAAAGCATAAGCACAACAAAATTCATAAGGTCAAAGCATCCTCACCGGAGTTTTACTTGAAGTAAAGCACCATTAAGAGACATAGAACACATATTAGCATCATAGGAGGGCACCATATAAAAATTCCAATATTAGTTGGCCATAAGGTGATTTGCAAAATACAACAAACTTCTTTTTATAACTATGTGCCACTTAGCTCCTGCCCTGGAAGTCACAACGCCAAA